>JAYKKM010000490.1:1885000-2060000 GCA_035772405.1 Chrysogorgia sp. JL179-B06
CTCTAAAAGGACACGTGAACACGACGCTGTTCCTAAACAGTCATCGATAAATCATCCGAAAAAATCAGGCAAGGGACCCGTGTATTGTTCAAAGATCTGTTTTTCAACATAACCAACAAATAAATTAGCATAGCTTGGACCCATTTTGGTGCCCATCGCAACACCACTTATTTGTTGATAATGTTCACCATCAAACGAAAAATTGTTAAGGGTAAGCACTAGTTCTGCTAAGCGGAGTAACGTGGTTGTGGAGGGTTCTAAATTAGTGCGCTGATCAAAGAAAAACTTCAGAGCTTCAAGTCCATCACAATGGGGAATGACGGTGTTTAAGGACTTGACGTCCATCGTGAAAATAAATTTATCGGAACTACTGAAACGTAACTGGTCGAAAATTTGCAAGGCATGTTTAGTATCTTTGATATAAGAAGGCAACTTCTTAACCAAAGGATACATAACGTTGTCTAGAAAACTGGAAACGAGCTCGGTGGGGCAACTACAAGCGGAAACAATCGGCCTACCAGGATTGTTAGGTTTATGGATTTTAGGTAGGAAATATATGACAGAAATTCTGGGGGTTGTTAATATAAGGTTAGATGCAGAGGCAGGCAATTCACCGGCTTGGATGAAATTCTTGATGGTAGTTTTGACGGATTTTTGGTGAGATTGAGTGGGATCACCACCTTTTCACTTTGCTATATATATATATATATATATATATATATATATATATATATATATATATATATATATATATATATATATATATATATATATATATATATATATATATATATATATATATATATATATATATATATATATATATATATATATATATATATATATATATATATATATATATAAGCCGCACATGGTAGGGTAACTCCTTATAAGGTAGTAAAATGTCGTTTTGGGTGAACTTGTCGCTTGATCCCTTTGAACAAGGACCCAGGAGTGCGCCCTATTTGCGTCGGGGAAGTGCCAAGGCGTATTGTAGCCAAAGCAATTCTCAAAGCTATTGGCGAAGACGTTAAGTCTGCTGCCGGAGCCCTCCAAACATGTGCTGGTCATGAAGCAGGATGTGAAGCCGCCATACATGCTATGAAAGAGATCGAATTAATGGATGATACCGAAGCAATGCTCCTGGTTGATGCTACGAATGCATTCAATACCTTGAATCGGAAAGCTGCCCCCCATAACATTGGCATCATATGTCCAGCGATATCTACCGTGCTTAATAACACGTACTCAAAACCAGTGAGACTATTTGTCACAGGTGGTGATGAAATTTTGTCATCGGAAGGAACTACACAAGGCGATCCCCTAGCTATGGCTATGTATGCGCTCGCCATAACACCCTTAATCAACAGTCTAAGTCATGAAACGTCTAGTGATGTTAAACAAGTTTGGTTCCCAGACGACTCTACATCAGCAGGAAAGCTACATGCTCTAAGAAGTTGGTGGCAACAACTGACAACAGTTGGTCCCGAATACGGATATTATCCCAACCCGGCCAAAACGACCTTGGTAGTCAAGCCAGAATACATCCACCTTGCGACAGCTCTTTTTGAAAATACTGGAATCCGTATAACAACCGCTGGTCATAACATCCTGGGGGCAGCAATTGGTACGTCAAATTTCGTTCAAGAGTATGTCGCAGGTAAAGTTGAAAAGTGGAAAGAAGAAATTAATGTCCTGGCTAAGATCGCTGAAATTTATCCCCATACAGCGTATGCGGCCTTTATTCATTCCATAAAAGGAAAATGGCAGTTTATCATGCGGACGGTTGAGAAGGTTGATGAGTTGTTTCAACCTATCGAAGAGATTATTATTGAGAAGTTAATTCCTGCCTTAACTGGACGAAGTCACTGTTCCATTGCAGAAAGAAAGATGTTATCATTGCCAACAAGACATGGTGGTCTGAATATCGTTAATCCAGTTGAAGAAGCTTGCCATCAATTCCATGCATCCAAAAAGATTACTGAGCCTCTGAAGCAAATGATAATTGAGCAAGCCGATTCGTATCGAAAACCTGATCTAAGCGAGATTAAAACGACGACACGTCGAGAAAAAGCAGAAAATCATGCAAACAAGGCCAATGCCGTCAGAGAAATGCTACCCGCCACAAAACAAAGGTCAATGGATCTCCTAAATGAGAAAGGTTCTTCTTCCTGGCTCACTGTGCTTCCGCTGAAAGAACACGGTTTTAACTTGAATAAGAGCGAGTTCCGTGACGCCCTGTGTCTACGATACAGTTGGCAGCTAAAGAATCTGCATCAGCACTGCGTGTGTGGTGCTAACTTCTCTACAGACCATGCTGTGATCTGTTCACACGGTGGTATGACCATTGTTCGCCATAATGAGGTCCGCGACATCACTGCTGATTGGCTGAGTGAGGTGTGCAACGAAACAGAGAAGGAACCACAGCTACAGCCAATTACGGGTGAAAGCATATATCCGCACTCTGCAAACCGACAAGACGAGGCTAGATCTGATATAAAGGCTAAAGGTTTCTGGTGTCGCCAACAAAGCGCATTTTTTGACGTAAGGGTGTTCCAACCAAACGCGCCTAGTTATCGCAACACCAGCATTAGTTCTTTTATACAGAAGCCAGGAGAATATGAAAAAAGAGAATATGGCGACAGAGTAAGAGAAATAGAGCATGGTACGTTTATAGCTTTGATCTTTTCTACAAGTGGTGGTCTGAGCAAAGAAACAACGGTTGCTTACAAGAGAATGGTAGAGATGTTAGCAGTCAAGTGGAAATGGGAATATGCTGTCACCTTAGCATGGATGAGATTCCGCCTCTCCTTCGCTCTATTAAGATCAGCCATTGCATGCATGAGAGGGACTAGAAAATCCCCTAATCAAGTGAAAAACAAAAACTTAGAACTCGGTTTGCTGGAGAGCCAGCTACGTTCCTAATGACTTTTCCTTTATATCAGAGTGTGATTTTACTGACATTTTTAATTTTAATCTTTTTAACTGCCATGAGTTTATATGTATTATACTGTTATTAACTTCAATAACTAAATTATTGTAAAATATAGTTATAAATTGTGAAATAAAGTTTATTATTATTATTATTATTAATAAAATTTTTTTTTTTAAATTAAAAAAATAAATTATTATTATCATTATTATTATTATTATTATATAGTGGTTTATTCAACAGGATATATCCCTACAAGCTCTACAATACTGCCTAAAATACATGAAAGTATACTTTAAAAAGTATACTGTACATATAAATTGTCCTATATATAATGCAGTACAGTTACAATACACATCGAAAGAAGTTAACATAGAAACGTTTGCTTGGTTTAATGTCTGGCAGAATCATACAGACGATGATAACAATCGGAACCTGCTTAAACAATTCCGCTGCGACATTAAGAAAAACAGTAACGATTCTTTTGGGTACTTGCTTGAGAAAGTTTGCCAATCGTTACCGATAGGGAACATTTCCGCCAATGCCGACGGGACCGATAAATTACAAGAGTACTGCCAAGGAATATTATCGTTGCAACAATGTCAGACGATCAAAACAAGCCAATTTATGCACAAAATCCGCGGTTGTGGTAGTGTTTGCTTTGACTGTAATTTTATCAGCATTAATTTCACTATATTGTCAGCTTATACTGTAGCTTTTATAAGAATGAATATGAAAGTTGGTATGTTCTCAAAATGACTGGATATAAAGTATGTAAAAGGGAAATAAGGAAAGTTAAATATGTCGAAAAATACACAAGGAAGAGTACTTATACGTATTTTCATAGACGATGTCTTGGACCATGGCTCTTTCTAATCTTATACCCGAAGAAGGACATAGTGCCTGAAACATCGTCCATGAATAAAAGTAAGTAATCTTACTTACTTAAGTATTTTTCGACACATTGATGTTCTCTTATTTGCCCTTTTCATATGATATCCAATTCTTTTGAGAACATAGCAGCTTTCATATTTTTCTTCTTAAACAATATGTGTTTACTTCATCGGTTATGGCACAGGACTACAGTAGCTGACCTGGAACTCAACTTGTTATGTCTGTGAATATGCTTATGCAATGTTCAAAAAAATTTTCCAAGGCTTCCAATATATAATACAACTTATATATGAAAATATTGACATTGGGTATGTTGACACTCACCGTGTCAGAAGAGGAAATCTCCTCTTTGAGGGATTGAACAACTGAGGGATTGAACAACTGGCAACAAGCACCAATTTTTCATTTTCAGCAACAAGCACCAATTTTTCAATTTTTCATTTTCATTTTTTCATTTTCATTTTTCATTTTCATTTTGAGGGATTGAACAACTGGCAACAAGCACCAATTTTTCACTGGAAAGAAGCAGGTGAAGTAACTACGTGTAAGTAGGTCATCCTGAACTTAGGTTATATGAATAATAATATAATGTTTGCGGGTATTTATTTTGTTCTCACAGGGCCATTAACAACTAATATACCTCATTATATCCATTTTTGCTAATCGTATCTCCATTGACGGCAAACCAGGTCTGATTAGAACTAATCATACCCGGTTTGACGCCAACGGAGGTACGATTACGAAAAATGAATTTTAATCAAATCAGCATTCAAAGGCTCAACACGAGGTCAAGGAACCCTCAGAAATTTCGCCAAAATTAATTTGATACGGTAGATTAGTTGTATTAACAACTGTGAGAACAAAAGAAATACTCGCAAACATTATATTACAAAGGAATAGCATAAAAAGAGGTGCATTAAACATTAAACGTCCCGCTCGATTCGCCTTCGGCACTTGGGAATTTTACTAAACTACCCTGATCGAGCGGGACGTTTAATAGCTCCTCTTTTTATGCTATTACTTATAAATACTGTTAATAAATATTGTTTAATAAATATTGTTTAATAATATTGTTAATAATGTTAATTAATATTATGAAAGCAATAGAGGTCTTCCTGCAGAATAAAAGCTTCATCAAATTAATTTGTATACGTTAATATACACAATGTTGTAGTGAATGTGGGAAAGCTCGGAGTAGACAGACGATACGTGGACGATCGTCAAGCTCATATTCTCAGAAAAATGATACCCGTACAGGAATCGGACCTGCATTAACCTTCTGATTGCCGGTGAGACGCTCTACAACATTGTGTATATTAACACATCTGCAAGTATTACCGATATATAGTGACTGCCGCATCAGTACGTATATCGAGTCTCGTTGGCTAGGTGGTTAGAGCGTCGCACCAGCAATCAGAAGGTTACAGGTTCGATTCCTGTACGGGACTATTTTTCTGAGGATATGAGCTTGACCATCGTCCACGTTAATTAGTATAGTCAGAGAACATTCTGGTATTGGGGAACGTGTACGCATTAATAATAAAAATAATAATAAAATAATATAATTTTTATATAGCTTAATGTAGGTTATGCTTTGCACCCTATGGGGTTGTTTCAACTGTAATAGCATACAGAAGTTTACATGCATGACTGCAATAATAATAATAATAATAATAACAAAATATTTGTGCAGAATAGCGCTGATATCAATGGGAGTCGTGTTTCCTAACAAATTACAATTATTATAAATATAAAAAGATATTCATATATGTACAAAAATGTTACAATGAAATTCCTGCAGAGCATTTCTTAACTTGCATTATACAATAGTTATTTTTTCTATTTACAAGAGGTACCAATCCTAGGGTTTCTATTAACCGATCAGTTTCAACCCGACTTAGGAAAGATCAGTTTTGCAGCCTAGCATTGAGACCTATCAAGAGCATCCAAATCTGGGTAGAATCATCAACTTATATAATCTATCCACTTATATAAATCTACTTACAGGGCCGTAGCACGACAAAGTCAATTGGGGGGGGGGGGGGGTGTTAGTTTTATATTGTACTTATATTTTTATTGTACTTTATGTTCCTTGAACAATAAATATGAACGCCCAACAAACGTACTAACTGAGCCCGCGGTGTTAAGCGGTATTACTGAGCCCGCGGTATTAACTAAAACATAGAGTTTCCCTTGAGTATTTGTCCAATATTAACTAAAGTTTATTAACTGTTGAGTGTTATTTACAACACTCCCACTCACTCAACATGTCACTAAGTCTATACAAGTCCCAGCTTACATCGCAGATATTCAAATTGTCCTCTAGGTAATGGCTTTGTGAAGATGTCGGCTACCATTTCGTTGGTTGGACAGTACTTTGGTTTAATTGTTCCATCTAGAGTTTTCTCCCGCACAAAATGATATTTAATATCAATGTGCTTCGTTCGCTTGTGTACCACTGGATTTCTTGACATAGCGATGGTTCCTTGATTGTCCTCGTATAAGGTCATAGCTCTGGAACAATCTACTCGTAGATCTTTCATTAGTTGTCGCAACCATACTGCCTCTTGCGTTGCAAAACAGAGCGCAATGTATTCCGATTCCGATGTTGAAAGTGCCACTGTTGGTTGTTTCTTGCTTGCCCAACTAATAGCACCGCCAGACATGATGAATACGTTGCCAGAGGTTGATCGTCGGTCATCTAAGTCAGAAGCCCAATCTGCATCAGAGTATCCCTCTACATGAACATCGGTTACTTGGTACTGGAGGTGTAACTGAGCAGTTCCTTTCAAATACCGGAAGACTGGTTTGACAGCTGTCAGATGCGCCTCTGTTGGTGATGAGTTGAATTTAGCTAGTGTTGCCACTGCCTGAGCAATGTCTGGACGAGTAGCTATTGCTGCGTAGATTAGGCTCCCTACCATCGACTGGTACTGTACGGCATCCACTGGTTTACTATAACCATCGTCACTCACTAGTTTAACATTCGGATCCATTGGCGTCGACACGGTCTTGCAATCTTGCAATTTGTACTTCTTTAAAATCTTGTTGATATACTGCTCTTGACCGATTCGTAATACACCGTCCTTCATAGTAGCATTAACTCCTAGACAATAATGAAGTTTACCCATATCCTTCATCTTGAAATGGCTTGCCAGCCCAGTCTTCAGCTTGATCATCTCTTCTTCTGTTTCAGTTAGAAGTATAAGGTCATCAACATGAACAGTAACAATCGTTAGTTGATCGTTGAGGATTCGAATAAAGACACATGGATCTGCAGCACTCTGATCAAATCCTAGTGATTGTTCCAACAACGTGAGCTCTCCTTTAGTCCATAAAGCGATTTCTTGAGGCGACACACTAGTCCCTCCTTTCCTGGTTCTACGTAACCTTCAGGCTGTTGCATATATATTTCCTCGTCCAGTGTGCCATTGAGAAAAGCCGTTACTACATCCATTTGATGGACTAACATTCGTCGAGAAACACCAAAAGCCAAAAGAGCACGGATTGACGAAAAACGAACCACTGGGGAAAAAGTTTCATCATAGTCAATTCCGTACTTCTGTAGAAAACCTTTAGCCACTAGTCGACCTTTGAATCTTTCCATCTTAACGATTTCATCGTATTTGACTTTAAAAATCCACTTACAACTGATAGGCTTACGTCCAGGTGGCAGTTCAACCAACTTCCAAGTCTCATTTTCCATCAGAGATTGGTATTCGGCATCTGCAGCTGCTTTCCACTGTGCTGCATGTTCACCATCGAGAGCTTCCTTTAGTGTCACTGGTTCTTCGATGTCGATTACATAAAGGGCTGTATGCTTCGCTGTGGTGATCCCAGTATACTCGTTATGGTAGTACACTGGTGGATTTCTTTCTCTTTCTGAGCGTCTGGGACCGTTCATCCGTTTTTCCTGTTCATCCACAGTCCTTGCATCTTCATCATTCATTTCCGTTTCTTCTCCAAGATATTCATTACACTCTTCATCAAACTTCATTGGAACTTTTGTATGCCCAAAGTCAGTTTCATTGAAGGTTACATCTCGACGAATAAAGATTCTGCGTCGATTCTCGTCATATAGCCTGTATCCTTTCTGTGTGAGTCTGTAGCCAACAAATCTCATCTTGATTGCCTTTTGGTCAAGTTTCTGGCGATTAGCGTCAGGAACATGAGCATAAGCAGTGCAACCAAAAACACGCATATTAGAAACATTTGGCTTCTTTCCATACCATCTTTCATGAGGGGTTACTCCAGTCGTAGTCGTAACGAGTCGGTTTCGTGTATAGGCTACATTGCAGACAGCTTCTGCCCAGAAGGCCTTGGGTACTGCAGCATGCAGGATCATAGAAAGAGCTGCTTCTTGAAGTGTTCGGTTCATGCGCTCAGCTACCCCATTCAGTTGTGGGGAATGCGGCACTGTAGTCTCATGACGAATTCCTTTATCCTTCAGGAAGTCTTGAAACTCAGCAGATGTGTATTCACCGCCATTGTCTGTCCGTACCGTCTTAATCTTGCATTCAGCTTGGTTTGTCACTGCTGCCTCCCACTCTTTGAATTTTTCTAGCACTTCAGACTTATGCTTCATTGGGTAAACAGTGACACATCTGGAATAATCATCTATGAAGGTAACAAAGTACTTTGCACCTCCAAAGCTTTCGGTTTTCATTGGTCCTGCAACATCACTGTGGACCAGCTCCAGCCTTTTCGTTGACTGAATTTCTCCCACTGGCTTAAATGGCGCTCGATGTGCCTTTCCTTCTGCACAAGCCTCGCAAAAATCCAACTTGCCATTTCCAGGTATGTCAGCACCTGTGATAAGTTCCTTTGTAGCCATGGTTTTCATTTGACCAACATTTAAATGTGCCATTCTTTGGTGCCATAGATCCAGTTTGATACTGGTTTCATTAGCAATCGATGCCTGGTTTCCAGGTTTGTCAACTTTGCAATCAAGACGGTACAAGTTCCCAACAAGTCGACCACGCGCTACTACTTTGCCTTTGGAGTATTTAATCCAGCAGAGGGTGTGTCCAAATTGCACCACCTTGCCTTTGCAGGCAACTGCACGAGCACTAAAAAGATTAGCGGCTAACTTTGGGACATACAGTACCTTTGCCAGAATCGATTTCTGTTGATCTTTTGCCTTGTTTCCAAGTAACATAGTGATGTTTATTTCTCCACATTCATAGGCATTGACAGAATGACCATATCCAAGAGCAACAGGTTCCAGTTCAGAGAATTCACAATAGTTTACTAGCAAGTCATGATTAGCAGTCATGTGCTGTGAAGCACCTGAGTCGATAATCCAGCTATCAACCCCTTCAGTTACAATAAATCCTACAGCAAATACATTACTCCCAGAGTCCTCGTTGCTGTCTCCATCAGCACTTGCTGGAGTTGCTTTATGCTCAAATTTACTGTAACGTTCTTCCTGTTCTTTCTTCCTTTGGGGACAATTTCGAATCATATTGTTTTCTTCCCCACATCCAAAGCATTTAATAGGCTTTCGATTTGACTTGTCATGCTGCAAGGCAGTAGCACCCTTTTCAATTGCACCACCACTGGTCTGATTCTTGTTTTAGTTACGCTTCTCTTCCTCGCTTAAGAGTGCTTGATGCAACTTGAGCTAGGCTAAGCTCATCTCCTTTTGCAGTTAATGCAGTTATCAAGGTGTCATATGATCGTGGAAGGCTGAGTAGCAGTGCCACCATATGTTCATCTTCAGGAATTGGTGCCTTGATGGCTGTCAGTTGGTTTGTAATTTCTTTCATTCGGCGAAGATGTTCGTCGAGAAAATCGCTTTCTTTCATTTTCAAAGAAAAGAACTTCTGCTTCAAAAACAATTTGTTTAGTACAGTATCTCGTTCAAAGCGTTCCTTAAGTTTATCCCAAATTTCCTTTGGCGTTTGACATTCAGTAATGAGATACACAAGATCCGAATTTATAATCGTGACAAGGAGAGCTTTTGCTTTCTTCTGAGCCTTTTGAAAAGCTGCTTGAGCTGCTTGAGACGCTGAACTGCTGTCTGATACAGCCGGGCTAGTTGTCGATCCATCAACGTGACCCCACAATTATCTAGCTTCCATTATAGCTTGCATTTGATATTTCCATATTTTCCAATTTTTTGCTCCCACTAGTTTGTCGATAAATAACTTGTCTTCTTGCGCCATTCTGAATGATTTAATCCAACAGAAGTTTCTTTGATTGGTAGATCATAGTTCCGAGGGTGTCTGGGTCCATAACCTGTTAGTTTTATATTGTACTTATACACAAAACGTTTCGAGAACAGAAAGAAGATACACTTTCCTTGAACAATAAATATGAACGCCCAACAAACGTACTAACTGAGCCCGCGGTGTTAAGCGGTATTACTGAGCCCGCGGTATTAACTAAAACATAGAGTTTCCCTTGAGTATTTGTCGAATATTAACTAAAGTTTATTAACTGTTGAGTGTTATTTAAAACAGGGGGGCATGTCCCCTGGAAATTTTTTTGAAATTATGATCTCTTAAATAGGCTTTCCTGACTTTTGAGAGTAATTTCCAGCAAGTTTAAACGGATCTAAACTGGCATGAAATCGCCAGAGCAAATTATTGGGGGGGGGGGGAGACCGGCCCAACCCCATGCTACGGACTTGACTTATATAATCTAGCAACAACAATCGGGGTAGAATTCCTGATAAGTCTTTGACACTTTACTTAGTAAATACTCTCCTACGTCCATTGAAAGATAAGCGATGATCTATATGCATCCCTACACATTTGAACGTATTTTATTTTTTAAAAGGGACCCATTGTATGATAAAGATACACTTTCTTCCTTTGTCAGCCTTTGGTGTCTGTTTATACTAACTACTAAGTTGATTATTTTATGATTATTTCATGAATCACCAATAGTATTACTTAGTGATTGATTGTAGAAACAGCAGTGGACTCCCCCTATTCTGTTCAGTGAAGGTAGTGCACCCCAAAATTAAACAATTGGGGGTTTAGTTATTTCGTTTGATGTCCTATGAAACAATGAAATTCAGACAACACCAAACTCTGAGAGATATTGTGCACCGAAAACATATTCAGATTGGCGAATGAATTGGTTATTACCTAGTTCAAGTAAAATAACTACTGTAAGCATGCACTCGCTATAAAATCTTCAAAACAGTAAGCGGGTGAGAGGTTATTGTGTATACGTATTTCTAGTATATTTCGATTTAGATGTATGATAAATAAATTTATGATAAATGTAACATATTAAGTGATATATCCATTTTGGATAAATAGATATATGGCTTTATCTGGTAATATGGCTTATAAAAGTTGGCTGGTACAGTTTGTGGCTTTATCTGGTATATGGCTTTATCTGGCCTTTGACTGGTATTTGGCTTTATCTTATAATGAAACTGTAATTTATAAGTAATATTAAGAATATATTGTTGTAAGATCATTGAGACTATTGTATAATGCTCCTAATAATACGCTTTAATAATAATAATAATATTGGCGATTGTGGTTATATCTTATGAATGCGCATGCTCCTTAAGTTGTCGTGTTTGTGAATTTTCGAGCGCACATTGGCTGAAAGATTCCAGTTAGCCAATCAGAACCAAGTACTCGCTGCGTAGCAACATGCAGAAGGGAATCCTCTTTGAACATTCGAGGCGTTCACGGAGGCCTTAGAAAAACCTCAAATCGGAAGATATTTTGCATAATCGTCAGAATTTTGTCTCTTAACCATCAAATTATTGGTTACCATGGTAACAAAGCAACGGAACTCAGGAGCAAAATAGGGCATTTGTCACAAAATTTACGAAATTTACACCAATTAAAGGATATTATAACTGAAATAATACGTTCATGTGCTGAACCACAAAAAGTAAAACAAATTATAAATATTTTCGTTAAAATATATATGAACTCCTTTATTTATCCAGGGTAGTCCCTTCAATTACAAAATGTAACTGTTATCAATGGGAGCCCTTAGATGATACAACAAGATACTAATACAATTTAAGTTACAGTAGTGTATAAAACTAATACTAAAAAAGTACAAACTATACTTGCTAATTTTACATGCTAACTAATCTCTATATATAAATCTCTATATCATAAGTTCGTGAAATGTATATGAAATGAAAAATAAGTTTGCCTTATTGGAATGAACTCTTTAAAGTAAGGAATAATATCATTTAACACACTTCTATATTTCACTCGGTTCTGGAGATATTCAGATTTGAAATATACGCAAATGTGTGTAATCCAACATTTGCAATTTTCAGTGTGGCCACTTTAAATCCTCAAAACTCAGGTGGTAATTGCCTTAACGGTTTCGAAAATGATCTATACTAAATATCCTTGGGGGTTATCAACTTGTAACAGAAAATGTCTTCAAATGTTTTTTTCAGAGCGTTATAGTTCCAGTAGGACGGAAGCCTATTACTTCACTTACTGTGAAAGATGAAACTTTAGCTGATGATAATATTTTTATTGTATAATATTTTGATAATATTTAAGTTTTATCAGAAATTGTGAAAGATTATAAATGTATAAAAAACATAAACATGATATAAACACCTTAATACAAGTTTGTTGCTAAGAGCCGAATTATTATCTCAATACATATGATACTATAAATGCGTGTACGCAACTACCCCTCGCTCGATGTATGATAATACTGCTACAATGCACGCAATTTGCATATGGACTTATCGTACGTATTCCATATAAGGTCATATCGGACGGGACTGGGAAGAGCAAATACGTTAGCCCACTGGATGTGGGATATATTGTTAACACGTTACGATATGTTCGATTATCCGCTCTTTTTAAGAAAAACTATGTTCGCTAGCCTGATAAGCTGTACGCATATTGTAAACAGATAATTTATCTTTGTTTTAATATACAGTATATTGTAGCTTTGGAAGTTAATTATTTCTCAAGAAAACGTTCGTCGAAAACAGCCGAAAGTTCGTGTTTTTGTTTACATGATGGTATCCGTAATAAGAAAATTATATTTTTGGGCATGTTCGATTACCCGGATAAGCTGTACGTATATGTTGTAATTAATAGATCATTTAACTTTCCTTCAATATATTCTATAGCTTTTGGGGAGGGTTGGGACCTTTGTTGTTTTGGGCTCGGTTACAATCCAATTAACTGGGAGGCTGGTACGAGGGCAATGTATTTGCTCGTCAGGGCAACGTATATGCTCGTTAGGACAACGTATTTGCTCTTCCCAGTCCCGTCTAGCCTGCGTAGCCGGCGGTTTTTTAGGGGTTGGGTTTCGGGTCGGGTAAGCGGGCTGGTAGGGCGGGCAAGGCGGAATGCGGGCGAGGCGGATTGCGGGCGAGGCACCCAAACGCTTTTCCCGCAAGTCCCGTCCGATTTGACCTTATATGGAATACACGTACTATAAGTACCTATTGCAATTTGGCGCATCCTAAGCCTATGTACGAGAAAGGGTAAAAATAAATAGGATAGTTTTTGTAATAAATAGTAGGTTTTTTTCTGTAAAAAGAAAAGAAAAGACTCGACATTTGGAAAAAGGAGAAAAATCGGAGAAAAGCCACAGCTGCTCAAGTAGACAGAAGCTTAGTAATACAAACTTTCATTTTATAAATAAACAACTAACAACTTTAGCTTTTGCTGAGATCAATTATTTGAGCTTTATCTTCATATATACACGCCTTCGAAGCGACAAAGCGTCCCCAGTTCGGAAAGTTTCTACAATGAAATTCGTTTATATTTCTTTCATTCGAACAACATTCGACTTGCCAATGTGATGAATAAAATGATTTTAAATCAACTTTGCTAGCAAAAACAAATATCAAACTTTTGAAGTCCCAAAGTGAAAACAAGTAGAAGTGTCCAATCTTCAGGGTTAAGCGGCAATGTAAACAAGACTGATTAATAGATCAACCTTTTTATACCGAAATTTAAACAGTGAAATGTGACATGCGGGTCTGGCAGAGAATTCGACCGTAAAAACATCATACCTATATTATCCCATATTTATCCTATATTATCGGTTACATGATACCTATGATATCCAGTTAAGTATTTTGAACTAGAGCAGCGGCGCGTAGCCAAGGGGGCTACGGGCCCTGGGCCCCCCATCTCCTACACCCGTGAATTAATGTCTGATGCTAAATTCAAGAAAAACCTTTGCTTCTTTAACATTTGAAGTGTGTTTCTGTTGCTAATGGTGATGCTGAGCGCAGAATTACGCATTCGAGAGCCTTCGGTCCTTTTGACTGCATTGAATGCAAATATTTTATTTATATTGTTGTCAGACTTTAGCATGTTGGTACAGGACTCCAGTTACATGGGAATTAATCTTTTTATATATTTTATTTAAAATAAATTTCAACCGGACAGTGCAGGTCAATTTTTTCGGTAAATTCCTCTCAAAATTCGGGAAATGCCATCACAGGGCTTCTGGATGGATGCCCCCATACCTCCAACTCACCCCCTAAACTCCCTGTAGCACCCCAAAAAATTTGGTCCTAGCTACGCCACTGAACTACACCAAGCTTGACTAACTCGGACATGCGTACATAATATATTAGTATTAATTTAAATTGCTGAGAGGACTTAAAGGAGTTGGCCTTCGGACGCTTTAAACTTACTTGAAAGCAATATTAAATTGCTGTGTACGCGAGTTTATTGCAGAACCGCAAAGAAGCGAAAATATTAATTGTTAATTCTTCCAATTTCGCCAAAATGTCCTGCTACTATAGATACTAAACATATATACCGAAGCTGCTTAGGAGCAGCTGTTCGTAAAGCTCGGTTGTTACGACACTTTACGCCTGTTTACGAGGCGGTGTACAAATGGCATGTGAGGAATGTTGACCTATACTAAAGGAATGTTAGGAATGTGTGTAGCCACCAGAATTAATGTCCCTTAAGACAGTGCCCCCCCCTGCTTGCGAAGGGATAACGAAAGTAACCTGAAGCATTTGCGAGCAAATAACCCCATAGTACTCTCGCGAGTAAATTCACTAGATAACATACACGAGGATAAGAATTCGGACAGATTAATCTTCATGTGTAAACGAAGTTTTAGCTAAAATAAAAATTTGCGAGCTTGAATAACAGAACAGCCCAAGATAAGAAATTATGTTTTCATTTCAAATGCGCAACTTCGTAGTATTGTTTCGTTGACAATCTATCTTTGGTTGACATATATTGTTTGGTCAAATAATTGTAATTATTAAAATTCTGCTGATGAATTGAAACGTTTACCCCACTGCTGGTTTCCATTTGGTCGCCACAATCGCAACGGTGTCATAGTGGTCGATGTAATATAGTGTCCATCTATCTCTGCAATCAGTAAAGACTGTTTTGCATACAGCAGACAAAAGACAAGATTTGTACGACACTCTATTACGTTGCGATCGTGGCGACCAAATGGAAACCAGTCTTTATAAACGCAAAAAGTATATTCCACGGGGCTGCTCTTGGTACAATTATAGAATACCCGTCCACTTTACTATTTGCATATATATTAAGGGTATACTACCCATTAAGAACCCATTAGTGACTACTACTACCATAATTCCTTGCGCGATTTCCTTTCTTATGTTAATGTAACACCCACATCAAAAAAAGATATACCGAAAAGGATTCTGGTAGTAGTAGTCACCATCCGTCATAGTAGTAATTATATATATATATATATTCAATGTGTGTGGGACTGGACCGAGCTCTAAGCAAATCAGAATCAAGAATGATTTGAATTGACCAATCAGAGCACAGTCCAGTCCCATATTTCCAGGGGGGTTGAATATTTTTAAGGTGTGGTCACCCTGTAAAGAACGACCAGTAATCAAATAAGGAGAAATATGCACCTGGTCGTATACAAGAGGTTTTTTGAGATTTTTGTATATATTTATCTCATGAAACCTGGTGTTGTTTTATGACCAGTGTTGTTTTTACGACCAGAGAGATGAGGAAGGTCAATCAAGGTGATCGTAAAAAGTCATAAATTTTTTCACGAGATAGATAGATATCAAAAATGCAATAAAAAAATTTATAAACGACCATCATACCTCACCCGATGTGATTTATACTTACACGTGCCATCCAAAAACTTCCATATTTTTATTTGAAGAGTTGTAATGTTTTTGAAATAAAAATAAACCAACATTTTGGCTTATAGAATTAATCATAGAAATTTCCGTCATGGAGCTCTTACCTCGACGCCATCTTATGGACAAATGACTGATATTCCCTAGTTACGGTATTTTTAAAAATTATATTTCATCAAAATATTTTTAGATATGTCTCAAAAAATTATTTGGTGTTTTTAAATAGATGAAATATATTTAAAAAAAATGGATGAAATGAACTTTTTTTTTTGAAAACAAAATTCTCTTTTTATTTTTTTATTAATCTAAATACATTTCTTTATTAATGGAACTAAGTATGGAATCATCAGTTATCATAATTGTTGTTATATATTTTTGCGGACAAATAATTCCCTCATCTACCACTTCTAAATATAATTTATATCTGGATAGCGTACGAAAGGGAAAGTATATACAGTTTCGTAAAATATATTTTTGATTTGGAAAATTGCATTGAAGAGTTTTAAGATCATAGTGGGTATATACTTTTTTTTTATATTGTTTAACATCTTTCTATCAAATACTTTCTCTTTTACTTCTTCATCATCTTCATCACTACCAAAAATTGCCTTCAAACTATCTTCACTATCAGAATCACCATTATCCTGAATGAGTTTGAAGGGTTTGAAGTCATCGAAATTAAACTCTTTGGACGTAAACGTATCCCTATCCCGTACACGTAGCCCGTACGCGTATCCCTCTGCTTTATCGTTGTAGTCCCATATGAGAGGGGAACCATATGAGGTTATGGAATGGGATCCTTCATAGCCATTATTTTTCCCTTAAACTAAGTTTGTAGATATGTTGGGTTGTTACAACGTTTTATATAAGTACGTGTTTAAAATGAAAAAAAAATAGTTTCAGCTGATTTATATGAAAGTTTTTTGAGAAAAAGTTTTTTCATTTGTAAAAAACCTAGGGTATAAAAAAACTGATATCATAAAAATCATGATCAAAATCATGGCAGAATCAGATGTTGAAGTAATAAATCCTTTACATCTTAAAATGTATAAGGATGCTTATTTATTTCGTGATTGCAAGGATTCTAAGTTTTATGCTGTGGTTTATATGGAAGAGGATTTTATTCATTTTGGTAATGATCATCGAGGGTTGGTAGTAAATATCTCAATCCAGAATCATATCTCAATACGGAACTGGGAATATCTTCAAATTATTTTCTTATGATAATTCCTCGAAAAACCGCAATCAATTTGCAAGAAGAAGTATATTTTGATTCAACTGTTATATTACTAAATATCTCCACGAACGTTTGAAAAAAACAACAAGATGATCGAAGGGTTTTGTTCACACTGCAATAAAGAAGTTGATTTCTTATTTGAATTTGAAATGCATTTTACATGTACAACATGTCATGTTGATGAACATTACTGTAGAATTTGTAAAAGAAAATACACTAGAACAATTTTTATTAAATTGATAAAAAATGTTATTGTGACGATAGATTAGCAAGATGGAGGCAAAGATATATAGATAACAAGAAAAATAAGATAAGATAAAAAAGTTAACAAGAAAAATGCAAAAATACAAAAGTGTGATTGTTGTAAATAAACGTTTTTAATACACAATAAAAACTTTTTTTATACAAGAGAAGGAATTATTATGTCTGTCAGTTTTTATAGATGAGGAACATCTTTCTCCGATAATATTTTTATTGTTTTTCCAGGTTCTCCATGATTGATAACTTTCAGGGTTACTTCATACGGGTGTTGTTTCATACCATTTATTTTTATTACACTACATTTTTCTGTTTCCAATATTGTAACAGGTTTCCAATCCTCCATAAAATATATATATTCAGGATATTCTTTAAGAAAATATTCACATGAAACATAGCGCTGAAAAGTATTTTTGTTCTGTCAAAAAAGGTTATACTATTAGCACATATACTACAATAATGTAATACGGACATTCAGTAATGATAAAGTTTTTTAGTTTAAACATCTATATATATAATATATTTGTCTTAGAAAAGATATATTTAAAAAAAAAATCAAAAACAGATATAACAGTATAAATTATTTTTTTAATAACAAGAAAGAGCTTTATTTAAAACATATGTAACCTAATTATCAACAATAGATTAATTATACTATTATTTAATATATAAAATACAGAAAGATAAAAAAAATTTTTTAAAAATTTTAAAAATAAAATCAAGGATGTATGTACTGTATATAGGTATTAAATGTTAGCCTCAGTGCAGGCAAACTCAAAATTTCCTGCAACTGGCGCATAAAAACTAACTCTGGTACCCCTCAGCACAACAAAGCGGATCGTAGCATACTAAATGAAAGTCGTGTTTAACAGTATAAATAGACGGGTTTTTTCGTTTTTTTATAAAGCATTGCTTGTCGTACTTCAGTTAACAAAAAATGAAGTGTAGGAGTTGTATAAAAAATAACAGTAACTGCAATATACCATCTTGACAACGTTTTTTTGGACTTTTGTGAAAATTTTATAGTTTGGGCAACCTACTTTTATAGATTTTGGGACTATAAAAGCAGAGTATCAAATGTATTTTTCGATTATTTTCAACATGTGGTTGCGATCAATGATTGATTTTGGAGAATGTGAATCTCATGGTTATCTTACATTGTATTATCATGCTGAACACATACAATTAGTAAACTACGAACCTGTGGTTCCCTCGTGTTTAAGATATGGATATTATTTATATCTGAAAGATCGTCAGGGACCTCGATATTTCAAAATGTTGTTAGTAGATGCGTTTGGGGCTCCGGTGGATAATTTACAGAACATCTTATCATCATTGAAGGGAAAAGATATAAATATTAAAAATAATAGTGTAGAATTAGCAAACTCAACATCTTCATTAAACATTAAACCTTGCTTGCTCATGGGAGACAGAGGGAAACAAAAGTTGTGGTCTTTGTAATGTTTTTTAAATAATAAACTTTGGATAGAAAGTTAGAAACAGAAAAAATATATATCGAGTTTTATATTTTTGTGTAAAAATTTTTATTACAAGAAAAATAAATATTTTTAAAAATTAATTTGTTGTGGAATTATTGAGTCATTATTTATTAGTTTAATTTTTTTATACAAGAGATGATCACTCTTTAGTATCAATAATTGTTTTTAGGGTTATTCCCTTCTCTTCAACTAATCCCTGTTTAATAACTTTCAGAGTTAGTTCGTAGACTTGAGGTGGAGAACAAAATGGAGGATTACATTCTTTACATAGTGTAGCAGGTTTACAATCCTCTACCAAATACGTATAGTTAGGAAAATGTTTTTGAAGAAAATGACATCAATAAAAACGAGGAGTATAGTCATAATATGCTACATCCCTATAATTGACACAGGTTACGAGATCTTGTTCTTGATTCATCTTGTTCTAGATATCAATATGATTAAATCAAATGTTTAATCTTATATATATAATAAATAAAAAAGGAAAATCACGAATTTTTTTTTAAAAAAAAGTTTTTATTGAGTATATGATACAGCTTTAATGAAATTATTAGAATCTATTATTAGTTTAATTTCTTTTTGTAAAAGATCAGAAGCATCATAGTCAACAATTGTTGTTATGTTTTCACCCAGACATGAACAATTCTATTCATCATTTTCATGTTCATGTTTCTTTTTAACTTCCAGAGCTAAGTAATATGCTTGAGGAGGTGGTGTTGAGGGTATATCACCAATACATTCGCAAAATACCGTATGTTGACATTTCTTTACAACATAGGTAAAGTGGTGTAATTCTTTTGCTAGAAAACGACTTGCATAATAGTTATTTTCATCTTCAAAGTAGGGGTTAAAGTCATCAGCAGTTATTCTTTTATATCTTCTACCGTTATGTTCATCACAATCCAGATAGGGCACATGTGAATTCGACATCATTCACAATAACGTTTAAACATTTCGGTAACCCGTTTATATATAATTTTTTTATAAAAAAGATATAAAAAGAAAAAATCAAAATAGAAAAAACAGATATTCTAAAATAAAAAAATATATAAAACAAAATCGAAAGAAATTTTATTAGGATATAAATAAAAATGCAAAAAAAGGGTTTTACAAAATATCATGGAATCCGTGGAAACAGTAGATGCACGATATAATAGATTATTCTATTCAAAATATCCCTGTGGACAATGTCTTAACGGAAATATGTGTGGGGAAGTTTGTGCGAATTATACACGGTGGAAAGTTCCAAAAAAAACACGTTGTTGTAGATTAAAGAGATGGTTGTCAAAGAAGATATGTTGTTAAAAGATTTAAAGAAGAAAAATCCATAACAAAAATAAATAAGAAACAGTAAAAATAAGAGTAAAAAAAATAATTGTTTTTATATTTGTTAGACAATGGAACGTATAGAAACAGCAGATGAACGATTTGAAAGATTATATTATAACAAACATCCTTGTGGTAGATGTATTAACAAACACCCGTGCGCGATGCATCCAGATGAATTAAAACTTTCTAGACTAAACAGTTTTAAACGTTCGTTGTTAAACAAGTTAAATATACGGTGGAAATTTACAGTGAATGTTTCAGTGGAAATAGATCACGACGAATAGAAGAAAAGACGTCGAAGTTGTTTTAAAAAGATTTAAATGGCTGTACGATAGCGTGATTTTGATGAAATTCTTTATCCCGACATTCAATATTTATCACATGCTGAATTGTTTGAGATAGAAAAAACACGAGATTCAACGTTTTATTTTTTGGAATGGAGGGAGCACCCCTATCAGTTTAGATGTGCTGATTATGATTATAAATATTTTAACATTTATGTGGAAGATAAAAATTAACAATCTATATTTCGGAAACGATATGGTGGAAAAAGATATTATAGATTTTTAATAACCAGTTTTAGCTGGACTTTGGCATTTTATGATCAGTTAGTGGGAAAACATGTAGTATTTATTGATAGAGAACCGAGATTACCCACGTTAATTTCGACCCTTGATTGTTTTGAAATAAATAATATCCCATGTTATTCAAAAGCGTTTTTGTATGGTAAATGTAAGGATTCAAGATTTAGATTAGTAAATTATCATTTACGTGAAAAGTTTGATGGTCAAGAGCTTTATTTAGTTCTTATTAAAGATGAAAATATATTATCTGTACTTAATGTGATTTATGGTACCAGTAATGGAAATTATATTGTAACATTAATAAATAAAATACATTTTGATAAATCTATGTTGCAAACACATGTCTATTTAAATTCTTGTGGGGAATTATGTAATAATTTTAATGAATTAAATATTTGAAATAAACCGTTTAAAAATATCGAAAAAAGCGTTTTTTAATTTTTTTTATTTAAAAAAAAGAATTTATATACACTTCTTGATCTATAAAATTATGTATACCACAATATCCTGCAACATGTGTTGTTATATATTGTTTATAATTAAGCTTTTTATTTTCTGCATACTCCATAACTTCCAAGTTTATATATAATCGATTCATAGGAAAGCATGGATTCAGTATTTGTTCACATTTACGTACAATAAATTTTCGATTTCGACAATTTTCTTTAAGATAGTGAAGATCATACTGTTTTGGTTTTGAAATATTGCTTTCGTGATGTTCAATTGAAGAATGAACCCGAAAACAAAATGTTTTTATTTTATTTAGATTAATGTTTATTTAGCTTAATGAATTTGAAAGCTATATAAAGAGTAAAAATATGACATTTCAAATCACAACATTATGATTGAAACAATTTTAAGAGTTGTTCTTTATTTTTAATATTTTAACCAAGGAGAAATTGGATATTTATTTTGGTTATGTGGATTATTTGGTTATTATCGTGGAAAATATGTCACATGTCCCAAGATGAATTGAAAAAACAACATTCGTCCCCACGACGAAGTATCTTATACTGTTAATATGAAAAAAATCAAGGGAACCCATGGAATGGAATCCTATTTTATTCTAGAAGATCGGTTCTCTTATATGATCCCGAATTTACAAGCAAGTCAAAGAAAATATTCCTTGAAGAGAACACTCTTTCAACGTTCTATACTAGTTGAATCAGACACGTTATGCTGTAGTTTTTTTTCATTTCCCGATTGTTTTAAATAATTATTTATTTTATTACCCCTTGAAAACCACTCAGATTTATTTCAATTTTTAAACACCAAAGATAAGTATCATTATACATATTTTGTACAAAATCTAACCTTTGAAAGAAAATACTTATCGTATACCCTGGGTTTTGGAAAAGAAAGTTTAGTAATTAAATTTAAGCACATACAGCACCAGAAAGGCGATTTAAATATTTTTTTATATATTTATTTGTTAATGGTAGCCCCGAGTATTTTCAATTTTTATGTTTATTGTAGTTCAACTAAAAATCTTATCATGGTCACTTCATGTTTTATATTTCATTGTCGTAAACATAACCCTATAGGAAGTTTTCTCAATAGACAAAAAAAGGTCTTTCTGAAACAAATATTAGATATGATTTTTGGGATTTTATATATTATCTAAAAAAGGGTAAAGTATCCTTTGATAAATGTCGGTATAAAAATTGTAAGAGTAAAAGTTGTTTTTTTTTAGTTTGATCCTTTGAAATTAAGTATTTTAAACAAAAGTAATTATGATTTAAATGAAAATCACACCCTACTATTACATCCTGTCGATGTTACGCGAATAAAAAATTATGGGGGATATACGGGAGATTTTAAGTATAAAGATAAAATATTTGCACATGTAATAATGGTTGAAGAAGAAGTAATAGATTTATTTAGTATGATAAGAAAATATATACATACAACATTGAATTATAATTTAATTTCAACAAATCCCATATATGAAAACGAACTGACTGAACCGAATGTTAATTGAGATATTTGTTATAAAAGTATTAGTGAACAAACGTGTATGTAAAAAAAAATGGAATTAAAAGACTGTATAAAATTTAAAGTGTTTGCGTATGATGTTATACGAATGCAAGAAGACGAAGAAAATGAAAAATAATTTTGGATGAGATGTGGGAGATTTTGTTTTTCCCTTCGAAAATTTTATAAGGAAAAAAATGAAAAATGGAAAATAAGTGAATGTTGCAAAACTATTCATGAAATATCTATGGTCCATTTAACGAATGCTGGAAATTACAGTAAAAAAAAAAGATTTGTTGGATTTCATGAGGGGGTTGATCCTTTAGATATTCAACAATATATGGAACATTTAGATGAATTTTACGTAAAAACTATAAAAGAAAAAATATATCAGTTTTGATTTATTTTATTTTTGAAACCATTCATCCTTTTTCCGATGGAAATGGGAGAATAGGGAAAGCACTTGTTGCATTTCTAGAATATAGAAAGTTATGTAAAATTTTAGGAGTTATGCAAAGAAAACAAAATAGTTTATTTGATATAAAATGTTGTAATCAATTATACGCGTTATTAGTGTAATGAAAAGTTTTTTTTAATTGTGAGGAGGGTATAAATAAGCACTGTCCCTACAGTTATTCATCATTTACCCTTCACTCGGGAACAGATTCAGAGATGGTGGAACTTTATGCGAGACAACAACATGACCATTTTTATAAAATGCAATCGTATACAGATTTGTCTGCAAAAATAATTGCACAAAAAAAAATCAACGGTAATGCTATTCTTGCAAAAGTAGTCTTCGTCGATGGACTAATGAGATATTTATTATTAAAAAAGTATTTATCACTGATCCTGTTACATATCAATTAGAAGACGAACAACGTGAAGAAATTAAAGGAATTTTTTATCGTGCTGAATTACAAGTTTTAAAAAAAAATGAATTTACACATTGCTAGTAATTCAATATCAATAGGACTTCAAAATAATTTGATTAATGATTTTGAAATGAAAATTGCACAGCCTATTGATGCTTTTAACAATGAATGTTTTTTAGAAGTTTTACAAGTTTGTTATCCACAAACAACTAAAAATATTGTGGGTGATGAATGTTTTTTTTCATTTATCATACCTATAAGGATTTTATACCCGAAGTAATTAATAATACGGTATACGCAAACAGTGAGTTCGTATTTACATCGGATAAATTTATTATACCCGACGGAATTTATGATTTATCTTCATTAATTATATTTTTAAATAATATCTTAGAAGGATTTGAAATTTTTTTTACAATCGGATCAAATGGGAAAGTAATTATTAATGTTAATGTTGAGATTGAGTATTGGGTATATGAAAATGCGAGTAAAGCAGCTGATGGGTTGCAGGTAAATGAATTTCGATTATCTAACAAGACGACGTTAGAAAAAAAGGGTATTGAATATGCTTCTTTTAATCAAAAGATTAATATATTATTTTCAAAAAAATTAGCTTTTATGCTATGTTTAAAAAATGAAAAAGATCTTGAAATCGTACCCCTCTTGTTTGAAATAAAAAAAGATAACCCTACACCTCAAACCCTTTTTCTAAACATTTTGATTACTTACCCGATGTATCCGATGGATTAAATAAAATGTTTATATATTGTGATGAAATAGAACTAGGGTTAGTTGGTGATAGTTGTGCTGAATTGTTAACAACAGTTCCCATTCAATGGAATCAACAAGGTGGGGGGGGGGGGGGAATGGACAATTAGTTTGTTATAGTCCCCCAAAATCATTGAGAAAATTTAAAAAATAAATTATAAGAGAAATTCATATTAAAGTTAAAGATACTACAGGAAAATTAGTTTCTTTTGATTCAGGAACGCTTAGTATTGATTGTTTAATACATTCAACATAATGCTTTTGATTGTTCTTGAAGAAAAAAATGGGGAAATGATAATTAAAATATATAAATTATTTTATCCTTTTTTCTCTTTACATTTTAGTAAATAGTGGGAAAACATTTTTATGGAATTTAAATTCGATTGAATATAAAAATATAAAAAATTCATTTCGAATTACGTGTGCAAAAAAAAAGGATTTCAGTTCTATAAAACAATCAAAAAAAAAAAATAATGGAGCGATTTTTGTTTCTTCATCTACTATTATTCCTAATGCAACACAACGTTTTATATATAGTACTAGAAATACGAATTCGCAACAACCCCTCGCCCAATTGCTGTTTGAATCTCACAGTACAGTACTTCTTTTAGTTCTAAATTACTTGAATTAGATAATAGCCACTTCATTTGCCAAGCTACAGTAAATACATTTTCAGTGGACAATATCTCTCAGAGCTTTGTATTGTCTGAATTTAATTGTTTCATAGGACATCAAAATAAATACATGCAGATCAATTAAACTTTTAATTTGTGAGTGCAGCAACAGAATAGTGGGGGTCTACTGCTGTTTCTACCATCAATCACAAAGAAAGAAATTACTTTTATGACAATATCGATGACTCACAAAATAATCAATGCAGTATTTTGTATATAGACACCAATGGCTGTTGAAGGAAGAAAGTCATCTCTATCATACAATGATGCAAATGTAGGGGTCCATTCAAATTAGATTTACTAAGACGTATTAGGGATTCTACTCCAATTGTTGGTGTGGATAGATTATATACAGTAAGTTGATCATTCTACCCACATTGGACTACTGTGATGTGGAGCTGGCAGGAATACATAATCAGAGGTCTCTATGCATGTCAGGGAAACTGATCTTTCCTAAGTCGGGACTTGAAACTGATTGGTTAATAGAAATCCCAAGTTTTGTACCTCTTGTATTAGAAGCAAGTTACATTGTGTAATGCTATAGTTAGGAAATTCCATGGCATTTTAACATCATATCTACCAGTAAAGAGCTATTTTCCATGTTTCAATTAATCTGTTCATACATGTTATAGCACCATTATCTATTACCTTAATTGACAATATGTGAATTGTGAAGGATATACAACTTTTGAGTTAAAATTAGTTTTTGTAACATTGTACTGTACATTTGTGAATATGTGTTGAAATTTGTAACAACTGTAATTTGTTAGAAAACAAGACCCCCATATATTGATACCAGTGTACTGTTAGCATTGAAGGGGATATCCTGTATAAATATTATTGTATTATTATTATTATTATTATTATTAATAATAATAATAATAATGCATTGACAATAATACTACTAATAATAATGCCTAATGCAGATTGCAGATACCATATTTGCCATGTAACAAAGCATATATATGGCATTGTGTACTATAGTATCTAAATTATATCACTGTGCACATATATATTATAACCTATATTCAGAATGCCATGCCTAGTCTGCTTGTCGACAATGATCTAGCTAACACACATAGTAGTGACAGTGTCAACATACCCAATCTGAACATAATAATAATAAGCTGTATTTTACATTGACAGAATAAGTTGTGACCCACTAGGCCAGCTAAGTATATTTGTAAGTCTAACATGTTCCATAATGGGTGGAGTACTGTAAACACAGATTATATATGGAATACATGCCGTATACAAAACATGGACGTCAAGATCATATCGTCAGAAACATAATATTCCTGGTTGAAAAAATTATAACCTTCTTATTGCCAGTGACGGCCTCTAACCATTGAGCCATCGAGATTCAGATGGGGAGAGTTTACAATGATGCACTGGTTCTAATGATATATGTACTGCCTATGCACAGCAGTTACTATATATTTTAGTAATGACTAATGATTGGGTGTGTTAATATATACACTGCTGTTATATCAATAAAATCAGTACATCAATGTAACGTTCACTCACCATCTGAGTCTTGGTAGCTCAATGGTCAGAGCATCTCACTGGAAATCAGAAAGTTATCCCCGTCTGGGACACAGAATATTTTTTCTGAGGATATGATCTCGCTTGACAATCATCCATGTACTGTATCGTCTGTTTCCCCCCAAGCTCTCTCTTATTCACTACAGCAGTGTATATATTAAGTATGCTACAAAATTGTAGGCCAGGCCCAGGTCATATAAACACAGCAATAGTATGCATGTTTATTCACCCTAAACTACTGTATATATAGGCTAATTATCAAGCATATAGTATTTATAATTTTAATCAAATAATAAACATACTGTACATGCAATTCCAAAATTTGTACTACCACTTACTATTCTGCAGTATTATAAAGAACAAATGGTATATATTTTAAACAGGCTAGGACTCATGGCCATTGTGCCATCTTGTGCCAGAACAATGGTCAGCCATTGTGCTGCCACAAAGTGCAGTCCAAGCCTGATTTTTAATACACTGCATGGATTTAATTCCAACTGTCAAAATATTGTACAGTACATATATGTTTTGAAAATTCAAAACATTACACACCTTCAAATTTCCCCAAATCTCTCTGTTAAGTATTTCAAAATGTGTCTATTAGATTTCGGAGCTTGGAGCAAATACACAATACAGTGTGCAATTATTTAAATCACATTAAAATTAGCGAGTCAAGTCAAAAATCACTGAACTGAACTTAACCGAAGGTAATGGCTACTCGTACGGTAGCCGTACGACGCTATAGTCTCTTAGAATTCAACGAAATGCGGGTAAATATCACCAAAATCCTAACCCTAATCCTAACCAAATTGCTAACCCTAACCAAAAAAAACTATGCAGAAAAGGCAAATTAATTGCTCAACACAGACGGACCGCTGAGTCGCCGTGACAATCACAATGTACATATTAAATTATAATGTCCTTTTACCTTTTACTTGTGTCTGTCTTTGATTATCTTGTCCTTCAACACTACAGTTTCTGCTTGAAATCAGCTGATAATGTCTAACTAAATGTTAGACAAAATGGCTGGTTTTTATGGCAATATAAATTTCGCCGTCGGCAAATGGCGGCTTTCTTCCGGAAAGCGGTTTGTCGCGCTGGCGTCAATTTAAATTTAAATTACGCCAAATTTAACGCACAAAAAACCCGTTTCAATACCGTTTCAATTTTTGCATTCGCAATCATGAGACGGTTGCAATTTAAATATAATTCCAATGCAGAGGTCTACCAATAAGCTTCTGTCTATATCTAGTTACCAGGGCCACATTTTCCGATGCCGCGCATGAGGATGGTTGATCATATATATATATATATATATATACCTATAAACTGGATCCTAGATCTAGGAACCCCTTGGATCTCGCGTGATAATGGACTAAACGCCGGTCGATATTAGCACCCTCGCCCTCAGGCCTTCGGCCTTCGGCCGGCGCTTCGCGCCGGGCGAGGGGATAAAAGAATTATTTTATATTAACGAAAAAATTCCTTATACATCATTAACTGATGAAAAAAAAAAATTCCCCTATTTTTTATTTATGAGTGATCAAGAGGCTAAACAATCAATACAGTTCTTTATTAACTATGAGAATAACGTATCGTTAAAAGGTGAAGAAATTAAGATATATATAAATTTATTTGAAGAAAAAAATAATGACTGAAAAAAAAATGAACTCTCCGTAGAAGATTATACTGAATTGTTAAATGGTAGAAATCGTGGAAAAAATTATTCATCATCATATTTTGTTGTGAAAAGAAAAAATAAAGAAAATCCAACTAAGAAAGAAATTTTATTAAATGATGGTGTGGGATTACCCCCAAATTTAAATTTAGATACTTATTATACAAGCGATAATAAAAAAAAGAGAAAAAAAATAGATCCAAATGTAATACGTTTTTTACAAAATAGATAAACTGTAAAAAAAAGTATAAATAAAAAAAATGTTATATAATAAAATCATTTTTTAATGTTGTGGATATTATTATTATTTTTATTGTTGTGGATATTGTTGTTTTTTAAAAAAAAAAAAAAATGACGCGTAAAAATATATTAAAAAAAGAAAAAACAAAAGAGGAATAAGTAAGCGTAGAAAAAAAATACAAAAAGGAGGTTTTGGAGGAGCGTTAGCACTAGGTATGCTTCTTCCCCAAGTGTTGCGAACGGTTTCAAAAATTCTTAAAATTAACTTTTAAAAAAAAAATGAGTAAAAAAATTGAAGATGTTGAAAAAAATGACATATTATTTAGTGAACCTTTACAATTTTTTACTTCATCACCCTATAATGATACGTTTACGGAATGTCGTGAAACGGAAATTATCGCAACGCCTGTAGATAATCAATCGTCAGTATACACGTTAACAAGGCATGGTAATGCCGTTGGATTAATGAAAACAAATGATGCTAAAATAATGGCTACAGTATCAATTAGAAATGCTGCTGGAGTTATAGCACCTGCAGCATCAGGGTTTGCGATGATTACATTACCCCTTCGTACAATGTGGAAAACAAAAGAATTAAAAATAAATGAAAATGTAATTACACCATCAGATAATTTTGCACATTTAGTATCATGGATACAATTTATAATACGTCAAACACCGACGGGATATAAAGATTCTAGAGAGCTTAATTTAGCATATTTAGATACAGCCGAACATATGTGCGATATCGTTGGTTTGCATAATGGGGCTAATGTCGTAAATGCAGGAGGGAGACAAAAAGCAATTGCATTTCAAAATCAATCACAGCATTTGATAGATGATATTGATTGGTCGTTATTTAGCGAAGGTGGTGCTGAAGTATATATTCCTACAGCGTATAAAGTTGAATTACGTTTAACGCGTGCATTAAATACAATTGTAATGATGGGTGCTAATCATGCTAATATGCCCATTGCTGATACTATAATTACCCTAGACGATTTTAAAATAAAAATTCCTGTATTTAAACCGAAAAAACAATCATCAAATGCAATTAATACAGAAATGATGACCCATAATAAAGAAACATTATATTATACAACCAATTATCGTTGTATTACTGATTCATTAGCTGGAGGACGAAATTCACATCAAGTAATCGATGTGTTTAATGGTAGCGTTCCTACACGTTTATATATTGTATTTTCTCCATTAGCAAATTGGAACGGGGCATATACTCATAATATTTTTGATTTTACCTGGCCTAATTATGATAATGTTGAAGTATCGGTAAATAACGCGGTTGCTGGGAGAATAGAAAATCATGCTGAAGCTTACTCAAAATTACGCTCGGTATTAAATCGTCACTATTCAGAAATGCCCATGACTTATAATGACTTTATAAACGGATATTGTATATTAGCATTTGATTTAACAGATAATAGAGACTCTTATCTTTCCGTATTACCCATAAGACCGTCGGGAAATGTTAATGTTGATTTTCATTTTTCTCAAAATACAATTGCAGGTGCGTTAATTTTTATTGGTGAATTTCGAAATGAAATTAAAGTAGGATTAAATACCCCTGCAAGATTATTACACAGCATTTAATTATCAACATTTGTAACAAAGGGATGTATAAAAAATTATGAAGAAAACAAAACCCATTACAACAAAGAATAGAATAAAAAAACCAAAAATAAAAAACCCAGTTATTAACAAAATACCACTAAATCGTGAACATATTCTTGTATTTCCACCGTTTTCAGTTTACGCATAAAAAAAATGAATGAAGAAAAAAATGATGAATTAAAAAAAGAAGAGGAAAAGAAAGACGAAAAAAATGATACTTCAAGAGATGATGATGATGAAGATGATAGTTTAAATGATAGTGATGTTGTTAGCGATGATGTTAGTGATGAAATGGATAGTGAAAGTTCAATAACTTCTTCTTCATCAAGTTGCGAAGATGATTTAAATTTTTTAGAAACATTAGCTAAATTAAATAAAATAAAGAAAAAAGCTTTTGAAAAAAAAAAAGGATTTTTTACCATTGTTAAAAAAATATCTTAAAGCAGATATTGATAAAAAAAATACTTTGTTAGATTCTCAATTAATTAATAAATTACAATACATTGCTAAAAATATTTTAAATAAAAAAATTTCTATCCAACTTTCCAGTGATAATAAATATATTTTGAATAAGTTTTCTAAGAACAAAATAAAAGAAAAAGACTTAAAAATATTATTATCTGAGGATTTTCGTATCATCAACATATATCAAAAAGCATACAAATTACTTAACCAACAAATAAAAAACAATGACCGAAGTAAATAAAATGCAATTAATTAATCCGAGTAAATTAAATGAAATTTTAGATTTAATCAAAAATGATCATGAAAACGAAAACTTATTGCAGGGAATTAACAACAAAAATAATTTCGAACTTATTGAAAGTAAAAATAAAATGAAAGAAGAAATGCAAAAAGTTAATAATGATCAACGTGTGGCAGAGAGTATGGTTAGTTTTTTAAAAAGACAACAAAAGATGAAAAAAAAAATAATGAACTAGACAATGAGGTGAACAATGATGAATCACCCGAGATAAAGAAAACACCGACTGTGACAAGTGGGCAACAAATAAAAGAATTTCTTGAAAAGAAAAAAATTAAAATTAAAGATACAGATATAATAAAATTAAATGGTGTTGGGATAAACCATCATGATTTATTATACGATTTAACGCATAATGTCAGCAAACAAAACATGTTCAATCTTACACAACATAAGCAGACGGTTGCTTTAAAAGAATTGAAAAAATTACATATGCCTGCATGTTATATACGTAATATAAAATTACGACAACGTTATATAAATTTGGGAAAAACAACTTCAGGTCTTTCTGCTGCGAGTAACGAAGAACCATCTACATCCCTCACCACCCACATTCCTACCCCACCTTCAACACCCTATTCAACACAAAGCAAATGGCGACGAAAAAATCAATGAATTTACATTGTTTTTTAACCCAATTTTTATTTACGAACGAGATTAATAAAATTTCAAAAATAAATAAGTTTTTAAATAAATATTATTTGGGTACATTTCCTGCAAATATTTTTCCTAAAAAATTTTTTTATCCCTCGTGTTGGATTTGGAATACGGATAAAGCAGATCAAAACGGTCAACATTGGGTTGCTATATGGGTGGATAAAGAAAAAAATATGTATTTTTTTGATAGTTTTGCTAAAGATGTATCGTTTTATAAACGTGAATATTGGTATGATTATAGTGTAAAAAAAGGACTAAAATTTCAATATATTCAAAGTAAACAATTACAATCCAAAAATACTACCGTGTGTGGAAATTGGAGTTTATCATATTTATACAATAAATGTCGTAATGAAATCGAAAATAATAATAAACAAAAAATATTTAAAAATGAACGTATTAAAATAAAAAATGATATTAAATTAAAAAAAAAATAGAAACAATTTTGGGTAGTGTACTTGTTGGAATATATAATAAAAAATGTAAAAAAAATTGTAAGAGTAATAACAATCAGTCATGTTGTAGTTTTAATAATGCCAATTTTTAATTAAACAAAAAAATTAACTTATTTACAGTGTTTTTTTGGATTTTTTTTCATAATGGTTTTAATCCTTTTTTTTCCGGTATCTTCTAGACATCGATGAATTTTTTATTATATCAAAAATGAACCCTCCTTTTTGTTTTATTTTAATTTTTTTTCTAAGGGTAACACTCCTTCCTCCATATCTTTTTCTTACCATGTTTTTAAAAATATATATAGTTAAAAATATAGTTGACGTGCTTTTATATTTTTACCCCCCTAGCGAATGTCGGACTGCGTTACCCCACATACCCCACCCCCCTTTTTGTTTTCTTTTTCTTTTTCTTTTTCGAATACCCAATCCCAATTGACTTCCAACTATTTGTCCCAAAGGTCCCAAAAAATCTAGAACACTACCCCCTTTTTGTTGTTTTTTTCTAAGGATAATTCCCCTCCTGCTTCTATATCTTCTTCTTGCCATGTTTTTTTAAAAAAATTCATAAACAATATACACACCTGTATTATGTTTTTTTAAAAAAAATAAAGAGTTGTTGAAAATCGTTTTTTTTAAAAACATTTATTTAAAAAAAACGATTTTCAGCAACTCAACCCCACCACCTTTTTGGTTTTAAACCCAAAAAAAATAACCTCCTTTTTGTTTTCTTTTTCTTTTTCAAATACCCAATCCCAATTGACTTCCAACTATTTGTCCCAAAGGACCCAAAAAATCTAGAACACTACCCCCTTTTTGTTTTGTTTTTGTAAGGATAATACCCCTCCTGCTTCTATATCTTCTTCTTACCATGTTTTTTTAAAAAAAATTCATGCACAATATACACACCTCATACTATATATATACTTTTAAAAAAAACGATTTCAACAACTCTTTATTTTTTTTTAAAAAACATTTCTTTTTCTTTTTACATTTATTTACAAATCATAGATTACCGTTGATTCATGTGGAAATACATTGGTTCTAATTCAACAATTTTCATACCCTTTTCTACAATTATCAAATACCAAATAACCCTAGGGTTTATCATTAATTTCACTTAATACTTTATTAAATCTATTTCTATTATTTTTTTATTATCACATATCGTATACATATTATTATAATCACTTAAATTTTTAAACATAACATAATATTGACTATTGACACGTAAATTTCGCAATTTACCATTACCATATGTTATATTTTGACATGTAAAAATAACACTAATATTACGATGATGGACATCTTGAGTTGCAATATTATCTATTCTTTCAAGATTTTCTTTTGATGATGTTGCAACTAACATGAGATCATCTAATATTATTAAGGTATTTTCACGGGTATTCGTTTGCATATCGGTAATGCGGGGAATACCCTTTTGCCAATCGATAAATTCAACACTAATATCTGTTTTTTCCGCAAGAACTTTTTCAATTTCAGCGTACAGAGGTTGATAAATTGAATATAAATAAACAATTTTAACAATTAAAGGTGTAATCATAGTGTTAATATTTTTCAATAATTGTAATATCCAATATGTTTTCCCACTTTGACTGGGACCACATTACGTTAACATAAAAGGGTGTGAAATGGTAATGAAAAATTGTTCATTTCAGTTATCTAAAAATCCAAACGGAATCGTATTAAAATTATTTTTAACAACACGTTTATTAAATGTAAATGAAAATTTTTTTATTTCATCCTCAATAAAAATATGATTAAGTTTATCTTTACATATTTTATTGTGATATTTAATTTCAATGATTTGATCTTGATTTTTAACATTGTGTCAAGCATAAACAATTCAATTTTTATTTTATTGTTTCATTTTTTAAAGTAAAACCTTTGACATAAATACATTCCTGATTTAAATTAGTTATATACGCATAACATTTTGGACCCGTTGAACAAAAATTTGTTATCCATTCATTTTCATTTAATTCATTCGTTAAATCTCCTAAATAATTCCCCGTTTTAACATCAGTATAATTATTTTCATTAGATATATAAATAACAGAATCTGTATCAAAATATAAAACGCGATCGTCTAATTTATCGAGTAACTCATATAATTTTAAACGTGCATATGCAGTAACAAAACATGCAATGATTACATTTCCCGTTTTTAGGGGTGTTGTTGCATCATCAATTTTTTCATATGTACAACGTAATAATGTTTCGTTTATAAATTCCATCGATGTTAATTTTTTACATTTATCATTGGCTATATTTAATAATTCTTCATAATCGTTTAAAAAACACACTTCTGTATTATTTTCGTTTTGGGCAAATTTTCCCCATAACGAATTTAAAAATGTTTTTGCAATAGTTCTTAATCCGGGATTTTTCTCTATTTTGTCTTTATCTAAAAAAACATTTTCATTTTTTAAATAATCATAACAATACTGTTTAATTTTATCATCATTTTTACTTCCATCTGCGTTCAAACAATCCGTAGGAATTCCTGAAGATTCTTGTTTGATTTTAAAAAATTGATTTACGTATTGTGAAAAAAAATTTTCTTTGCGTTCAAAATGATATATTTCGTAAAGAGCTATTATTTTATATCCCTTATCTATAGCAACATTAATCTCAACACTAGTCCAAGTACCCGTTAAGTATCGATCGCTTTCATTATGTTCACATTTATTACATTTATTCACTGCACATTTATAACATAAAGGAAATAATAATTTCCCATCTATTCTAACAGGTAAAACAGGAAAGTAAATATTTCGAGGAGGTGAAATACAACATTATCCTAAACCAAATATGTCCTTGATTTTTATTTTATTACAATCTTCACCCAGTAAAATAGTAGGATGCCCCACAGGAAAAACATATTGTTTTTGTACATAGGGGTATAGCGATGTAAAATCTACATAACTTATTTGTTCGTTGGTTTTTGTTTCTTTAAATAAACATACTGGGGAAGTTCGGCCACCATATAATGCGTCACGTGGTGTTAAAGGAGTAAACGGATACAATTTTCTTTTCAATTAATTGTTTCTGTGTATATATTTTTTCTTCTATATATTCACATTCCCACATCTCGATTCATTTGAAAACGGCATTTTTTATTATCCAAGAAAAACGTTGCGTATTTGCATATAAATTACCAAATTTTTCGTTTGTAAGAACGTTTAATGCGTAGGGGTCAAAACATTTGGGACATCCGTGGTAAAAACAACAATGAAATTGATATATTGTATCATTATAAAAACCATCGACAAAACGTCCTATAATTTTTTTCTCACCATTTTGTGAACAGATATATTCTAAATTTCCTCCTAATTCTCGATTAATTTCATCTAACCAATCAATAGCAATTAAACTTTATTTTACACCCACCCCTATACCCCGAAGCAGGAATAATTCCTACACAATTTTTTTTAAATTAAGTCTATACACTTTCAAAGCTAAACTAGCAATTGTAATACAATTCTTTGCATAAAAGGGTGTAATATGACCAATTGCACCTATTATTGTAGAAAATTTAACACAACCCTTTCTTAAAATATCTACATCACTACAACAATAATAAATCTCTTTACGAAATATATATTTCTCTTTCTTTTTTTCTAAATACCATTTTTCAAATTCATTAAGTGTTGCGTATTCATATTTTTCGTATCAAAAAATTTTCGATCTACAATTTCACCCTCATAAGTTAAATGGTAAAATTCATAAGGATGAAATCCCTTACATTCCCCTTGGAGATCCATTGCTTTTGGAATATCTGCTAATTTCATACTTAAAAACAAATAACTATCTAGTATTCTAATATTTTGTTCTTTTATTATTAAACTCATTATTTTAATACCGTTCATTATAGTATTCGGTATTATCTGTTTTATTTCTAAAAAATATTTTAAAATAAAAATAGTATCAAATCTAGCCCCGTTATGAGCTATCCAAACGGAATTTGTTTGTTCAAACATAAATTCACATAAAGTTTCAATAACATTGTTATCAAAAATAAATTGTCTATTCCCGCAACAACTAACTTTTTCAATAGTATTATCGATAATTTCTTGATCATCCTTTTTTTCAAAAATTTTTGTTTTTTTAAATTCAATATGTTGACATTTTACATACATTTTGGACGATACAATAAAAAGGTACGAGCAATTTAGTTTTGTTTACTTTTGTTTCAAAATCAAAAAAAAATAAAGTGGGTTCACTTTCTTCACCTTTGTTATATTCATAAGAAATGGGTTTCACATAACAAAAATGAGGTTGTTTCATGTATTTATCACAATGAAAACAAAATCGTTTGCTACAATCGTGTTTAACTGTTTTATTAGAAAAAATGAAAAAGAATCGAGGACAAATTTTGTTACAGGTTTTACAATAAAACAAATATTGACAAGGTGTTAAACAGCTATAATTGCTATGAGAAGGTTTAAAAATTTTATTCGTTAAATGATTTGTAAAAAATTATATCACAACTGCTACAAATAAGTTTATTATTTTTATCTTTACAATTATTCGGATATTTATAACATCGTAAACAAGTTAAGTTATTTGTAGTACATAAGTGGTTATGGATATATTCATGTCGTGTAAAATGACTCATACATTTAACACAAAAAGAACTGGTGTTAAGTTTAGAAAATTCTTTTATGCTGAAAACTACATCGTAATGATTATTATTTAACCATAAACACACAATTTCATTAGTCAATTTAATAAGATTACCCTCACTATCAGTTCGTGAATCATAAATTATATTATCGGAATGAGTGTCAGCATACACTAACAAATCAACACACTGTTTTTTTAAATAATTATTATATACAAAATTAAACTGTGTAGCATCAACATTACCTATGTTATCATCAACATTACCTATTTGGCTATCCCACATTCCCGATATACATTTCGAATTTCTTCACAAGTAAATAAATCATCAACAGGTTTATTTGGTTTTCTTTTCATTATAAAATATTTATAGTCTTGTTTTAAAAATGATAAACCCACTAATATTGCTAAAGCAAAACAACAATCTTTCACTGTACGAAATAATACATCGCTAAGAATATAAAATACACCCGTGCGAAATTTACGACCATATTTTTTTACATACATATTACTTTTCACACCGCCTTTATCAGTAACATTTCCCTTATTCAAACTATTATAAATACTTTTTTTCCGTAATACACTATTTTTTTTTATTTGTACTTATTCCTGCAGGAAAAGTTTGAACTATTGCCTTACTATTCCATCCATTAGCTATTATTTCTTTATTACTCTGCATAAATTTTTCCATAATATTTAAGAAATATTTAACGTCAAAGTCTTTCACAGGTAAAACGGCTGTAGAGAAAAAATTTTTGGAGCATTACTAAAGATAAATCTAACATAATCATCATCACTTTTTACATTTGCACGTGCAATGTTAATTAAATAAGAAAAAACTAACGATAACGATTGAATAAAAGTAATAAATTAACCGTTTTTTCCCGTGAAACATTCAATGAAAAATGCTGTTCAGTGACTTTAAATTTTTCTCTACTAATATTTTCTATATGATTAACAGAAAAATAATCGTCTATTTTTTCATTTTTCTTACTTTCTTTTTTCTTATTAAATAAACTTACAATTTTATCTATATCTTTTTGAGTATATTTTAATTTTTTCTGATCATCATTCATCTTCTTTTTTTTTTCTAAAACAAGAAAAACATGTACTTTTATTTTTATTTTTATTTATGTTTTTGTCTTCACCATCAACACGATCAATAGTAACATCGTATGAATCCTATATATTAATACATGTCAACGTAACTATAGGAGGGATTTTTTTTGATAATAAAGAACCCATTTAAAAAAAAACAAAAAAAAACAAGATTAAAAAAAAAAAATATGAGTGAAATTGTTTATATTGAAATTTATTTAAAAACGTATAATTTACCTTATATTGGATATGAAATTCAAGATAATGAGCCTTCAATATTCTTTACTCCGTTTCTTTTAAAGGAATGTTTACTAAATTTTACAGAAGATAAAGAAAAGAAAATACCTATTTCATCAAAGATTTTAAAACAAAGAATAACAGTATTAAAAAAAGAAATATATAAATGTCCCGAAGATATTATCTATAAAGTAGAATGTATGGTAAAATTTATTCAGAAGCATGAAAAAAATAATGATTATTTACGAATAAAAACAATATTCAAAAAAAAATGGTAAGAATTAAGTTACCTCGAAAAAAACGGCACAATGATAAATCTCAAAGTATACGGCACGTTCTTCAATGTAGAAGTAAAACCTTAAAAAAAATAAGATGTCGTAAACGAACAGAAAAAACAAAAAAATGTTGGATTCATTTAGCAAAACAAAATAACTTACGTATCAAGAAATCAAATATCCCCAATGCTGCTGAAGGATTGTTTGCTTGGAAAAAACCTTTTAAACCCGATCGTAATATTTCTTATTACACTTGTCAAAAAACAACACAAGCCAAATTGGATCGTAGATATGGTAAAAACAATAATGCTGTATATATTATTTGTAACGATGCAAACACTTGTATCGATGCTTATTTGACAACTCACGCAGCAGCACGTTATGCGAATAATGGGAAACCCGGTTCTATATATAAAAATAATTCCGATTTTGTTTACGACCCAAATAATAAAAAAATGTTTTTAGAAAGTATAAAACATACAAAAGCACATGAAGAAATTTTTGCAGACTATGGTGATAACTATTGGAAGAGAAAACAACCTTCATAACAATGGTTATAGGAAGAAAAAGAAATTATCGGGGTGGTGATTTTAAGGAGAAAAAAAGGCAACGTGGAGGATTTTTAAAGGGAAAAAAAGGCAACGTGGAGGAAATAAAACAATCAGTAAATACAGCAATCTTTTTATAAAAGATTTTAAAAAAGAGCTTAAAAAAGGAGCTAATTTAGTAAAAAATATAGCAAAACAAGGAATGAAAAAATCAAAGGTCATTTTCAAAAAGGAGGACTTGTGTATCATAGACCCAGAAACAATCTTGATAAGATTTTAATGTATTAATTTAAAAAAAAACAAAAAAACATTCATTGTATTATTTCGTTACATAAGAGGGTATGTTCATTGAATATTTTTTTACATTATAAGCTCTTATTTCATTAAAATTTACACTGGAGAAATTAGGGTAATACACATTACATTCACATTCCCCTTTATATTTTTTACAAGAGTATTTTATAGTTTTATTATAAACAATATAATCATAATATAATGCTATAATACTCTTAAAGCACTCATAAGTAAAACAATGTTTTCTATCATAATCTATAATCTGTAAATATTCTCAAATTCCTTTGTTGTTGATACGCGGGAATCGGTTATCATCCCATGCTTCGCATATTTTACGAAGAAATTCATAACATTCTTCTGGAATTTGTTGATTCTCTTGTTGTATAATATACATCTGGGGATTTTTTGAACATTCTACTTCCAGTATAATTTTATACCGCAAATTGTCTTCATAATCAGATATAGATATTAGTAGATGATATCTTGATTTTTCAACTTCCACACTTCCTATTATTGCCAAAAAAAAACGGATTCCAAAAAACTATATTGTGTTATATCGTGATAAATCTTATATCCCTCTTGATTTATTGCTCTCTGAAAAATAGCCATTACACTTACACACATCTTGAAAAAATGATCTTCTATATATAGACATTTTCTACGTATATCCATCGGAATAAACAATAGAAATATCGTAATCAATATAGGGTTTATCCGCTTCACCCGTTTTAATACCATATTTATAAAAAAAATGATCATCAATAAATTGAATGTTTTGAATCAAAATAAAATCTTCGTCAGCAGGTAAATTATAACCTAAATCTACAAAATGTTTATTATCGTTAATTAAATTTTTTTCAGGATCAATAAACAATTGATTAGGGCTAAAATAATATTTACTAGGTTGTCCAATATATGCTCCAAAATCACCCTCTTCGAATATCTCTTTTTTAACTTGAACAATACTCCATCCTAATGTATCGTGATATTTTTCACGAATATTATTTTTAATTTTTACATCAATACTATGAATTATTTTTCGTTTGTACCAATTTTTTTTTCTTGCTTCTAATTCTCCCGTAACATAATTCTGTTTTGCTGTTTGAAATGTTCTATTGTCACCAAATGTCAATGAAAAATCAGTAAATAAACCTGGAGCTCGAATATTTGTTTTAATATTATAACCGTCAAGAAAACTCGTTGGTATTACACCTTGTACCCAAGAAGATTCTTGAAACTCATATAAATTGTCTACTGTTTTTAAAGCAACTTTCCCGAATTTTCTTGGATGATAAAGCCAAAAACGTTCACTTTGATGGATGATTTTTTTCTTACTCATTTTAATGCTTTCCAATAAGACAAATATAAATAAAAATTAAGAACGTTTTATTTATACTACATATAATGATATCATTTTTTATATATTTAAATGTACAAAGAGTTTCTATGATCACCCTATTATTTTTAAAACTTCTCTCCTATTTTTACAAAAATATTGTTTTTGACAACATGTACATCATTAACAAAATAAAAACGTTCCAGTGTACGTTTTATTTTAAAAAATAAGCATTTCTTAAATGTACTTTTGCTAATTTTTTAAACAATCTTTGTGTTTCTAAAAAATAAAAGGAAAATACATTCAATATTTTTTTGTTTTTTAAATCAAGACACTAGGGTATTTTAATTTTTTTTTAAAATGTCTTTTCAATAGTTTTTTATTAGAAAAATTTCAGGAGAGAATAATTTTTTAAAAACTAAATTCCTTATCATATATAGCCAGTACAGATCGTTCATTAACCTCATCTTCTAATTTACGAAACAAACATGCAGCAAATAAAAGACATTCAAACAAACTACAATGATACAATAAACATGTTGGTTCGCTAGTATGATACCAACAATTTATTGGTTTAAGATTATAAAACGAAAGTAAATGATCGTACTTCTCTATTCCAAAATATTCAAGATTAACACAATATAAAATAGTTTTGTTCTTGAAGTGTTTTAACAAAAGAAGATTATTTATCACCACCTTTATACCCGATAATAGCATTCGGGGAAAAAACATTACGAAATAAATAACTTAATCTATTTATAAGTTCACTTTGACTAAAATAATCTCTTGATTGTTTTTCAGATAAATAGTCTAAACCATGACATTGATATTGATAGAAGACGGTAGAACGTTCCCTTCGAGTTAGTTCTTTGTAGGGTTTTAACTGGGCATCATAACAATGATAAATAAAATACTTCTTCGTTTGAAGTTCAAGAAGAGTTACTTCACGATAACTGGGTCTCTCTCCCTTAAACTGGTAACATTCACAATCCATTATATGAGTGATATGGGATAAAAATAATTTTTGTCGTTCTTGGGATATTTCTTCTTTACATTTGTTTAATGCACAATTATATTTACCCATATACAACTCCTCGATAGTCTCTTCAGATTTTTTCTGTTGATTATCAGTTGTCTCTAACGGGATGTAGTCATCTGCTTCTTTAATTTCTATTTCGCTGTTCACGTTCTTCTTCTCAAATATTTTTGCCATCTCTCTCTCTTGCAGCCAGACTGATATTACTTATTTTCGAACCTCATCAGGTTTTATAATAGCATCCTGCGTTACTATGCGTTACTGTGGGTAGGATGGTTTGACCAATCAGAGTTCGTTTATTAAAGCTTTCATGTCATACAGATGATTTGTGATACTCATGAACAAATGATTGTTTGTTGTGGGAATTAGAGACGCGAATCCATAATTAGCGATTTCTTCTAAACAAATACTCGGGGATTAGTTGACCATATGGTGTGTTGTGGGATTAAAGACACGAATCCCTAATTTTGTTCTAAAACACACACACGTCAAATCAGTTGATATATTAAATATTTGTGGGATTAGTTTATACGTTGTAGTTACAATAGTACTTTTTCAAATTTTTATCAATTTCGTGTTAAATTCTGCGTGTGGAAATATATATTTTAGGAATGGAAAAATAGTATATATACAAGTCGATTTTTTAAACGCGTTCCATCATTCGTTTTTGAGAATGTCGTTAAAAATTGGTGATAAAAGAACCTATGAGCAAGCTAATGAACAAGAAATCAATATTAAGACGATATTGAAAATTGTTTATTATATACAACATTTTCGTAACCGTTACATTGGATTATTATTTGCCGTCTGTGACTTATGTGACTATTACTATGGTGGAATTATTGAATGTGTGGAAATTGAATCGAGACAAATTGGTCAGGGATATAAAGATTACGCATATATTGAAAAAATGAAAACTGAAATGAACCAAGATGAATGCAAGGATTGGAGAATCTTAACAGATATAAACAATATATAATACCCGTAGTTCATACACAACGAAAATACTTTATTTAAGGTGAAAAACTATGTGAGCGTTATCATAAATTACTATTAATACCCGCTCAAACATTATTTAAATCTATTTTTCATTTGAATTATAATCATTCAGATAATTTTTTTATTGAAATTCAAACAAGTTGTTACCCTAGAAATGATATTTACCAATTTATTTCTATTACTATTACTGATAATCAAACTATAATTCCTAAACCCATAGGATATGGAGGGTCTTATCTTTGTAATACATTACATAGACTTAATCGTTGTTATAGTCGTGAATTTACATATTGCTGTATTTATTTATATTTTTTAGATCCGTTTTATTTGAAGTCTGCTTTTTATTATCTGCATAATTTAGATAAATTTGAGAAAATAGTTTATAAACTGGCAAGTTGTTTTATTTTATTTTGCGAAATCATAACCCTATATAAAAAATTAACGCTAGTAACGATAAGGTTTATACATTTAATCTCGATAAGATTGTTAAGCTAATGATGACGAAACCCCCACCTATTACCTGCTGTTATAAAAATTGTCAGAATTACTCTTATTGGTTTAAATTGTTTTATAAGACAAGTGTAAATTATAAATTTAAAGTAAGTTTATTTTCTGATCTTGTTAAAAATAATAGTATTATACAAAATAATAGACCCATTAGTTTACAATTTTACCCACAGCATTTGGATATATTATATAATTATATTATAAGGGTAAGGATTACATCTGATTCTACAGGTCAAACACTTTTATTATTAAGAGTATTATAGAAGCATATAATATTGACTATGAAGATCCTGACATTATAATACAGAGTATTGAAAAATTGTATTTAGACTAATTTCAAAAATTCAAAGAATATATTCAACAACCAAAACCAATTGTGTTTTTTTTTCATTGGGGAACAAAATGAATTTAAGATGAGAATTTGTAAAATCTAAAATTGTTTGATGTACTAACAATTTTATATAATATTCTTCATTATCAATGTTTTTATATCTAAAAAACATAGAATTAAAGCAAAAAATGCTATTATTTGTCCAGTTTCATGTCTATCCATGCGAGTATATACATCCAAAAGTTCACGTGGAATGTTTGAATGTCCAATAATATCTTTAAGCAAATTATCATGATCATCAAGACATTTACACACACTTTATTCCATATTTTTATTGATTTTTATTTCAAAAAGTGCCAGTTCTTTTACCATAATATTCCACACCTCCATGATTTCACACGTAACTGATTTTTTTATTTACAACAATATCATTTTATACATTTTGGTTTTCGTTTTTTAAATTCATGCTTTCTTTTTACTTCCTTATTATTATCCATTATATATCGTTTTTTCATAAGATCACTCGTAAATTTTTTAGAACGCCATAGCAAATATTGTTTATTTATATATAGTTTCTCAATATAGAGTCCCTCTAACTCACGATATTTATCGCGTTGTGTACAAATAATATCTTGATCATAATTCGAATAGATTGTCATTCGTTTTTCTTCATGATGTTCATCACCTTTTTTTTCACGTTTCATATAAATTAAAGAACGTTTAAAACATATTTTCTTCAATGGAGGATCGTTAGATAGTTCTCGATCGTCTTCCTCTTCCTCTTCTTCCTCTTCTTCACACAGTTGTATTTCTTGGGGAAATAATGGTTGGGGTGATGTAGAGATAGGTGATGGTGGTGGCGGTGGTGGTGGTGAAAGAGGGATAGGGGATAATGTTTGGACAAGACCGCTTGCTATTTCATCAACAACTCGTAATGAATTTGTTTCTTGAACGGTAGGGGGTACCGTTTCATCATACATTCGAATTAAATTCGAAGGAGAAGGAATTGGTATTTGTCCAAATAAATCTATGGGCATTTCGTGTATGTAATTATCAAATTCTTCTTCTTGTGGGGGTAATTCGTATGGCTGTGGTGGCGAATTCACTTGCGGTGGAAGAGGAGATGTAATATACTTTGCTTGCGTTATTTGAAGAGGTATATTATAGTTTACTTGCGAGAGTTGAGGTGGTGAATTATAAACTGGTTGTGGAAGTAGAAACGGTAAATTATACTTTGCTTGCCGTGGCGACGACTTTGCTTGCGGGAGTAGAAAAAATATGTGACTGGACGCTGCTTGAGATATCGCCACAGCGGTATTTAATTGCGACTGTGTGATGTCTTTAGTTGGACGATGTTTGACTTTCTTTCTTCTGATGTCTTGTAGTTGACTGCATGAAGTATCTTGTTCGTCGTTATCTGAAAAATTCACCCCCATTTTATCTATGGTATTACCATATTCTTGTTGCTGTAGACGTCGTTGTTTTAACATTTTTGGAATATCTTTTCCTTTACTTATCCGAGCAGTTATTTTACCACCTTACAATTTTTTGGGTCTGCTTCACTCGAGCCATAATAATCTTGTGACTAAAAAATTTAAAATCAAATGCTTATAAAAACAGCTAAAAAATAATAGGTTAACCTGATTGGTTGACTTGATTCCAATACAAATTTGGGGTCATCTCATTGGTTGAATGATAATATAAAGTAAATATACCCTTGACAATTCATAAAAATACATGTAAATATTTTAATACTTTTTGTTGAGTTAATGCGGGAGTTCGCGTTTTAAATATTTATCGGTAAAACGTTGTTGGGAAAGACATTAAAGCATATGTTAGGAGTAATATTATTTTTAGAACATTTTCAAAATGATTGCGGGTACTAAGGAAAAGCCTCTGTTGGCTATAATGATCGATTTAGCTAAGTATTTTTCACATATTGATTATCAAGTGCTTGAATGTCGTAAAATGGATATGTTACCCAACAATGAACGTGCAGAAAGAATAATATATGATATTATTGTTATGGGATGAGAAATATATATATACCTACTCATCGGATGATTTTACACATTTAATCGGACAGTTTGTGAATGTAAATATTACAAGCGAGGAACCTCCACCATATCAGCCATGAATCAAGCAAAATTTATAGATATAATATCTATGAAGAATCTATCTCGTGAACGAAATCTACAGTTAATTGGATCAAGACCAATACCCAAACCCGCTGGCGAACCGACACAGATGTATGATCTTTTTTTTAAAGTGCATATAACGTCTGCGGGGAATTTAACATATTTGTAATCTATGGATTCTCCTGAGATAAATTGTAATATATCTTGTCAGCTGAAAATTTCATCTTCATAGACTTTTTGCTGTTAAAGTTGACGGAAATGACGTCATAGCGGGCATCTGTAAAGTGGTTTTCATGTAGACAAATGCCCGCTATGACATCACTTCCGTCAATTTTAACAGCAAAAAAGTCTGTGAAGATGACATTTTAAGCTGACAAGATATATTACAATTTATCTCAGGATAATCCATAGATTACAAATTTGCAAAATCCCCACAGACGTTATAGGCACTTTAACGATGAATATAACAATTATTTTAAAACAGAATTCGATTCATCCCAAATCGATAAGATTGGTAAAAGTATATATCTTACCAATCATTATATATTCATTGTAAAGATATGAGTTAACCTTTTGTATATATATATATATATATATATATATATATATATATATATATATATATATATATATATATATATATATATATATATATAGGTAATAGGTAATATTATAGGTATATAAGTATATAGGTATATATATATATATATATATATATATATATATATATATATATATATATATATATATATATATATATAATATATATATATATATATATATATATATATATATATATATATATATATATATATATATATATATATATATATATATATATATACATCTCTACCCAAAAACATTTTATTATTAGACAAGACTCATCATGGCAACAAGTATAGATATAAACGAAATTAAACTTGATAACGTTAAGTTGTACACCTCTGAATTTTTATATACTATTTGTAAGGAGTCCGATTTTTATGTTGTTGACTTTATGCGCAAAGGAAACACTTGGTTAGATGATCGGCGCGGGGTAATATTAAAATATTTCAATCTTACCTCTGTTCTTAATACCAAAATGGGTGTACAAGCTGGAATTATTGTTACTGTGATACTACGAAACGAGAATCAAGAAGATCTCATTGGAAAGCACATCTTCTTTCCAAACACATACACAATGCGTTGTACCAATCCATAATTATTACGTTAAACATGTATATGTTATTTGTTATTAAAAAACCATTCATCATCTGTTTTGACATGTATGAATTAATTAACACTCTCTCCGATACTTATTATCCATCCAAAATTGTTATCGGGAATATTAAAATATATTACTAAATTGTGTGAAAAGTGTAAAATAGAGTATAAAAAAGCATAACATAGCTATAAATATGTTTAAATAAGTGTAAAAATGCTTAAATATCTTGAATGTAGACGTATTTAAACATACCCCTACAGGAATATATATTTCACGGGAGTTCGACTAATCCCTCCAAAATGACCGCTAATCCCAACGAGTAATTAATAAATCAACTGAATAGACAGGTTAGAACTCATTAACAAATCGTGTCTCTAAAATACACAAACAAAATGGCCGCTAATCCCCAACAATAATAATACATCAACTTTTGACATCCTAGACCGAATTGCTAATTATAAACCCGCGTCTTTAATCTCGCAACACATATTCATTGTCCATACCTATATTATTAATCAACTGCTTTGACATAGGGGGAGTGATTAGAATAAAACGCTTATTATATATTCGCGTCCCTAATCGTCTAACAACACTCATTTTTCCTACCCATAATAATTCATTTGTTTTGACATGAAGGCTTTAATGAACGATCTCTGATTGGATAGATACGGGGAGTCTTTGATTGTACAAACTCTGATTGGTCAAACCCTATAAAACCATTGTAATAGTACCGCAGACCGTGATTATAAAATAAGCAGGTAAGACGTCTCAAACCAAACGATTTCAAGCTGGAGAAGAGTACTCGTAAAAGAAAAACAATAAAAAGATGGGTGACGACATACGACAAAGAGACACAGACCCCTCCAACAACGCGAACCCAAGCAACACAGACCCAAAAGCAAACCAAGAAAAAAAGGAAGAAAATGTAAGATAGCGTTTGCTGTCTGTAAAATCGACGTGTATTAATGTTATTTTTTCTCTTAGAAAGAAACCATCCCACCACCACCAATAGCCAACACGATTGAAACCGTGCCGGGGATAATCCTGATAAAGGATGATCAAGAAAGCGAGTGGGCGTTCAGAGTCCAAACGGACTCTGAATATTATTTTGACGAGTACGACCCTCCTCCTCCGGAAGACGACGACGACCCACGCGTGTGGGGATATGTAGACACCCGTGGTGAGAAGTTTATGTACTTTGAAAGCACAAAACAATTGGTAAAAATGAGTTAAAACAATTTTTTTTACTTGTAGGTTCCTCATTGAAAAGGGAACCCCTTAGATGTTTAGACAACTTTTTTTAATATATATATTTTGTAAAAATCTTTTTTGGTACTTGTAAATATTTCTATGTTTTTTAAAAATAATTCATCAAACTTCTACATCGTGTGTGTTTTACTATAGCTAACTCTTTCATCATACGCTAACGAACAACCCTGGCGTAAAATAAGCAATTGATAGAATAAGGGATGACCTGTACTGTCACTTTGGACCAGAGTCAATCTCATTCCAATCGCAAATTCGACTACGGGTGAGCGCGCGCCAATGCAGTTTAGTGATAAACACTACGGCACACTGGAAGATGTCAGAGTCTTGTACAGAAGCACAACTTACAAGCGAGCAATACACACACAACAGTAGACACACAACTGAAAAATATGAAAAACACCTGCTTATATACTCAACAATTCTCTTAAAAATTTTTTTGGGGTTTCTTCCAAATTTTTTAAAACACTTTACGGTATAAAACTTTTTCCAAGGTACTCTAATTTTTATTTTTTATTTTTATTTTTTTATGGGAGAACATTTTTCAAATATAACCCATCTCTCAAACTTTTTGGAAGACTTCGCAAAAAACATCAAATAATATTTTGAGATATATCATCTAAAAATATTTTGAGAACATACTTTTTGCAAGATACCCCATCTCTCAAACTTTTTGGAAGACTTCGCAAAAAACACCCAAATAATTTTTTGAGATATATCTTCTAATAAAATATTTTGAGGAAATATCATTTTTAAAAATACAGTAACTAAGGAATATCAGTCATTCGGCCATAAGATGGCGTCGAGGTAAGAGCTCCATGGCGGAAATTTCTATGATTAATTCTATAAGCAAAAATTTTGGATTATTTTTATTTCAAAAACATTACAACTCTTCAAATAAAAATATGGAAGTTTTTTGGATGGCACGTGCACGTAAGGATAAATCACATCGGGTGAGGTATGATGGTTGTGTATAATAGTATTTTTTGTATTTCTTTTTCAAACATTGTGTGTTTTACAGTCAGTATATATATCACATTGAATTATGATCTGAATAAGTGCTGTCGCGCATGCTATATGGGGATGAAAGCAATGATGAACCAGGAACAGGATGCTTAGTCGCAGAATTTCGTGTTCCGAATAATTGATGATCAGTGGAAAGTTAGGACAGAAACCAAACATGTCTAAAGTGAAACTTGGCTGTTCGAGTTTCACTTTAGACATGTTTGGTTTCTGTGCAAACTTTCCACTGATCATCAGTTGTTTGAAACACTAAATTCTGCGACTAAGCATCCTGTTCCTGGTTCATCATTGCTCTCAACCCTATATAGCAAATGACGTCAGTACTTGCTTAGCATTAGTCACCTTGATTGACCTTCATTCTCTCTCTGGTCGTTAAACTCAGGGACGACTAAAAAACTGGTCGTACAACAACACGATCATAATATGTGATATATATACTCTTGACCACGACCACCTTATTTGAATATTTTTATACAAAAAACATCTTGTATACGACCAGGTGCATATCCCCCCTGATTTGATTACTGGTCGTTCTTTACAGGGTGACCACACCTTAAAAATATTCAACCCCCCTGGAAATATGGAACTGGACTGTGCTCTGATTGGTCAATTCAAATCATTCTTGATTCTGATTTGCTTAGAGCTCGGTCCAGTCCCACACACATTGAATATATATATATATATATATATATATATATATATATATATATATATATATATATATATATATATATATATATATATATATATATATATATATATATATATATATAATTACTACTGTCATAATGGGTAAGGTCTATTGCTTCGTTCTTTAAAAAAACCCTTTCAATTTGATGATCCTGAAAAGTACACACAATGTAAACCTTCGACATTATATTTCTACCTTTAAATGCGGTTTCAAAAGTGGACGAGTATTCTAAAATTGCTCCCTGCTCTTAAAGTTAATGTGTTCGTAAATAATTTGGCGTGTTTGTCTTTAAAGTTAATAATCGTTTGACCTTTGTTCAAGCTGTCATGTTTCTATAAAAAGATAGTAAGAATAAATATGAAAGCTGCTGAGTTCTTAAAAGAACTGGATATAATATGAAAAGGAGAAATAAGATAACTTCAATGAGTGAAAAATACTTATTAAGAGTACTTTGGTGGTTCCGACGACAAGGTCAGATGGAGAATGGGAGCAAATCGCGGTTTCTAGAATGTATTAGCGTAACATAGCGGTGTCATGTAAATTTCAAAAGGTGCCGAAATGTATAAAATTATCATATAAATTGCAATCGACTTTAATCCCGTGTGAGTGTAGAGTGTTGAAGTTGAAAATAAACCTGCGCTCACATTTTTAGGTTCGTTATCATCGAAACATTTTTTGATGATGGTGATGGATATATAATCTATGGAGAAATGGTTGATCTTACTCTGATGAAGGGCTCCGCTCGAAATGCGTCAGTATCTCGTCACTAAATACTTGGCAGTTTACCACCTTTTCACTTTGCTATATACACTTAACACTGTCTACGCTGCACTCTACTTTTTTATAATCTATGGAGTAGCCTGCTAAATTAAAATGCTCAGTGACAAAGCTAAGGTGTTCTCGAAATCGATTCCTTAATTTGCGTTTAGTATCATCGACAGGCAATATAAACAAGAGAGTATTGTTTACAGATTATACAATAAACTAAATTATAACTAGTGGTACAGTCGAAATTTCCTTTAATCGGAAAAGAGTAAGATTGTTTATTTCCAACTTTAACAATCTACACCCACAGGGGATTAACGTCTATTTTAATTGATATGATAATTTTATACATTTCGGCACTTTTTGAAATTAACATGACGCCGCTTTCTTAAGCTAATACATTCTAGAAACCTCTATTTCTATAAAAAGATCTTCATTGGAATATGCACGCAAGGCATATTTGCTAATGTTAATTAGACACTTTCATAATTCAATGCAATTACCAGACAAGGATTGTTCGGAGAATAATGAAGCTATAAGGCGTTGGGAAACAAGTTTAAAAAAGATCTTGCGTTAATTTTGAATTGGATATTCTATATCATTGAAGGTTGGTATCAAGGTAATAAGAATTATCGCACATATAGTCTTTAGATACCGGCGACGGAAGCTTCCTAATAATCGTCAATAGTTAACTGTCAATAGAACTTTCCCAGCGCTTAGGGACTTGAAGTATTTATCCATATATGATCGAATTGTGTTACACTACCGCCAATATATATTGCTATATATTTTTATTAAATATGAATAGATTCCAATTTGCATAATTTGATTTTGTAAACGAAGGTAAATTTCGCTTGTCGTGTCTCATACTTTCGTTGGCTATAGTCTATGTAGTTTTCGGTCCGGATAACATGAAACAAAAATGTCGAATGAAATTTAAAAGAAACTCGTTGAATAAAATTCATTTTTATCGCATTACGTCTTATCTGTACCATAACAAGATTATAATCGGTAGTATTGTTCGAAGAAAATACAAATTATTAATGGCAGGTTTGACAAATTGCCTTATAAAATATGTTGTAATGTTAGATCAAGTTATGTTGTTAAAGAAATTTATGTAATCTTGGGAAGTAATTATCCAATATGTAATCGAATTGTGTTGCGCCATCGAAAATATATATTGCTATAACAGAATAATATGTATATGATTCATCAATATGCAATGAAAAATGTGTAATATTCTAAATAATTTGATTTTGTTTACAATGATTTTAGTTGAAAGGAAAGATTTGTTTTGATATGTTTGACACCTTTAGTCCTTATGAAACAGTTTGCAGAGTACAAGGCAATTTTAAGACGTTAGATCAAATTATATAATGTTGTTAAAGTATAATTAATGTTAAAGTATAATTATATGTTATAATTATATGTTGTATTGTTATAATAACATTGTCACCTCGGTTTCTTTTGTTTTAACAGGGACGTTTACTGTCGTATTTCCCTCATCAATACTGGATGAGGGACATTTAGAGTAAACATCCCTCATTACTATTTATTAATAATATTCTTCAAAGAACAAATTCATTTACACACACATTTTTAAGTGTTTATTGTTTCAATTATTAATATTAATATTGATCCTGACATTTTGAAGACTATAGCTCCCTGAAATATTCCACCTAAATGAATATTCGAAACACTCTTTTCATAATCGGCTTCACACGCTTTCATTAACAACAAATCATCACTATTCTTATCCTTATTTAGTTGAACGCTGTTACTACAACTCGACGAACTAACAACTACATTTTTCTCAACAGAACCAGCTACTACACTCTTTGAACTCGATAAAACATTCGATACGGCAATCTTGTCATATGCTCTCACCGCCTCAATGGATCGATGGCCACTTCTCTTCATTATCCCCTTCTCAGGTAATTACTGCTGTCGCACGACCGGAATGATTCGTGAAGTTTACAACTAAGTCAGCCTGTCCACACATTTTCTTAAAGCGAGTATTCAACATCTTATGGCCAATTGCAGTCTTCTCAAACCAAATGTGATCGCCATAATTCCATTTCTCTTTGGTTTGATATAAAACGCCGCGACAAGAATGTTATCAGCGCTATAAAATAGAACATTGACATTTTAAATTTGATGTAATAATAAACACAGATCGAATCACCGCTTGTATTCATAATTTACTAACCATTTGCTTACGTAGAACGAGTAGATAAAAGTAAACGACCTCTCATCTAACGGTTTTTCATCACCTTTGCCTCCATTCTTCTTCTCTTTAAACCTCCCTCATGGTTAGTCTTTGACACTTTCTCCATAAATGTCACTTTCATCGAACCATCATCCTGTCGTTCAAACTCAAATTGGTCGTGCGACAAATTTCTTTGCTCTTTCTCTCCTCTTAGAACAAACAATTTCCCAATCAGAAACACGAGACTGTTAATAACTGTATCAGGATTATGTGTCCCTAGTATCCCCTGTTTCCACATTTCATTCTCGTCAGTAATAGAAATCACGTCCGCTTGCTTTTTAAATGGCTGTTGCCTGTTGGTTAGACTGTAGCTCTTTTAATCGCCCATCCCGCGTTTCCTGAAAACTTTTCAATTCTGGTGAATGGAACAGAGAAAGCGCTGGGTATTTTTCTCTAGTAAGTCGATTGAGTCCACAAAACAAGCTGTACAGAACTTCGTGTCGATAATCTCGGCCATCCCTTTTTCTTACTTCGACTGCAAGTTTACTCAGCCAATAGTTCAATTATTTGACAGTCACGTCGTCGATAATTGGTACACGAGTAAATTGCTCATTCTCTTGTCTAATATCACCGAACTCCTTATTCCTTGCATCTGCGCATTGTTGGTATACTTTGCTACTCCAACTTGTATGTCGTTTTGTGGCTAAAGGCAGTCGATCTTCTCTTACTTTCGAAAGTTCCTTGTCGCTCGCAAAGGTAAAGCGAAGAGCCATCATTCATTCCGAATAAAAAAAGTACTGTATTTGCAAACCAAATTAATACCCAGATTCACTGAACCAATTCGATAAAGAGATTTTACAAAACAAAAGCATCCATTGTCTTGTTTATTTCCTCGGTGACAATGTGATTACAAACTAAACACATGGTTTTGAGGGCCATTAGTGATTAAATGACCCCACAAAACCTTCCCTCGGCTTTCGGGGACATTTAATCACTAATATCCCTCAAAACCATGTGTTTACTTATAATAATTATACTTTTGTACTTACCCTTTTGTAATTTGTACTTACCCTTTCATCGTCAAATTTTTTTTATTTTGCAAAACCTACTTTTTTCAGTATTTTTTCTCGACAGCACTGCATTTCTAGCAATAATTTGCTTATAATGTCAATATTAGCCAGTATTTTCGTAAATAGAATATCCCAGTCTATCGTAGACACTGTTTATGTTGTTATTATCGTTCAAGCGATGATTCGCAATATCCTCACACAATTGCTCACAAACATCATCAATATAATTTCTCGAGTACGTTTAAGAAATATATATCCTGTATATAGACTTTCCCCTACAACAGCATGATTTTATTTTGTAATTAGTTAACATGTAGTGCTATCTCTATAAGTATATGTTATACCTTTAAATGACTTTATTTGCATATAACATTTCGCCAAAGAATGTTCCTTTTATATTTAATCAATTAATTCGTATTCAAATCTGCCGGACAAGTGTTCAGGCGGACAAAATTACAACTGATTATAGATGAACCTGTGTAGGAATTTTTTCTCATCCATAAGTAAGCTATAAAATGCATTCATTGGAATAATAACCTTATTGCGTCCTAAACCAGGAGTAGTTTAAAGTGTAAACATGGAAACATATTTCCACAACAGGGCTGAGATTTTAGCATCTTCGTGTACCAGAGATACAATTAAAAGAACATTAACAAGAGTTTGTGGCAGTGGGTTAAAAGTTTTCTTCATAATAGAACACAACAAGTGAAGCTTCCCGCGGTGCTCTGTCAACAATAAAGCCCTGCCCTGCTGGTGTATCACAGGGATCTGTTATCTCTCCTCTCCTGTTTAACATATTTATTGATGATTTCGAAGATTCCATACCCCAGAATATGCAGGAATGTATTCTTCTGTGCAAATATGCCGACGATTGTACGGTATTCGAAAGTGTTCCGAGGAGCTGTAAATCAAATATGCAAACAGTACTCGATGGTTTACAAAATTGGTCAATTACTAACAATATGTTGCTAAATTCAAACAAAACTGAAGATATGTGGATCTCCTGCGGATAGGACATGAACATGCGGATAGGGGATTCAGTTCTGGAGAGGGTGTCAAAGTTCAAGTTACTTGGAGTATGGCAACAAGATAATCTGCGGTGGAACTACCATGTCGAACAAACAATCAAGAAAGCTAGTAAGATTATATTATCTACGCGAATGTAGAAAGGCAAATCTACCAAGTGAGATTGGTATAAAAGTATATTGTACCAAAATTCGCCCGCTTCTTGAATATGCATCAGCGGTATGGGGAGGTCTACCAAAATATCTGGCGGCAGACTTACAACACGTGCAAGATAGAAGCCTGGACATAATTGGAATCCCAAGAGCTACTTTGTCCACTTTGGAGGAGAGGAGGGAGGATGCTACCAAACGTGAAGCTACAAGGATACTAAATGATAATGAACATCCAAATCGTATCTTTGTGACAAATCCAACAATTCATAAATATAACCTAAGAGCAGAGCCCAGCCCTCTTCCTATATCAATCTCGGGAACAAATAGACATTCAAATTAATTTATTCCCAGAGCAGCCAGGCTCCTGGCTGTCTAACTGAATATTTTAAACGTAGAGTATTAACAATATTTTAAATAGTTTTTACTAATTGTATAACTTTTATATCAAATGATTTGTAAATCCATTGTATTTTTATTCTTAGGATGGATAATTAAAGATTATTATTATAACAATGCACGATACAGACTAGCCACATCAAGATTGTTTTCCGTATTTTATTTGCATAAATGCAAGGAACAGTAAGTCGCAATTCAGTCTGACCTTTTACTATGTGTCAGAAACATTATTAATAATTGAAGAATAACTGCTGAGTGACGAGTTCAAAACTTTGATGAATGCATTTCTCATCCATCTCGCCTTCTTTACCGCTCTTCTTTATCCATAATCACTATCTTCTACATTGATCCGAAAAGCTAAAAAAATAGCATCAATTATATCTTATACTGACATGTACAAGCCATTATCTCAACAAGTTAAAATGGCGCGTACGTACCACTTTAAAATTAAGAAATCAAATAAAACTTGGCCTAACAATGGAAATCGTGTGCGTGTTTGTTATTTTGATTATCTCCTGAAAACGCATTTGGTATTTCGATTGATAACATCATCCGACCTGTCAGATTTTTACTGCGCAGTAAAAGACAAGTTTTTCGTTATTGTTTCTGAATTGTGATGTTCAGAATTTAAAAGCTTTCCTGCAGGAATAGAAACGCTAACCATCTCCAAAATATAAAATATAATCCTTACCCTGAAATAAACTTAGTATCAGCTAAATTGTACCATTAACAATTTATCAGTAAATAGTGTTCAGTGATTATCAGGATATAAAAGGGTCGTAGATAGGTACTGTATACAAATTATAATATCTAATGTAGCTGCACAGTGTGCGTCGTGGCCAGAAATATATGTGACATTTGAGCCCGCGCGTCAGTCAACGAAATACCCTACTAAACTTAAAAATAGGCACGCAATGCGTGCATGTGTCTACCAAAAGGTGTTTTTCACATCTTAAGCAAGCGCTAGAGAGTACAAAATCTGTAACAGGCTTGTATAGTAATTGTAGGTAACGATACAGCTCTGTCAGTGCAGGGGTGGTTAAATTTTCAACATCACCACTGCACACCTGTAACAAAGCCATCACAGAGTGTTTGAGGTGAGTTGCCTCAGTATCAGAGCTGGTTTAATGAGAAGTCTGGCCCACCAAACGAGCCATCCTGTTTGCTGATCCAATTCAGATATAGCCAACCGGGTCAGCCTAGCAAGCAAGTCGGCCTTTGCTCATATAATAACAATTGGTCTAGCCAGTCCGGCAAACAGGTTCAGTTTGAGCAAGCATTAAATCAGTTAATCTTTTTTTCAGTGTTTTAGGCATAGCAGTAAACCAAACATTTAGCTGACAGTAGCAAGGTGTCATATATAAGCTAAACAGCTTAAATAAGTGTAATTCAAAATCTTTATTTATTTGTGAAGTCAACATTTTGAGCCAGTAAACATATTCATAATTTTAACACAATTATTATTTGATTTATTAGTGGCTTTATAATGGCATACTCGTGACTAGCCCAGTGGGCCAGCTCGCTTCATGACCAATTTCAAGACAGATTACTGTCTTGGTTAGTGAGCCAACTTTCCTCCATGTAGTCAAGGCCAAAAATCAGTTCAATTATCTGTTAAAGTATCTGGCTGTACAGACTAAGTAACAGTCGGTAAATGGTGTGCTTGTGGAGTCAGTCTGGCAAGTGGGCTAGCCTGCTTCGTGTAATATCAGGATTAATTAGTACTATCTCGGTTAGTGAGCCAGCTTGCCTCCATGTACAGCTACAGTAATCATGAAAGCCGAATATCAGTTTGAAAGGTGTGTATCTGACTGTGCAGACCAAGTAATAGTAAAGACAATGGAAAGTACATGGCTGAACAGGTTGTTATTGGTAAACCAGCAAACAATAACAAACTCTTTACTCTTTGATCTTGATGGTTGGTATGGGTGTCAGAGATTTATATACTTATATTTATGTTAATTTGTAAGAATTTGCATATAATAATACAGTATGAACTATAAGTTACTATCGCAAGGGAAGTGCTTCCTTGCAATTGCAAACATATATATATTAGTGGTTGGCTTATTAAAGTCAAAGTTGCAGCAAATGTAGTACAGCCTTGTACCCATGCGGTTATGGTTTAGGTAATACCAGAGCAGTCAGCAGTGAGCTCTACATATATATATATATGGAGCTCACAGTGAGCTTGTTGGACCAAAGGTACTCTGGGCCGGGGACCCTGGCACATTTTCAGATGCTTCCCTTCCTTGTTGACCCCGCTTGTGTACTGTTGTAAGCCGTTCTCAACATCTATTCACAATATAGTAGTTCTTGGATATGTATAATATTAAAAAGATGTCCAGGTAACTTGAACAGTTCCATAAAAATGCAGTTGAACATAAAGATAAAACAGTTGTATAACATAGTTTGCATAAAATGCAGTGCAATCAATATGAACACATAACAGTTGATAAAACTAAGTTGATCAACTGATAAAACCCAGAACATTTTGGAGCCCCATAGCTTACAGGTAAAATATCAAGTGAAACAGGGCTGTATTAAAACTAAGAAACTTTCTGAATTTACTAATAGATCTACGATGATAAAAAGATGATTTAATTTGCTCGTCCATACATAAAAATTGATCAAAAACTACCCCTATATTCCTAGCAAACATGGAAGGGACAATTGTAGCTTCATTGCCAACACGAATCACATCAATGGATGCATGGGTGTTAATGTTGATTACCAGCAGTTCAGTCTTATCTTTATTCAGATTGAGCTTGTTCCTGCACATCCAAAGGTCAATCTCACGCACACACGCTTCAACTTTATCAATGGTTGACATAAGATCACTGCCATGACCATCCGCCAACAGATAGCTCAGAGACCCGGTCTGGGCACTGGGGACCATGTATGGAAAATAAACTGTAGCGGTGGAGAGGGAGGTAGTGGTAGAAAAGGCGGGCGAGGGGATTATTGCGAATTCGTATTTCTAGTTTAATCACTAATCAACCTCAAAGCCATGCTATTACTTATAAATACGATAGATCGGGATATATTGTTCCTAAGGCGCGTTTTTGAATTTTTTCAACTTCTTCTTTTAAATAATCTGGAGCACCGTAATTCCAAACCTGGCATGCGTATTCAAGGATAGGCCGTATACAATCGTGTAAAAAATACTTGGATTAGAGAGTACATTTCAACTCCGCTTCGTTTGAGTACTCGGAGAAAGTATAGTCTCTTTGATGCTTTTGCTACGATGTATTCAATATGCAAGTTCCAATGAAGGTCAGACGAGAAAAGAAGACCAAGGACTTTTGCTGACGAAACCCGGGAAATACAATGTTCTCCAACAAACAGTGGACGAAGGTTCGGAGTATATTTAGCAAACGAAATGATCAACTCCTTACATTTGGCGTGGTTAAGTACCATATCATTCTCTGTACACCATTTCTCAATATCGTCGATAACAGTTTGTAAATGGCTTTGTTTACCTTTAATAATTGTTTCCGAAAGACTGGTATCGTCAACATATTTCCATCGGTTGTTGTAAGTGACGGCTAAGTCGTTGACCATAATGAGGAAAAGAAGCGGGCCGAGAATTGTACCCTGCGGTACGCCACCATTTCCAAATTTCCAATCAGATAACACAGGCCCCAACTTCACCCTCTGTCTTCTTTGCATGAGAAAGTCAATCACCCAATTAATTAAATAATTATCAATGCCAAGTAATCGCATCTTTTTTATGAGGATTTGATGGTTAATTCTATAAAATGCCTTGCTAAAATCTAATAGGAAAACACATACAGTTTCTCCGTTGCCATGTGTATCTAAAAACCAACAATGGAACATGCTAATTAACGCATCCACGGTGGAACATCCTTTTAATGAACCAAATTGTCTCATCCGCTTCTTTCCACTGCCTTGGTACCTGTGCCTGTTTAATAGAGGTATCGATAACGATCTGCTATTAGCAAGGCTGTCCAGTCGCTTTGGGATAAAGAACCAAGTGCTTAAGTGGTTTGAGTCCTACCTCAAGGATCGGAGGCAATTTGTTATTATTGACGGAGTCAAGTCTGATGTTAAAGAGCTACAGTGTGGAGTGCCCCAGGGATCTGTTCTCGGTCCAATGTTGTATCTGCTATATACGGCGCCACTTGGTGACATCATTAGACGTCATGGGCTCTCATATCACTTTTTGCCGACGATACGCAACTATATTTTGCATTTAAGCCTACACCAACTGAACAACAAGCCTCTATAGAGCGCATCGAAGCATGTGTTTGCGAAATTGACTCGTAAGTTAAAACTCAACAGAGAAAAGACCGAACTATTAGTTCTAAGTGCACGCCACCGTCCTCGTCTACTTATAGAGAGCGTACAAGTCGCCAACGAACAGATTCTACCTTCCGTTTCAGCATGTTCCTTGAGCAGCATGTAGCTGATATATGCAAAGTGTGTTTTTACCATCTACGCAATATTGCCAGAATTAGGGACTATCTATCATTACCAGACACAGAGACTTTAGTCCACGCGTTCATCACGACAAAGCTCGACAGCTGTAACTCATTACTAGAAATACGTATACGCAACAACCCCTCGCCCGCCGTCATAGCGTAGTGCTATAATTAGTTATTTTACTTAAAAATGTATATAACCCATTAATTTGCCAATCGAATGGACTTATAGTAGACACTACATGTATCTCTGAGAGCCTTTAAACTATCAAGCTTGTGTTCTGAATTTCATTGTTTCATAATTAGACATCAAACTAAATAACTAAATGACTCAGTGTTTAATTGTTGGGTGCAATATACCTGCACTGATTAAGATTTGTTTGATATGTAAAGGCAGGATCCTCACTGTGATGTCACACTGTATATATTATATATTTGGGATTATTAATTTAAAGCACTCAAAACGTAGGTAACTGCGTATGTTTAGTATCATGGGATTACATACTTTCATAATTTTGTTACATAATTGGCCGTTGATTTAATATTCTTTTATATGCATATAAATTGGCCCTTATGGCCTCGTTTTAGAGTAAAAATTATTTTGAATTTCTTGCACGATAACAAGGTCATAAGGGCCAATTTATATGCATATAAAAGAATATTAAATCAGCGGCCATTTTTTAATAAGGTCTATTTACAGACTTCTTCAATAAGTCATTATGTAGCATGATGTCAAAATGAGGACATTTACTTCTGTCAAGGCGGCCGGCCAGGAAAAACCTAGGGGGGCAGCCTAACTGAGGAAAATGAAGAGTCAAATTTTCTCAGGGGGCCCACTTATTTTTCCAGGGCGGGGGAGGGCAGGAATTTTGCCAGGCCAGCTACGGCCCCCATCTGGCTACACCTCTGATTTACATATCAAACAAATCTTAATATCTAACTGAGATTATAATTATGGAAGAGTTGTAAATGCCAATCTTTATAATGAATTATTTTATTCTTTCAAGTACATGTAGGAGAGTTTATTTCAAACTGAATTTTTCATTGTATATATATATATACAGTATAATTATATAAACATTTTAAGTCTTCTGGTGTTAATACTACCATCGGTCACTAAGAAATGATAATGATAACTTATAGTCAGTATTATGCCAGCTATGGTTCATAATGACTCTCAATGTTAAAATATCTGCAGTAATTCACCACATCCCTATAGGTTGTGAATGACCAACGGTGCATGCACATACACTGATTATTATTGATAAATATTTTACTCCACTGGAAGACCTCTATTGCTATTATAATATTAATTAACACATTCCATATTTATTCCAATGGTAATTAACCCAATAGCCTATGCAACAGCAGAGCATGCAACATTATGTATTATCTAAATTATATCAGTACTTGTTAACCCATAATGGTTGACATGCCCTTTGCCTGCTATGCATTGTCGCAATAGTGAGCTGACACACGTTCAATCCCTAACATTTCCCCTAATACAGCGAGACTGCATCAAATCATAAAATACTGTACAATCCTGCTTATAAGACCCCTAGTTATTGGGCCATTGACCCCCTGTTTGTTAACAGAAAATACCTTCTGATTTAATATAAGGTATATAATTAAGCCCACACAGATATAAGCCCAGCATTGCTTTACATTATATAGCACCTTCCTAACAAAAATAACAAAAAATTAGAGAATAAAAGTAAATGATAAGATAAAAAGTTACGGCAACATTCTGTATCTCATTACTGACAAATCATTTTGAGGCTGCTTACCATAACGTGTGTAGCAGGTTTTGCTATAACACAGGGCATCATTTTTGACATTATAAATTCTTAAGTTAATATTTGTTACTCAGTACTTACATTTTCCTTAATTGACTATTAAAGCAAAAACTTGAGTAAAAAAGTGCCAACCATTTGCCTGTTATGCATTTTGAAACATTTTAGTTCGAGTGATTGCACATATTATATTAATTTTACATTTGATTGTTTGTAAAAAATGTAATAAAATGTACTATAATGTCCTTTAGGAAGCACTTCAACAATCAATCTTAAATATATACAGTATGGAACCGGCATTCCATGTGCACTATTCCAAGGACAAAAGTGTTTACACAGAAACAAAGTGGAGGCCATGCAGGCCAGGCCTAACATGTGTAGGTCTATAAACCTGTACAATGCATGTTTACAATGAAACACCACTCAAATGTACAAATGCCCATACAACAATTAAAAGCACAACATTTATGCATGTATTAGAGTAAATTATATCATCACATAAACATAATCAGGATGATCAAGGTGCATTTCACCTGCTTGGTGGCTGAGCTGACACATCTAGTGTTATAAAATTCTGATTGAGCTCAAAAACTGTGTTATATATATAACTCAACTAACGTGTTCGACGTATTTTGAGTAGTTTAAATCACAAAAGGAACTCAAAGAACACCTGGATACAACGCTAATCAAGGTACTAACACAACAGAATGTTTTAACTGCAACGATGAGTACATTTTCATCGCTAAAATCGCTACAAAGTCTTCCTAGCAACGCACATAACAACGCATATAATAACAGTTAAATCTGCATTTTTCATGGCTTTATTGTTAATTTAATGGTGTTATTTTATAAAAGAAATAAAAAACCTTGTCTTGTGTGATTATCGAGTTATAATGGCACTCGAGAAGCTAGCAAAACACTCGGCTATCGCCTAGTAATAATTGTTGATCAGGACTGTTAAAAACAGAGTTTTGCAAGCAAAAGCATAACGACAGAGAAAGCATAAGCATAACAATGGCAGAGAAAGCTTGTGTATATACTACCACTTAAAATATCCAGACCTATAGGCTATTATTTAACTCACTTACCTAGCAGCTTATCTGTAGTCACATTTAATATTGTAAGCATCACCAAACTTGTCGCCATTGTTCACGGTCTTTTGACCTAATAATATCGCTGTGTTTGTTTTTTCTTAGCAAGCCGTATTTCGCGTTGATTGCTGGTGTTTTCTCTATGTTTTTGACCTTACTTTCTGCCCCGTAAACAGGCCAAGTTGGTTCATCATGGATATATATTCCGCTCGCCAGGTGGCCGTTGACCATATATATATATATATATATATATATATATATATATATATAAATATCTAAACTGGATCCGAGATCAGGATCCACTTGCATCTCGCGTGATAAGGGACTAAACGCCGGTCGATATTATCACCCTCGCCCTCAGGCCTTCGGCCTTCAGCCGGCGCTTCGCGCCGGGCGAGGGGACTAGTTGATCTTCCGAAATCTTTACTTGATCGATTGCAATCTGTACAAAATAGCGCAGCACGCCTTATAACACGTAGTAAAAAGTATGAACATATAACACCAGTTATGAAGCAGCTGCATTGGCTGCCTGTCAGCTTTCGTATAACTTATAAAATACTTTTAATTACATATAAGGCATTAAATGGACTGGCGCCAGGATATATAAGAGACCTACTACATGTGTACAGGCCGGCTAGACAATTACGGTCGTCGGCCAGAAATCTGCTTTCTGTACCAACTATTAAACTAGCAACCTATGGTCAACGCTCTTTTAGTCACGCAGCACCTATGTTATGGAACTCGCTGCCTGATTCTTTACGCCACTGTGCAACATTGTCTAGTTTTAAGTTAAATATTAAAACATATCTTTTTAAACAAGCCTATGATATTTAGTAGTATTATATGGCATATTCATATGAAGTGTTTTAGCTATCAATGTAAATTCTATTACTCTTGTAATTTTTTTTTATATTATTTATTTCAAAATTGTAAAGCGCCATTGAGCTAAACGGAAATGGCGCTATATAAATGTATATTATTATTATTATTATTATTATAATTGTCACTGGTTCAGAGAGCTCCATGGAAAACGTATTGAGAATCCAGTTCGGTATGCCATCTGGGCCAGGTGCTTTATTGGATTTGATTTTCTTTAGATGGGATTCAATAGCAATGTCAGAGATAGTGTAGGACACTAGATTCTTCGATATGTATTTTTTAATATTCTGATAGTGGTAATTTTTCATATTCTGATAGAGGTAATGATTTGGTGGCAGCAATAAATGCATTGTTAACTGCGGACGCTAATTATTTTCTTTGTAAAATGATTCTATCGACCTCAGCATAATTAAAATCTGCTTTTGAAGAAGAGCCAGCTAAACTTTTTATTGCACTCCACCATTTATTTGGCTTTGAATTTTTTAAATGGCTCACCTGGGACTCATAAAATTTAAATTTAGCTTGTTTGATGACCCGAATAACTTTATTCCTTAATGTGTTGTATTCAGCCTTATTTCCCAAGCTACAGTACTGCTCAGAATTAACCTAACGAAAAACGCGTTCCGAACGCGTTCCTAACGCGTTCGGAACGCGTTCCATTCTGGTTCCGAACGCGTTAGGAACGAGGTTGGAACGCGTTCCGAACAATATACTTTCTGTTTTAATCTCGTCTAATGAACATATTCCATAACCAGTCCAGCAATCAATTGATCAAGTTAAACCCATTTAGCAGTTTGCTAAAGTCGGAAATGAACGAACTTTTCCGATTAACTTTTTAATCGAAGTCACAATGGTGTTCCGAGCGCGTTCCGAGGCATGTTGATATCAGGTTTTCTATGCAGTAATTTAGTGATGTAAGAAAATAAAGCTTTCTGATCATACTGGTTTTCTTCAATCATCAGGGAGTAATAGTTCATCTTCGCCTCAAATAGAAGCTTATTTATACACGATGACATTGTTCAGTATGCATCTCCTTGTGTACCGTAAGTCGCGTGTGACGCTATTGTCTCACTAAACTCCGGCGGGTAGTTTTCTCTGCCGCGCAAGCTCTTCAGAGTACCATGGGCTTAAATATCGTATAGTGACGATTCTTTGTTTCAGAGGGGCATGTACGTCATGTAGATCAGATAAAACCCGATCATATTGATCAACAGCAATAGATACATTACCAACTGTTAATATACTCTGTAAGCTAGATGAAAGACCTTTGCGAAAGTTGACTATATCAATCGAGCGGAGCTTTTGAAAGAATATCATCTTTTTTACACTTGTACACTGTAAAAAATGAATGGTTGATATAACCAAAAAAAAGGTCATCTGAATGCAACTGAGAGAACCAGTTAAAAACTGGTCATAATAACCAACACCATATTGGTTAGCATAATCAATATTAATTTGGTTAAAACGACCAATTAGTATCGGTTATGCAACCAATAACGTTTGGTTATAACCATTTAGGTTTTGGTGAGTACAACCAATAGAAAATGGTCAGTTTAAGCAGATGCAACTGAGACAGCCAATAGACATTGGTTGCCTGTTGCCATTTTAACCAATTTATTATTCGTTGAAATGAAAATGACAGATTTAACCAGTTTCTAAATTTTTTGAATTTTTCATAAAAGTTATACATAAAAAGCATGAATGTCAAGCAAAAATATGAGAAATAATCGTAATATTTAATTACATAAAAATTACATACAACGATTCTTTAAACATCCTATAGACATAAGTACACATTTTAGGTTGCTTAAAAAGTTTTTGACACCACCTGGCAGCATTTTGCTGCATAATTGCTTTACTGGTTACAAGTTACCTAATGTTTAATGCTATTAATTTAAGATCCTAATCGTGCAGCAAAATGTTTATAATTTGGTGTATATACACTGAAGCTAAGCGCGGTGTTGAAGATCGTAAGACTAATTTCGTAATTATACGTGACCTGGAATGCATGATGTGGTAGGGCGAATAGTTGAGAGTAACCCGATACCGTTATGTTGGATTAAAGATTCGAATCTTCGATACAGAAAGTCAAGAGTGAGAAGTGACTGTGCGATAGTAACTGTGTGATGGTATCAGTGCTTCTTTGTTTGAAAGACGAGACGTCGTGCGTGATATTAAGGTGAAATAAAAAATTCAAAACTAAATTGTGATTTGTAGTTGACACTTGGGGAGGTAAATTCGCAAAACGCGGCATCTCCAACGCGGGATACGGGTACTGGTGATTTCGATCTAGATCAGACAGAGACCTGGAGTGAATGAGGTAACGGATGACCAACCAGGAGCGGAAGCTGCGATCACGATAACTAAATGTTATCCTTAAAATATATGCTTAAACTTACGCTGAACTCCAAGTTCAAGTTCCAAAATAATGATGACGATGAAGGACGTGAAATAAGCGATTTAGACACTGCAGGAGACACTGAAGACGACGTCTCAACATGGGGCGAAGAGATCGAAAATAAAATCACTGAAGATGATGTTAATTAGCTGAGTCAACTAAAGCAAGAAATTTGGCGCTTGAGATTGGAAAAACGATTTAGAAAAAAGTAATGTGCAGCAACGGCGACAGAAACAGTAGCTCACTGTAAATTCAAAAGAGTCATTTTGACTCGTTTGAAGGAGTCATTTTTGACCCCAGGATGACACCTTCAAAGAGTCATTTTGACTCCTTTTCGACCTACTCCTTTAAAGAGTCATTTCTACCCTTTACGAGAGTCATTTTGACTCCTCAAAAAGTCGTTTAGAAATGACTCTTGGAAGAGCTTAAATGCAAATTAACTTAATTAATTAATTAAGGAGATATTTTGACCCTTCTTTTGGGTCATTCTTTGTAGAGTCAGACGACACCTTCGAAGGAGTCATTTTGACCCTTCTCTTGGATCATTTCTACTCTTATGTAGAGTCAGACTACACCTTCGAAGGAGTCATTTTGATCCTTCTTTTGGGTCATTTTTACTCTTTGTAGCGTCAGACGACACCTTCGAAGAAGTCATTTTGACTCTTCTTTTGGGTCATTTCTACTCTTATGTAGGGTCAGATGACACCTTCGAAGGAGTCATTTTAACTCTTCTTTTGGGTCGTTACTACTCCTTTGAAGAGTCATTGCTACCCGTACATTGTTACGAGGTTCATTCTACTCTTTGACAAGTTGTGCAAATTAACAATGTTCTTTGAATGATTCATGTAATTTGAGTGATACATGCATATGCACAGAAACCAAAATAGAGATTGTGTAAAATAGAAGTTCAATAATTTATTAACTAAATATGTCAACAACATACTGGTAGGTTTTAAAATCTACATAAAAATATTTCTCAATAGTATATTATAATAATAATAGTAATAATAGTTTTTATTACCCATCTTTAGTATAAAAATACAATGGATTTACATAATTAGAGTCTCATAAATAAATAGCCAGTACTTAGCTTACAATATAGAATATTATATAAAATATTAAAACAATTTTGTTCTCGTCTATTTAAAATTATGTTATAAAAATGGTAAACATTAGCGAGAGTTTCTATATTTCAGAGAAATTGCTCTTGGAATGAAAGAAAGTTCATGTCTTTTGGTGCGCGAAAAGATAGGAGGCCGGCCACTATCAGTCCTTAGGTCGTATAAGTGTGTTCTTGGTAAAGGTAATAATTTATTGCATGGATGGCTTGTATCACTTTGGATTCGTTGGAGTTCACGGATAGTGAGATCGTCCCGTCTATGCTTTAGGCTTTGTAAGTGGTCACGGGGTAGACCTAGAATTATCAGGCTCCTAGTTTGGATGTTTTCTACTTCATCTTCTAGGTATTGCGGGATTCCACTCCATATCGGTGCTGCGTACTCTAGTATAGGTCTAATTTTAGTTTGGTAGCACGTAATGCCGACATCTGTTGGTAAGTTTGCTCTGCGACATTCTCTCAAGCAGAAGAGTAGTTTGTTGGCTTTCTTGGTCATCTTTTCAATATGGCAATTCCATTTCAGATTCTTTTGGTGCCATATGCCCAACAATTTAAACGAACTCACTCTTTCTATTTCTTCATCGCCAATAAAAAGGGAAGGTGGTTCTGGGATTGAATTTCTGAAGCAGATCCACATGTCTTTTGTCTTTTTTGGGTTTAACATCATTTTGATTCTAGCAGCCCAACTGTGCATTGCATCGAGAACCTCTTGCATGTGGATTGGTGATCCTTTATGAACAACTTCATCCTGGGTGCAATCGTCCGCATACTTGCATGTATTGATTTGAAGATGGTTAGGGACCGAACTTTCGAGGTCATTTATGTGTACGTTGAATAGCGTGGGCGAGATAACGGAGCCTTGGGGGACGCCAGTAGGAGATGGCTTAACTGATGATAAAGTACCCCCCAGGTTTACCTGTTGGGTCCTGCCTTCCAAAAAGCTCCGCGTCCACATCCAAAAGCCTTTTGTCACATTTAGTTCAGCAAGCTTAGTTAAAAGGATCCCATGATCCACAAGATCAAAAGCCTTTCGAAAGTCGATAAACAATGCATGAATGCCATTCTTGCCATCACGCGAATTGTCTGTATTGTTGAACCAGTTCTGGGAGATAGTTGCCAGCGCAGACACCGTTGACCGTTTACTGGTGAAGGCATGTTGGTTGTTATCAATCTTTTCAAAAACAGAGCTGTTTAGGTTTAGCTGCAACTTTTCGAGAACTTTAGCTAATTGAGGAAGTACGGAAATCTGACGAAAGTCGTTTTCAACATCGTTAGGAGGATAGACCTTAGGTACTGGAGTAATCAATTCATGTTTGTATGGTATTGGGTATTTGAATTGCGTAATACTGCTACATATAATATGGTGGACCACAGGTGCTAGTTCTTCGCAAAATCTCTTTAATAACCAGGCAGGGATCTTGTCGCACCCGGTAGCTTTCCTAGGATTTAATTGTCTGAGAGAAGTCTTGACTTGACCGATTGTAGGTGTAAGGGGAGTTTCCTCCTTCAGAAGATGTGCTATCTCAGAGAGACTTGGAATTTCGGTTGGGGGGAGATTCTGCCATGGCCTGGTAAAGATTTCCTATAGTAACTCCGCAATGTTAGCTGCTGCATCTTGTGATGGGCTCGTAGTGTTACCGTCTTCTGCTTCTGTGAAGATGGTTTAACTTTCTGTCTCACTTTAGGAAGTAGTAGTAAACACTGATGGTCAGATCTGCCAACAGGGGGTAGGTGCAGGATATCAGTGTACAACTCAGACATGTTCGTAAGTATTTGATCTAGGGTATTACTACCCCTCGTGGGCGCTCTCACGGATTTCTTTATTGGCCGGTAATCAAGGTAAACATGGTATTATCATGCCCAATTTATTTATAACCTGCTAAGCTGTGGACCTAGTTACTCCTTGTCCTAATTCATCAGAGGAATTATAGGTCTGATGAAGGCATGAGTCAATGTGTCGAAGAATAATAGTTTTGCAAGAAATAACTAAACGTGGTGTTTCTATCAATTTTCACTAAAAATTCAACAAACATAAAAACATGAAATTTACAGTAATATTATCAATGTTTTGTTTCAATAAAATGTTCTAATTTTTTTCAGCCTTTATCTTCCTACCATCAGTTGCATTATTGTAGCCTTTCATTTATGCACGTTTGTGCCATAATGCCATTGTTGCCTCATTGGTGTATTCTGTTGCTTTAGAGAAGTGCTTCAGGACATGAGCTGAAAATAAAGAAATATGTAAATTTTAAAATATTAATAAGAGGGAATGGGATATAGTCCTATAAAAGAGATATTTCTAGAGGTATTTTTAAAAAATTCAAGTGAAGAGGTACAGTACTGTTAATTACTTTTTCATTTGAAAGGAAATAATGAAAGAGAAGTTAAGAGATGAGAATGCAGAATCAACCCCTCGCTTGACATATAACATTGACCTGAACCATAGTGATACATTAGGCAGATAAACATGGTAGTCAATTTAACAATTAGACAACAAGGCACAGTGTTCTATGCAAGCCAAGTTGTCTAATGCTCATCACAAGTTCATTGTTTTAGTATCAACAAACTAGTCAGTCAAACTTAAAATATGAAAATAAAGACAAACCGAAAAGTTTCTGCATTGTTTTGATTTCCAAAACCGGTGCTTATCACTATTAGTGGTCTATCACAAATAGACTTGTAGTAGCATAGCCAATTAGAATCAGCATTGATGATATACCACTTGTTTAAGTTGGTTGTCTTAATGCCAATGAATGATAATTATCCAATGGCTTTGGTGTTACAGTACACTCTAAATTTAGATTTCAACAAAAACCTGGTATTATTAAAGACTTGAGGGGACTTTATGAGAGAGGCATAATAGGTCTCTTATTGTTAAAATTTAAACACATAACAACACATATTTTTTTCCAAGGAAAGTCCTAAAGTAAGCTATAAGCATTAATTGAGAATCTCTTTCGTAATTTGTTTTCACATTGGACCATGATATAGTTATCATGGCTTTTACCCATGTTTTGTGGTGGGCACTAATATTCATTATAATTATCTGATTGCATTTTCTGCTTAGTGAATCAATCTTTGCCGACGTTAGCAACACAATTTAAAAGTAATGTAACATAACCAATTTCAATTTTTTAATTATAACCGATTTCTGACCTATTATTAGTTTGACCTTCACATGGTCCAGAGAAGGATGGCCTTCCTTGCTTTTCCCTGTGACTGGGTAAGAATATATTTCCAAATAAGGGTGACAATAAATTGGAAGTCATCATGAATTACAGTAATAGATTACTGTGTGTATTTATGTGCAAATAGCACATTGTGTCGGTCACAATAAACTACATATCACTTCAATATGCCATGTAGAAACTTGACAGATACAATGTGATATCTAATTCAAACACTGTAGATAATACTGGGAATTGAATACTGCGACCCTGGCAAATATACAGTACACCAGCACACTAACCCACTGAGCTATGGGAGCTTGGCTACAAGTTCAGTATATACCTGTACGACCATGGTGGAAATGAGTGCCAATGAAGTGAATGGGTTTATTACTGAGAATATTTGGCATTTACACTCAAATTAAGGTGGCTCCTGATGGTTTTAAACAAAAATGCATAACTATATTAGACTAAAGTACTTAAGGAAGCCTAGTTAGTAAGTACGCATACTTACTCGTACCGAGACGAGTCAGGGGTGTTACACAGCCTAGTCTTGTAGTTTCATTTTTTCGCAACTGGTTCCAGTCGGTTTATCACACTTACAATTTTCCTTCAATATAATTACTTTAATAATGTCATCCAATTAATGGAGTGTAAATGCAAAATATTCTCATTAAAATATCCATTCACTTCATAATGGCATAATACCACCATCATATAATACTGAACTTGTTGCCAAGCTCCTGTCATGGGCCTCAATAATCCAAAGAGCTGTTGCTTAATTTGATTTCCAGCTACTAAACTGTTAGGCCTTGAAGTTATATTTTTCACAACCAATCTCAGTTGGATCTTCACACTCAAAGTTTTCCTTCACTATAACTTCAACATTGTCATAACTAAGTGCCAACCAGCAACCAGTTTCTCTTAGAATTAAATCAGTTTAATTGCTTTGATGAAGAGCAAGATTTAATATAATAAACAGTTCTACAGTAATATTGGTGCATTTTCCTTCAGCCTTCAGGGGCTTAACTGGCTCATAAGACCTTTCAGCAAACTTTCAAAGGTTTATGAGCAATTGACGAAAGCTGATCAATATAAATGTTTCATCCCGGTTTATACCAACATCAACAGCGACTCAGTACTCACTCGACGTGAATATATCAATGGTGTCCAAAATTTATGGCGATTCGCAATTATGAAATACAAATTTAAGGCCCGTTTCAGACGCCGCTCCACTGCCGCGCCGAACTCAATTGATGAATCAAGTACGACAGAAGAACGGAGTATGAATCAATTAGACATTTAATTTGGAGGGGCAGCGGAATTAAGTTCGACAGAGGCTGTCGCATTATGCGATGTTGGAGCGGCGTTGATTCATACGTCGATCTACTGTACTCATGTGCGGAATTTAATGCATAAATTATATTCTCATCCCCATACCTCTTTCATTAATTATCGCTCGTTTCGATGTTATTCTGCACATGCGCAAAAAGCGATAATGACAAATATGGCGGGTAATGCCGAGGAAGATGATTGTTTTACTTGTCATAGAGAAACTAAATACTGCTGTATTAAATGCAGCTTGCCCACATGGAATGTGTGCGGGGAAGCGTCGCTGGGCGAAGAGTTGGCTACTGTTGCGATTGTAGAAATGAATATTCAGCACCAACAACATTGCTAACAGATACAAGATATAAGTTTTTTGGTTAAAGGTTTAGTACATTTAGTCTTGGAGTTGATTTACAATTTGTTGTTTGCTTACTTCTATTTCTAAAATACAAAACAATGGAGATTCTTCAAGACTTTTCGTATTACAATCAACTTTATATGTATATACATATATCTTTAATTCGTAGTTGTGAAATGAAATTTCACCCATTGGCAATTATCCCAATGATGATGAGTTTGAAAATGATACAAGTGATAAGGAATGTCCAGAAGACCAAGATAGCAAGAGATTGTGTCAGAAGAAAAAGAAGAAAGTTGGTGGAATGGCACAATGGAGTAACATTTTGCTGAATGACTTGATTGACATAATAATAAGTAGCGATTACTACAAAAGAAAATTGGTCTTTACTAACACTAAAAACCCAAAAAATAGTGAAATTTATGCCCAGATCCTAACTGAGCTTAAAGAAACAGCCAACAAGAGAGTGGAAAAAGTACCATTCACCAATATTCAACTGAGAACAAAATTTAAAAAAGCTATATCAGAATGTAAAAGGGTTGCACTAACTATAAAAACAGCCGCTGGAATTAAGAATTTAGACTGAGATGAAAAGGGATATGGACCATGGTTCCAAAATCTACTTGCACTAGTGAAAACCCCGGACTCGTGCAGGCCTGAACTATAGCCATTAAACATTAACTTTCTTAAGAGCTGAAGACTCAACTTCATCAACAAGTTCATCTTCAACAGAGAACAAGCTTTATATTCCTTAAATGTCTAAGAAGAAAAAAGATGTTGGTATGAATGAAGCCCGATTTGATAAAGAAAATGAATGAACAAGACCCAATGAAAGACATTGTTGCACATTTAAGGGAACAAGCTGAAAAGGTACGTCAACATGAAATTACCCTTCTACACATGATAATGCAACCCCAAATGCAAGTAGGGGCACAGTTACATCATCTAGCTACTTTTTGACCAATTTCTGGAACAAAGCCTTGTTCTTTGAATTCCATCATGGGAATTGCCTGGGAATCCGCAACTACCCTACACAAATCTATATCTTGAATCTACAGGAGCTACGAATGGCCATTGGTACACCAAACCGAAAGCCCATTAGCCCTCAATACAACAGAATAAAAGTGCTTAAAGTTGTAATATTCTTTGCGAGCTTCGGCTCCACCTGGTGGACATTTGATGGGGATATGACAGCCATCCACTGCTGCCCAACAGAAAGGAAACTGCCACATATCATACATTTCTTTCATTTTGGTTTTAAAATCATCTGAACTTTTGGGCATGTGTTTTGTCAAATGTTCTTGCCAAAGTTTTTCACTATTACATGACATACCTGAATGACAATAGATTGAACTGTGGATATCCTCAGTCCAGCCATTTCAGCAATGGTATAATAGTAATCACCCCTTGCTAAGCGATACAGACAAATACCTAGTCGGCGACATTCGGGGGATATTGGGTGTTCATCTATTGCGCTGCGTTCCACGAATGCAATTTAAAATGAAATTGAAAGTTTCTTTTAAGACTCTAAACGTTTTTTGAATCGTTCGTCGGAGTACGAGGTCCAAACAAGCTCCCACCAACCACTTTTTCTTCGTAATCGCCTGCATGAACGACGATAAATCCGTGTAGCATTTTGCCGACTCGAAAGCAATAAAAATGCAAGTAATCCCGTTAAAAGAATGGTACGTTTTCGTTTACCTGCAAGGCATGTTAACAGAGTTTGATTTAGCATCCAGCGTCTTCTGTTTGCTCGAAATATCCCCTGGATTAGAAGTAATCCGCCATCTTGAAATTTAAAAGTTCCCGCGAGATCTTCCCGCGCCTTCATTAGGTTCGACGCACGAGAAGAGCGGCCTTTGGATTGACGCCGCTCCATAGCCACTCCAACGTCGAACCTATTACAATTAGGTTCGGCGGATGAGAAAAGCGGCGTTTGAAACGGGCCTAAGTATTATTAAACATTAAGAGAGAAGTAGATTATTGCCAAAGTCATGAACAAATTATATACAACTCACTAGTCGAAGCAATTACGCGGCCCAGATACGCTTTCCAGTCACCTTTTGACGGTTTGACCGTTTGACCACTGCTTTATCAAAACAACTGATCAACTCCATGCCTTCTTTCTTCGGAATAACGAGCATAATCGTCTAGTTGGTAGAAGTCCAGTGGATCAATACGTATTTCATCTCGCTTCTAGATAGGTTTCATACGTCAAATAAAGTTATAAAGATACGAGCTTCTCTTCGGATGCACAAGATGTAAAATCGCGAAGCGACGAATACGAAATATTGCGCCATAACATCACGTCTCACTCTGATCACGTGCTATGTTAGGGAATAAAGTACCGGTCGGCATTTTGATACCATGTTCAGAGCTATTATTTTGAACCAGATTGGTGTAATGATAGACAGATTTGGTGTGTAGAAAACCATATAATATAAAGACAACCATATATAAAGACATTCAATTTCATTTATGATGTTAGTGAAATCAGCTATTCAGTTGTTTTTCATTACTAAAACAGAATACAGAATAGCTCATAATTATTCAAATATTTTTGACTTGTCCACAAATCAAGAAAAAATACAATGACTCCAAGAAAGAGCATAATGACTCCAACAAAGAGTGCACGAAGAGTGCTATGACTCCAACAAAGAGTGCTCGGACTCCAACAAAGAGTGCTATGACTCCAACAAAGAGTGCTCGGACTCCTTATTGACTCTAACAAAGAGTCCATCGACTCCTCCAGGAGTCCCATAACTCCTAGAAAGAGTTCATGAAGTCCGCCCATTTTGGGGTCAAAACAACCCTTAGAGTCAAAACCACTCCTTGAAGGGTCAAAATGACCCTTCGAGGAATGGTGCTGAAATGACTCCTTGGGGTCAAAACGACTCTTTTGAATTTACAGTGTAGAAAGAAGGAAAATCAGATATAAATAAAAAAGTACAATTCTACGAAGCTACGTAATACAAAATTACCCGTGCGCTCAATGAATAGTATCATCATTACTCCGCGTTTCAAGATTTAATGAAGTTTTCCTATTTTATGGAGCTTGTTAATTGTATCTCAAATACGAACATACATTGATGGATTACTTTTGAGAACTATACATGCAAGACCATCATCGAAAGTTTACCAAACTCGGTTATAGCCCTATTCTACTAGACATATAGAAACTCTGTCTAGCGCCCAAATACAATACGTCATGGGTGGATCTAGAAAAAACTTTCAAATCCGAACACCAGAATCGTGAACGAAGAGATCGAATGTAAAGTGTTGGAAGATCGCGAGTCAACTAAACCAACAAATCCGTCAGCGTTTGAAATCCAACGAGGGTTTTGAAGAAAGTGTACGCGGGAACGACGACAGAAACCGAACAGCTTGAAAGAAGAATAAGTTGCAGGCTTCCATGAGTAATAAAGAACAATTCTGTCAAGCTACCAAAACTCATGATCGTATGCACAGCAAAAAGTCATTTTCTTATCAAGAAAATTTTTCTTATTTCAAGAATTATTTGTCTTGAAACAAGAAAATTATTTTCTTAATAAGAAAATATTTCTTAAAATAAAAAATATTTTGTATTGCAAGAAATAAGATTTTCCAATTTCTTAAAATAAGAAAATATTATATTGAAGTAAGAAAATTATTTTCTTGAAAAGAAAATAATTTCTTAAAGTAAGAAATATTTTCCTTTTTCTTAAAGTAAGAAAATATTTTCTTGAAGAAAATGTTTCCTTAATAAGAATAAGAATAAGAATAAACCTGCGAGAATCTATTTTACTAAAAACAAGAAAATATTTTCTTAAAACAAGAAAATATTTTCTTACCAAGAATAAACCAAGAATCAATTTTACTTAAAACAAGAAAATATTTTCTCACCAAGAATAAACCAAGAATAATTTTACTTAAAACAAGAAAATATTAGCAATGAATTTCTTATCAAGATGACACGAATACAATCAATTTTACTTGAAACAAGAAAATATTTCTTAGAGTAAATTTAAATATAATCATTACCGGTATATACACTGAAATGAAACAAGCCGTTTTAGTTGATCCGAACGAGGATTTATTTGTTGTAGACTGTTAACAAACTCTTGCCTATAACGTTTTGTGTGTATAGTAGCCATTAGAGTGAATAAAACGTTGCGCGAGCGCGACGCGGAGTCGTCTTGGTGTTATTCGAGTAGCTTTATAAACCGGCAAGATATACTGGCTCGCTCTACTTGACATTATGCTGATATTATATATAATTTCAACTTAGTTGTGTGGGCAATGTTTTTCCGAGTCACCTCCAATTCCAACCTTGGCTGGGATTGCAGGGAAGTATAGGGAATATTGGGATTTGTGAAGGGTATATGGATATTTCCCAGAGGTCCTAGCGAGTTTGCGCCATATTTGAATATCTCGTGGTCGCGGAAAGTTGAAACACTTTACTGGTTTGTGTCTTGGATTCTGTGTTTGGTAAATCGCTTTGTGTTACCAATTCTAAAGAAGTGGCTGATTATCAATTATTCGTCTGTTTTACAAAATCCTGGCTGCAGAGGTAAATACGGCAATGATGCGATTTCACGCTTTCAGTAAAGTTCGAAGACGAAGGTAAGTTGATTCTGATCTACTAATTAATAATATTACATAGCTCCTAAATGCATCTGAATGTTTGAAGCAAATCAAATAGTTGTCCTGAAGTTATCTTATCAAAAACTTTGTCTTAGAGGATGCCATTCCACTGTATGATCATGTGTTTTTTCATGTGATATTGCATACCGGTTGTCAACAAGTTATATATTCTTGATTTTTCATCGAATTAAAATACATGTGGCAAACAAGTGCCAAGTGAATCAGCTCAGATGATACATGGGCAATTGTTAAGCTCAAATCCTCAGAAAGTGTTCCAGACAGGGCTTGAATCTGTAACCTAATGATTGCCTGTGACATGCTCTAATATCAAGACTCTTATGGGGAGTGAAGGTCACAATGATGTACTGGTTTGATCAAGCTATATTCACTGCATATTCAATATTCACTATAAACCAGTAATGCTTGGGAAACTGTCTGGGATTCATTTTCTGAGAATTTGAGCTTGACGATCATCATATATATATTTGCATAGCAAGACCGTTTAATGAGACTTATAATAAAGTAACATTATAAGTATACATGTAGGTTAGATAATGGTCACAAGTGTTCTATGGGATATAGAGTCCCGACAATTACCGTAGTTATAAGGCCCCGAGTGGACTTCTATCTAATTCGAGGGACTCTGTATCCCATAGGGCACAAGGGACCATTATCTAACAGTCTTAGAAAATGGTTGAAACCACAAAGTAATTTCAACTTTTACTATAATTTTTTTTGTCTCACACATTTACCAGAAACATTGACTTATTTAATTCATTAGTGAACTCTATATAGAGTCCACTGTGCGATGACAAAGAAAACAAAATATCTTTTCGTGGACTCTACTGTATATACTATATAGAGTATTAAAGCACTATGGAGTATAGAGCAGTGAAATACTCGACATGGATTGGTTGAGTTGTTGCAACCATTATCTAATGTTAATTCATTAAAGTAAATGGTTTGAACCTAGGAGTATCATTATATGTGTGAAGTTGATCGTCCACACCATAGTCTATAGAGGTATGGTCTGGAAACGCGGCGAACTTCAAAGCGGCTAACAAGAAGCTGCGATTTATGTCGAGGATGCCCTGGAAGTGCACAAGTCTTTTGTTTTACGTTCATTAATATTTCTACAGCACGGTTGAGTGACTAAACCCAAACGCTGCCATTGGCTGCTTGCTTCATTATACAGAAAATACAAAGTGTTCAGCAAGTGTGAAAGTGCAACATTTGCATAAACGTGAACAAAAACATAGAACAAAGACTTTGGCCGTGTTTCCAGACCATACCTCTATTGACTATGTCCACACATATAATGTTAATTCATTAACTTGGTTATTGTGTTTAATTTATTATTATCTGTATTTTAATTAGGTTTCTAGATGAAGTTGAAATTTTGCCATTCCTGCTTAAACAAAACTAAGAGAAGAGCAGCTGGAAAAATTTATTTAGCTTATTTTGGTAAGTTTGAGTTTATTTTATTTACTAATAATTTTTTTATTATGCTTGTGAAAGAGCATATACATACAGTACCTTCAAAAATCTGTATGATTTTTAAATAATTTTTTCTCCTTACCAACAAAAACTGGGTGTTCAGTGGATGCACAGTACACCCACTTCACCAACTCCTTGACAGGGGTACCTGTTTATGTTTTAAGTTTGTCAAAGACTGTGTACACTCTGACAAACTTAAAACATTAACATGTACCAGTACTCCATCCTAGACTCAATAGCTCAATGGTTAGAGCACCTCACCAACAAAATTACAGTATTATCATGTTTTAGTAGTTATAATTCTGGATAATGTAGTAATGACATTAAGTTGGTGACTTGAAAAGTGTGGTGGTATTAAATAAATTGGGAGAATGTAATGCCATGCACTGTATACAGGTACAGTAGTTGCATGTATTATATAAATATTTCAGAATTTATATATATGTTCTGTAATATCATAATATTTTAGTTGTTATAATTATGGGTAATAACATTTGTCTAAGTCTCTGTATGTCAGTGACTTGGAAAAGTGTGATATTAAATAAATTGCCAGATAATAAAATAATGCTGAGTATACAAATTAAAACAAGAGATGTTATAGAAGTTCCATTGTATGACCTACAGTAATTGCTTCATGGAAACCCATTGGTTTTCAGCCATCTAAAACTGTACTTTATTCACATTATTAAATAAAGAAGAATGGTGTTCTGGCTTTTCTTTAAAGGGGCAGTGTCATGAGACGCACATGCGCCAGTTTTATGATGAAACTTGAAAAAGTTAGGCTAACTTTTTCAAGTTATTATTTCCAATATGGCGTCTATAGAGGGCGGAAACCATGGTGAAAGCAGAGAAACCATTACGCCCTCTATAGAAGCCATATTGGAAATACTAACTTGAAAAAGTTAGCCTAACTTTTTCAAGTTTCATCATAAAACTGGCGCATGCGCGTCTCATGACACTGCCCTTTACATGCAAATGAGATGTCTTGAGAGAGAATGCTAATAAAAATGGTACACTTCATTGAGCATGCCTAGTATACTAGGTATATTATTCCAGTGATGGATTTACAAAAGTGTGTGCACCCCTCTGGCCTTGGCCAATGGGGGTGCAGTGAGGGTACCAATTGCTTTGTCAAATCCAATTTTTAGGTATTAGATATCATAGCTATCATATGATTCATATACATGTATATATGATTCATATATTAGCTATCATATTATTCATAGGTATTAATAGGTATAAAACAATTTCTGGCAGGCTTTTCCCCCAGCCCCACCACCAGCTTGGTCCCTGGACCCTTCTGGGGGCTGTGTCCCCAGACCCCTGCCTCAGGGGCACTCTAACCTGCCTCGGTTGCGCCCCACGCCTTAGAATCTCACTAAACTAGCACCCCCTACCAGATAAAGCTGGATCCATCACTGTATTACTCATTTAGTTTTTCTTAGTTTATTTGTGCAGATTATGTTGCAAGGTATCTCATTTGCATTATTCAAAAACCATGATATTTCTAGAATAAGATGAGATATTGACAATTAGCGAGCATGCTATTCGTCATCATTTTGAGAGTATTTATAAGCAAAATGCAAAATTGGGATGTACGATTTTCATCTTACTGTTCCTTCAAAGAAATTGTGTTTAAAAAATAGACAAATTTTAAGTCGTACTGGATAAGTTGTTTTGTGATGTTTTGTTGTCTGAATAGATTGATATAATATAACAAAACATTTAATGTCTGCATGTTTGGAAAAGTAGTTAGTTTTGTTTTCCATCCAGTATTATATTAAAATATAATTAGAAAATATTTTGTTTCTATTTACTAAACTAGTGGATTATGAGGATCCAGATACATGGAGTACAAAACAAGTGGGAAAGTATCAGTGCTGGTATTTGATAAATATATTGTATATGTAATTGTGGAAAAAAAGGATCTTATTCAAAACTGATGATAGAAATATGAAGGAAGCTACTGTGGGATTTTTGGCATCTTTTTACCTGTTGGATTTTGACTACTGCATCCAAAGCATAGATTGGGATGAATATCCTGCAGTATTTTGTTTTCAACGATATACAATATACCACAAGACATTGCTGCCCCTTTTATTGGGATGCTCAAAGCATATAAACATTATAAAAGTGACATTTAGCCTATGTGACAAACAACGTAGTAGTTCTCAACCTTTTATTATACTAAAAGTAAGCATGTCTTTCAAGCAAACTCAATAGTACAATAAAAGTGTGCAATAAGAATGGTAATAGGTGTGTTATGGTATTTCAGGAAAATACTTGTTTTAATGACAAGTGAACATTGAATTTGCTTACACAAATCAAAAGATAAAAAGATTGTTATATACAGAATATGAGTTCTAATGTTCTGAGTGAAGCACCTTCATCACAGAAAAAATCTCTCTGACAAAGGGCACTTGCTTGAAACATACCAGCTTGTATACCATATTATAAGCAAACTCAATGTTCACTTGTCATTAAAAATTAACATCATGAAATAAAAACCAATATTTTCCTGAAGTACCACAATATACCTATGACCATTATTATGAATGTATTTAATTGTTAAATACTAGAGCATATATAGTCACTGATATGAGAGCATCATCTTCATTTAGTGAAATACTAAATGGAATGCTGACTAAGTTTTTTAATTAAATGGTGGGGAACCATATAATAGTTTGGATATAATGATGAAGAGCAGAACTGTTATATTGTTAAATGCTTTTTATTACAATAGGGATTTTCACTATAAGCATCATTTAATATATACTCTCTTTAATGTGGCTGCCAATTTAATATTTTTAATTTAAGAAATATTTTCTTAATTTAAGAAATATTTTCTTAAGAAATATTTTCTTAAGAAATATTTTCTTAAGAAAATTTTCTTACCATTCTCCCAAGAAAAAATTTCTTATTTCAAGAAATATTTTCTTGAAATAAGAAATTGTTTTCTCAAAATAAGAAATTCTTTTCTCAAAATAAGAAAATCCTAACCCAATAATTCTTATTTTAAGATTATTCTTTTCTTAATTTAAAAAATATTTTCTCTTAAGAAAATTTTCTTACCATTCTCCCAAGAAAAAATTTCTTATTTCAAAAAATATTTTCTTGAAATAAGATTTTTTTTTCTTAAAATAAGAAAACCATTTTTTGCTGTGTGGTTTAATGATCGTATCGATTTCAATGAGTTTTTTTAGTTTGGGGGTAGGTAATGAGAACCACACTGGTGTCCTTGGTATATAAACAGTAAAACTATGGGGGTGGGAATTAGAATAACGAGCTCATTTAGCCATAGGCTATAATGCGTGTAATATTACCGCGCGGTTGCAGGACATGCAGTGTGAATTGAATAAGAAGTATGAATAAAACATAGAAACAGAATAAAGATGCCGGGACAGGGCGTTTAAACGAGTAAATACGGTATGTCTCATATATTTGGATAAAGTGGGGAAAACTGAAATGGGCCTGTATAATTGTCTTTGACTTCCGTACTTCTCCCGTATTCTCCCGTTAATACCTGCAGCATTTATGCTGATGGGATTCACTAACAGTTTAAATAAAGTTATTATTATTATTATTACTTCTTCGACCTTTTGAGATAGGATTAACTGCATATAAAGATGGGAAACTATAGGTTGTTATACAGTGATTTATTAGACGAGCATCAATTATATCATGCAGTGTCGGTCATGTATTTTTTTTATCTCGAATCCAATTCAGTTCATTCAATTCGTGCCTCCTGCTCTCGGCGCGCTCGGTTGAGTGCAGCTGAGAGGATTCACTCGGGTTGTTGTCTGTGCGGCCATTTAGCGAATATGCTCGCTTTGCAGACACTGTACACATATTTAAATTTATTTCACAAACGTTGACTATATGGGTATACTAAAATACTATTCACAGTTTACTGTATATCCCAAGATAGACTGAATAAGAAATTTATCTTCCTCATATTTTTATAGCCTTCTTTTGTTATCTATTCATTTATATTATTTTATAGTCTTCACATCAAGCTTCAAGTAACATGAAAATGAGGACAGAATAGTATATACAGCCAGTGCTGTAAAAGTTACTTTTTTTTGGAACTAGTTACAGTTACAGTTACATGCTCAAAAAAGGAACTAGTTACTGGTAAAAGTTACATGAAATAAATGTAACTAATTACCGTTACAAAGTTACTTTTAAGATTTTTGTAACTAGTTACAAAGTTACTTTGACATTTTTGTAACTTGTCATGACAAAACTAGCCCCTTCTAAGTGTGTAATTTTGCGCCCAATGAATTATGGGATATATACCTCAAAAATTGAGGTACATATCCTATGATGCATTGCGGTTGCTGGGGAAATTTTCGCCATTCTCTCTCAACCTTCAAGGCTTCGAAAACTTTCTAAATTTCCGTTAAGAGAACACCTCAAACGAACGATCTGAGATTCCCATTGTCCAGGCGATTCTTTTTAAATCCGGTACATGTTGTTTGTATGTTGCCTGTTGTATGTTGTCGCAGTACTTGCATGGAAGCCACAAGACCAAGCACATGACGAGTAAGTAGATATTATTCTGTTTACATTCCATCATTTCCATGGCGTGTTTATCTTATCTTTGTCTTTATACGAAAGCACTCTTATTTTTCAGAATCATGCGAACGATCGCTGGCTTTCAAGAGTCGTTCTCAACGGCAGAAAAACTCAATTGGCCTAGTGATATTCCGTATGTTTTAGCCGGACAAAGGATATTCTTTTGTGTAGAAGAAAGTCTAGACTTGCTGGGAATAAAAGAGCATGTTAAATTGCGAGTTTGGAAGAAAATTGAAACTTTCTTAGCCGAACAAGGTATGGAAACCTGAAAGTATTTGATGTATATATTTTCGTATAGTGCATAGTTGACTTGTATGTGCTAATTCAGCTACTTGAGTTGACTGTTTAATACTTTATTGTTGATGTGTAAAATATAATGCTAGCAATGAAGTTGTCCCTTTTGTTACTTTATATCAAGTTTAATAGAGGCTAAATCACTGATATCTGGCTCCTGCCAACCGGGTAATCTCTTAAATCGGTTTTATCGCCAACTCTCATCAAATCAAGTTTGAATCAGTTCAGATTTGATGAGAGTCAATGGTCAATGAGAGTTTTTGCATGAATTAGTTTATCTATTGCTATTGATAATTGATAGCAATCAATAAAAAGTCACAAAAACCTCTTTCATCAATATCAATCGATTAATTGGCATCAATTGTTGTTGATTGATATCAATTGCTATCGATTATCAATTTTATCAATTGCATATGCTGGGATATTACTATTAGTCTCCAAAAATCAGAAGGTTGTGGGTTCTAGCCCCGTTGAGGACTCAGATACATTTTCTGAGCATTTGAGCTTGATAAACGTCACTTATACACATTATGAACATCATTTCTCACCTCTAGCACTGGCATGTTACTAGCCAGTTTAGTTTGCTTTTTTATTGGGGTGGTTAGCCAAATCGTTAAACACAGTATTGAAATCTGATGGTTGTGAATAACCTAAAACCACCTTAACTGAATAACTGATCAGTAATAGTATGAGAACTGGTGACAAGCTCAGAAAACTTAAGTATCTGTGTTCCGTCGAAGCTCACAAAGTCTCACATTCACAACACTAGTAATATAATTAAATATTTCCTGGTTATAGATATCAAAGAGGCTTTCATTGCTGATGGTTTGAAAAAGTCCCTCCAAAGTCATGCTGCATTTGTTAGTATTCTTCATGGGTTCAATGTTGGACAGAAGTCCACAAAATTTGCAGAAGAGCGAAAGACTTTAAAATGGCATCTTCTGGAAAAGTTGCATGGTGCTGAGTTGAAGGTGGATGGGAAAACCCCTTCGCCAAAACGAAAAACCCCTGGAAGCACACAGACAACACCTGGTAAGGGCAATCAACCCAGCAACTCTTTCACTGGTCCTGGTGCTACTCCACTTAGCTCAAAAGAAAATATTTCACCGATAAAGCACTTGCTAAATTCTCCAGTAAAAGCTGGCAAGTGTTATTCAGAACTTTTTGGAAAAGAAAGAGTCTCCCATGCTGAGCATATATCTGGACGACGATGGAAATCCCGCCCACTTATGAACCGAGTCCGTATACAGGAAAATACTTTTTCTATTCTCTCGCGAAGAATTCACCGGGGTTCCAAAGATGATTTTCTGGCAGGATTGGCATGTTCGGTGGTTCCTGATGATGAAAGAACTTTGTTACCAGAAACCAATAAATGGAATGGGAAGTTGTCTGTTCAGGATATAATTAATCTAACACAATTGATACATTCAAATGACAGAGAAGAAACGCTGTATGACATTTTGACGGAAAAGCATGCTGCCGAACGGCATCACATGATTGCCAATGACATTCTCCAAGTTGAAGATAATAGTAGTGCTTCAGATGCGATAGCTTATGTGCGGAGAAAATTTCCTGGATTAATGAGCACCTCATATGCTGTGGACACTCTGAAGAATAATCTGAAGAAAGAGTGCGAGTCAGTACTCAAACCAGAACGTTGTGCCACTGGATGGAAAATCCAACCTAATCGCCTTCACACTTGCCTGAAATTTGTTTATCCGTGGTTGCAAGAGGCTGAATTTGAATGGTGGAAATTATACGGTGATGCGCGGACATATGGAAAACAGATAAGTGTTGTTGTTGCCATAGGGAACTTGAACAATGAGCACATTCTCAATGGATGCAGCTATCAAAGTCCAAAAGAAATGTGGCCAATCTGTCTCTTTTATGGAGGAGACAGTCGTTTGAATCTTGAATTGAATCTTGATGGAGATTCATCCTGGTTGAGCAACTGGGTGGCCAGTATGGAAACAAGTGGTCACACTATGTTTGTCATTGGTGATTCCATGTTTCTTGATGCTATGGGTGACACCAAGCTCGATCCAACAAGCAAAGACCGGTTTAGCCTTTACAACCATGAGACTGTCGATACCAAAGGCAAAGTGGATCAAGTAGCAGGACTTTGATCAGGATTAGGGAGGAAAATTGACAGAGATCTTCCACATGCTATTTTAAAAGGTAAGAGAATTAAACAACTCACCATCATCAGTTGTGTAAGCGATAAACAATCAATTGTTGATTAAATTAATTTTGGCATAATTTGAATAAAGTAGTAACAACATTTCGACTAGGGATGGTAAAAATCCACTACAAGGCTCAGTCCTTCTTTTTGGGTAGAATAGTTGAATTGCCATATTCCACTGTTTTGTCGTATTTACTCGTCCTCTCAGTGGACGAGAAATGTGATTGGTTGGAAATGACAGATATCCTAATTATTCATTATTGCGCGTCAGGCACAGTACTTGTTTACGAAGAGAGATGTATTAAAATCGCTGTGATGCACACAGGATTTGGGATCGAAGAGTTTGATATTTCAGTCGCTGGTATTCTTCACATTGCATATGTTCTGGTCATAGTTCTTTTAAAAAGCTAGTATCATTGCCGACGAGATATCAGAGCTCAAGTCAATGGGAATAACAGCGTGCTCTATTGGCGACTATATGTCTGACTACTGAGTATGGACGATATTTTCAGTGGTATATATTGTATTGTATATGGATCTGTAGAGTATGTTACAGACGGGAGGTTTATCGAAAAACCTTTTCAGCGAAAACTTTGCAGCGTATGCAGACTACCCATCAATTTTTAAACGTTTGTTTACATACAATAAAAAGCCGCATCTTTGACACTAGTATGTTCATCAGCAAATAGAGCTTTCTTCCTGGATGTTTTTTTGCGCCAGGAGAGCATTGCCGTGGAAATTTCCGAATAGGATTTGCTCTCTCTGGAGTGACGGCTTCAGCAACCTTTCTCTTCACTGCAAGTTGTCAGTCATATTTTATAATGTATGTTTTAATGTAAGTTTGTTTTATTAATATGGTATTTTTTATTTTTTGAAAATCCTTTTTGTAGGCCTTCCAACTGAAAGATATGTCCTCTGCTGTGACCATATGATGACACGTATGACAGAAAGTCTTCTCACACGGAAAGTGAAATCAATCTATGATATGGAAGCAAAGTCAATGACCACAAAAAGAGAGCGGGACAATTTAGTTCAGCATCTGGAATCAAATATCAATGCAAGAGGTGTCCGAGGCGGTCACTTCAAATTTCTTTTCGAAGCTGGAAAGAACAAACTTGAGCAAGTGTCTCTTAACAAGACATGTGCCCAGCTGATTTCTGCTCCACCTTCATTCTTCAAAGATGCCAGTTACCCGCACATATTGGATGGAGTGTCCCAAGATGTTTTGCTACCGAAACCGTTACCCTCCAGTCTACAACAAGCCCTTGGGCGGTCGTCAGCGACAATTACAGAATTTGATTGCGAAAGTCTATTATGGGAGCACCACTTCAATATGCATGAAATCAATCGGATGGAGCCTACTCCAGTTCTTGTGGACGAGGCCAAGAAAGGGTCTTTGAACACAAACGATTACCTGTTTGGTGTGACAGATGAGAAGATCCGCAGTTACGTTAAATCTGCTGACATCTTTCATGGGCTGGTGTGTTACCGCTATGGGAGTGATGCTTTGACTCCGTACATGACTAAATGTATAGACATTGTTCCCATTTTTCTAGAGTCATTACCATTCAAGTCAATGATGAGGATGTCAACCGAGGGAGGAGAGAGAATGCATTACATGCATCAACAAAGGTTCTTCCAGCATTCATCTCGTGGTGGCGGTTGGGTTTATCAAGATCCTATACTCAATGTGATTAATCACATGTATAGGCAGATACGGGAACGTGTTCGTGGCACCGACGAAGAGAATGTGCAGAAATTCGAGGCATTTGTCAAAGAATGCATGGAAGGCAAGCACAATGATGGATTGGCTTTGGCTGAAACATCATCAACTATTAACTCATCTTTAGGTCCTCTTAGTGGCAAACGTTTTGCTCTGGTTGGGTCATTTGCTTCTATCAAGCTTAGCCATGACAAATTGAAGGATGTCATCTCTAATAAAGGTAGTTGCATTTAACTGATTTAGTGCCGCTCTAGATTAAGTACCGCTATTTCAACCATGGGTTAAACAATGTTCTTTAAAGTGCCTATAGATAACCACTGTGGGTATTTTAAATATTTGTAATAATATTTGGATTCTCTTGAGAAAAATTGTTATATTCCAAGATACATAACAATTTTTCGCAGGAGAATCCAAAGATTACAAAAATTTTAAATTCCCACACAAGTTATAGGCACTTTTATTATAATATTCTAACCTCAGTTGTTTTTTATTTTTAAAGGTGGTCAGGTTTTCAATATAACCTCAATACCAGAACAGCTTCCTGTCAATATGATTGTTGTGTCAACCCAAAAAGAATGTGACAAGGCAAGTGCAAGTCCTGGCATTACCACAGCATATCAGCGAAACTGGAGCATTATTTCTCCCCAGTTTGTGTTGGATGCAATGGAAGGCCAAGAGGAAATAGAGTTGGAAAGCTACTTACTATGCTTGGATAAAATCCAAGCTGCACCAGGAACCTCTGCTGTCCATACCAAAGTAGCCACAGTGGCTGAAACCCATTTTAAACGTTGTGGTGCATTCAGAGATCTGAAGCAAACAATGCATTGCAGAGCAGAAGGAATTGAAAGGGAATCCAAACCAGCTGAACCACCTCCAAAGAGAAATCATCATAAGAAAAGAACCGAAGCACTAAAGAGACCGCCAACTGCCTTTGCAATGTTTGTCAAAGAAATGTTTGCACCAGTGTCTGCCAATCATCCCAATGAGGAATTATCATTTAAGGAGCTGCAATCAATTTTAGCAGAAATGTACAAATGTTTACCTGCAGAAAGCAAAGAAGCGTACCGACAAAAGGGACATAATTACTTTGACGAAGTAAATAAGACATTTATTTAAAGTGATTATGAAATGTAATTATTGATTTGATCTAAGTATTTGAATTGTTCATTTCTTATAATCTCATTCTCATCTATATTTATACAACCCTTCTCAAGCAGTAACTCCTGGGTGTCTGCCTATTGGGGGGGGGGGGGGGGTTCAGCAGTACTTAGAACAGATACCTGTATTGTGTGAGAACTGTAATTATATATTTAGCCCCTCAAAAAGGAGGGTAATAGAAAATAGAACTATCGAAAGGGAGGGTCACATAAATTTAAGCTCACACTCTGATAGTTTCATTTTACTAAAAATTCCAAACAGATTACAGTGATTATTGTAAATAAAATAGTAATTAATAGAAAAGTATTAAACAATATACTGTGCCATGGAGCTATTTTGTGCAGGGAAGGGGTCATGATATTTTAGGCTATTTCATGCTCATCGTCGCGGGAGGTCACATATTTTAAACTTTTTACTTCGAATCTCCACCCCCTCCGGGATAATTTACGACCGTTAATAGGAACCTTCGGAGCCAATCAAAACACAGATAAATGGAACGAAGATGAACGACTGCCACCCGATATATTAACGACGACATGTTTATTATTAACTCATGAGCGAATCTCAATCTCGAAAAATTCAAAATGGCAGTCTATTCAGTATCACTTTTTCAACGAGAATTCCATGTAATCTTAAGTATTTTAAAGCGAATACAAAGAACACAGAGTGAAAATTGATCAGTTATGAAACAAGACGTTTTTAAAAGCGAAAATGAATTTCGAACTTACGGAAGTGTGCTATCGGTAAGTTATTTAAATTTAATGTTTGTGAATTGTGGTTGCTGTCACTGTCAGGCGTTTCACTAGTCACTTGTTCATGGAAGCTTGTTCGCTTTCTCATGGGAAAATTGATTGACCTCTTTCAAAGAGTATTTTTAAATATTGGTTGTGATCGTATGGCTTACAAATATTCAGTGATTCAAATAAACTCAAAAATGTTACCAATAATATGGACAGCATCGTAATTTTAATAGTATAAATAGCAATGTATAAATATTAAATGCATAAAAGTCTCACCAAAAATGTCCTGTGATCCGTGGAAATAGTACACTACTTTATTTGTGATAAAAACTCACAATCAAATGAAATTTATTTTTATTCAAATGGCATTTACTTCCTTTATATTGCAGTATAGTAATCACTACAGTGTTATATATCAGTATTTAAAATGTGGCAATCACTATAATTATATCAGTAATGCTTGGTGAGACTGGTATATAGTGATTGGTGCATCGGCAGTACATATACTGTATCCATCGAACCAATACAATATTGTAACCTCCATCTGAGTCTTAATAGCTCAATTGTAAAGTGTTTCATTGGTAATCAGAAACCTTTTCTGAGGATTAGAGCTTGATGATAGTCTGTGTATTGCCTGTCGACTCCATATGTGTTAATATATATACACTGTTGTAGCAAATGCGGGAACTTAGAGAGATGATACATAGACGATCGTCAAGCTCAAATCCTAAGAAAATTATGTACTGGTTCAATTGATATATGTACTGCCTATGCAGCAGTACAGGTAGATACATGTACGCTTAAGCTTACCCATTTTTATATATTGTAAATATTACAACTTATAATTGCTTCAAGACCAAATAGACACATTATTATACTCATATAAGTGTGTGTATTTGGTTTAAATAGTTTTACAGGTAAATTGAGTTAGCTGTGTTTACACAGTGTGATTAATCAGTCACGATTAATCACAATGTGTAAACGACTAGATGGTATTAAAGACTACTTTATTACTTGGCCTGGTTATTCAAAAGTCAATTGATTAAAATACTTATACCATAATTAAATGTTTGTAGTTCAAAGTACAGTAATAATAAATTATTAATAATTATACACTTCCAGTTGAAATAATTAACCAACCGTATGTCATGACTCAACACTATCAATAAGGCCCATCTACAAAATACAATTCATGTATGTGCATTTTTATCATTGACATTAATCTCTGAAAATATATTCTTATGTAAAGCAAAATATCTACCGGGCATTTTGGCCAGTTCACCACTGTTAGTGTTGAGCACACAGCTTAGACACTTAATTCTAGAGTATAAAAACATTTCAATTGTACAGGTAAAAATCCTAATTATAGTACAATGTTTTCCATTTGTTCCCTCCCCTCCTTAACAGCTTTACGACATTCCACCCGGTATAAAGAACAAAAAACAAACTGTGATTGGGAAAACTTTGCCACTACAGAAAGACAAAGATCATGAGACCTTTTCACTTGTATTTCAGTGATAAACTTAAAGAAAGCATCCTCTCCTCTTCCCATCTTGTAATCCCATCCTTTTCCCATAATCGTATCAAGAAACTCAAATTCACCATCACCCATTACCGAAAACTTACATACCCCTTTCAGACACAAAAAATTAAATATCTTATTATCCAATAAGATATCAGATGGTCCCAGACTAAGCCTGATGCTATTTAGGTTTCCAAACCCTCCTTGCAACCCAAGACGCATAGCATGACCCAAAACCAGTTTCCTCATGTTGACCTGAACACCGCTACTGACACCACTCGACATAAAATTACAAAACTCCACATAAGCATCCTGCTCCACCTTCTCTTTTTCCAAAGCCTTCAGATTAACCTTACCTCCAGAATAAAAAAACAATATAACTAACACTACAAGTAATAACAAAATCCTCCCTTAAACTAGAGTTGTGAATATTGACCAATTTACCAGTGACACGACCATCAACATAACTCATCCTACAAATAATAAACGGCAAACCAACCCCTTCAACAGAAACAATATCTCCCACTCGCAACCACATACCATCATCCCGAACAAAGTAAATAAACAAACAATTTCCAGTCTCGGTTTCTTCCTCTTTATCTTGGCCTTCTTGTCCAAACTGGTTAGTGACTAGTTCATCTTGGTGATCAGTAGCTAGCTCGTCCAGGGTGGTCTGGCTTTTTCGTTTCTTTGCCTTGTATTTTCCTTTCCTTCCAGCAGCTTTTGCCTTGGAGGTGCAGGTATCAGTTTGAGAACATAGTTCACTACCTGCAACCTCCTTCCTTTCACCATCTTTCAGTTCAACCTATAATAGTTGGTAAAAATATTGTGATCAGCAAGGAAACTCTATACACTGTAAATCGGTGATATAAAATAAGGTTTATTACATATACGTACGGTGCAAAAATATGACTGAGGGAATTTGAATGAAATTTGACATTAGGACATGGGATCGAAAATGCTCAACATTTCCTGGTGACATGGGAATATGGTACTGGTGTCTTCTCATATAAATTTTTAATACTTACAATAAGTTTTCCTCTGCTTGGACAATCGACACTTCTCCGGTATCTAAGGTGTATACCTTGTCTCCACTCTGAAGTCGCTTCAAATTATCTGGCTGCAAAAAATTCACAATTTTAGCATGTTTTTAAAACCTTTTACACGCTATTAAACATCGATAAACACGTGCGATCGAGTGACTGAATTATTGGCAGTATTTGTATTTGCTTTACTCTAAACTAAAGTTCAAAACATCAAAATAGCCACATTTCGAATCGTATCAAAGATAAGAGTACAATGAACTTACGATTTGAGGTTGTCTCGATCTTTTGTTTGGTAGCTCAATAACCGTTTCTGGCCTGATTTTTTCTTTTGTTAACGACGTCGACAGATCCCACTGGCTTCCGAAGCCATCAAAAGATACACGGACATCTTCCCCTTCTATGGCCGCAATCGTTCCTCTTGCCCATACACCGAACTCATCCAGGGCTTCAACAGCATCATCAACTTTAAATGAATTCATTTCGAACTAAAAGCGAACTTAGAAACACAGCTGGACTTGCAAACAAGCAGAAGCGAAAACGAAATATTAATCAATATAATATGCGCACGAAAAAATCTTGGGTACGAGTCACGCGTTACCTAGAAACGGCACAAACCGTCAGCCAATCATCGCAGAGAAGCTATTAGTCTGTCCCAAGGTGCCCTGGGGGGGAAAATTACACACATTGTCCGGGCGCGAGTTCTAATGTTAAAAGTTACATTCCCAGGTTTTACTATTTACAATGGCAATGGGTTCAGTTAAGTTAAAGTACTTTAGTGACCTTATACCTTCTTTAATAAAGAACGAGGTCAGTGAATCAGTATTTCAAAAACATTAAACATTTTGCATTCGAACATGTCCGCCAAATACGGCCAAGGATACCTCGCATACTCAATAGCGCATGAAATTATGAAAATTATTCTGTTTATTGAACGAAAATCATGCCAGCCTCGTGAAATTGAGTCTTGAAAAAATATGAAGATTACAAAACTAATATGCGCCAGTGATCAGTGGTTAGCAGATTGGCGTTGATAATTTGGTGAGGACGTTATGTAGCCCTGCATTAAATATTGAAATGTTACGGAAATACCAACACTGCTAAGCAAACCATGGTAGAAGTGAGCGTCAGAATGTAACGGAAAAGTAACGTTAACGCTGGTAACAAATGTAACTCGTTATAGTTCCATTTTTAGCAAAAATGTAACTAGTTACAGTTACAGTTACCTCCTTGCAAAATGTAACTAGTTACCCATATAGTTACTTTAAAAAGTAACGATTACTTGTAATTTCGTTACTTGTAACGAAGTTACTTACAGCACTGTATACAGCTACACAACACATGCGATCACCATTCTTAATTCATTTATATACTTTCCTTCGCTTGTGCACTAGTTACAGATGTCTGCTATAATAACAAGTGCATTGACACTTACCTTTGGTATGCTTTTTACAAAATTTCGTGACCATATAGTAAAACAATTACAAGAAGGAGACCTAAACGACGAAAAATGTCGACAGTTGATTGTGGGAGAACTAGATGATATCAAAACAAACTTGATGGTCTGGCTCGTAAAGATCTGCTCAGCAGCGTCAATTTTCTCAATGAGGGAATCCGTGAACTTAACTTTTGTCTTGATAAATCGAGCAATCCAGAAGACCAGACAGGGGATGTCAGTGAAGCCGAAGGATCGACAGCTACGGATACTGGTAAATTGAAAAATGGTGAACAATTAACAATTATCCAAGCCTGGCCTTCATGTTCGACGATTTCGCAAGCAATAACCAGGTTAAGAATCAACTCTGAAGATTCTGTTGTATCCGCCAAAGCTTCCTTTAAAACAGCACGAGAAGAAGCAACAAGAGCTTTCAGCAACGAAGCTCTGCGCACAGAAGACCGAATCACTGCAACAAAGCTACGAGTGGTAAGCAGGATTCTCGAAGGTCTCGAAAACCCAGATGCAGCAGCTAATGCCTGTGTGGGGTACCTTCAAGCGCTTCATGATATGCCAGCCGTTAGAGAAATATTCTCCGTTTGCCTGGATGGTGGAATAAAAGCCCGTTTTAATAAAACAAAGCGTTTTGAACACGTGATGTCGGTAACTATGGTTAATTTCGTATTATTCCATTTTATCTTCCAGTTTACCAACATCTCGCAAAATCTCCTCAACTGGCCAAGAATAGAAATTGACGAGGAAACTTACCATCCAATAATTGCAAACAGAAAGATTTTAGAGAAAATGAAGAAAGCTCACGAGGCACAACCAAGCAATCAAATAATAACCTCAGGAAACCGCGACTTCAATAAATCATGTCGGTTCATACACGTGAACAGCAAAAGAGAGATTGTTGGCTGCAGGGATAACGGAATAGAAGTAGTGGTCTACAACACAAAAACATGTGAATGGCGGTTGCTTTGTACACTTTCAAAAGAAGTGACCGGAGCTAGAGGTCAGATAATAAAACAGCTTGCAGTCGGCGGAGATGATGACGTATATATTGTTCCAGAGTCTTACTAAAAAGATGGTAGAGCGTACCACTTGTTTGTCTTCAACGCAAATGGAAAGTTCAAGTATCAATCCTCATTAGAATTTCTCAATAAGCGGGCATCTCTATGGTCGAATAATATCCGCCTCGATGTGACAATGGATGGAACAATTATTGTCTTTCAATATAACGAAATGCGCATGTGGGTCCTTGATCAGACTGGACAACTAAAACACGACGTTTGTTTGAAGGCCATGCCATCCGTTAGAGTTCTGGAGATCATCGCACTCGTTACGATCTGTGCATGTGTATTACTGACCAGAATGACATTATTTTTGCATCGCTCCCAGCCAATAGAAATATTTCTGTCGAGGTCGTTTCTCCGAAATGTATCTTGTATATTTTCACTGAAGATGGAAAATTGAAAAGCACAATTGAAACAACTGCAGTAGCTGACGTAGTGATGGGCGTGGCATTTAATCACATTACCAAAACAGTTATGCATTTGGTAAATAGTCGTGGATCTTCTTCTTTATCGAGTTATTCAATAACTGGTGAGAAACAGGACAATATAGAATTACCGGATTGGGTAATCTATCCTCAGCTAACAAGTCATCCAAGTGGTGCAGTTGCTTTATTTCACAAAGAAGGGGTCATTTTCATCCGTTAACCAAGATCAAGACAAACTTTGTTTGAGGCATTATAATAATAATAATAACCAACTTTATTTATAAGAGGGTGAAACACATAACAGTTAAAAACTGAATAACCAGTGGCCCTCTATACTAGGATAATTACATGCATGATAGGTTAATTATAAATACAGATAAATTAATTAGATATAATATATATAAAAGTAAAATAAATTAAGAACTAGTAAAAATTATGGAATTGATATAATAAAAATGATCTAAGTTATTAACATTGTTGAAAAAATGTTCGAAGAGTACTTTCTTAAAATTATCTACACAGTTCAGTTTCTTAATACTATTTGGAAGCGAGTTCCAGAGTCTGCAGGCTGACACTGAGAATGATCGACCCCCTTCAGTTTCGCGTTTGTAGCGTGGACATACAAGATTTACGGCACCAAAACGGCTAGACCTATTGTGTATGTCAAAATTACATGTTAATAATTTAGATAAATAAGGGGGACATTTTCCATACAGACGCTTATGTATATAAATACATTTATTTATTTTAACTTCGTCGAAAAAAGGAATCCATTTTAATTTCTTAAAAAGCTGTACGCTATTTGACCGCGTGTCTGCATCTAAAATTATACGAACAGCACGCTTCTGGAGCTTGAAGACTTTTTCGATGTTATTTACAGTGGAAGACGTCCACACAATGGAAGCGTACATCATTGACTGCTTAACCATGGCGTTATAATAAAGAATTCGCTGCTCCAATGGCAGAAATCGTTTGATCTTTCTCAAAACTGCAATTCGTTGTGCCAGCTTCTTGCAGACATGGTCAACATGATCATCAAAACGTAGCTGACTATCAATCCTTAATCCAAGAAGGTTAAATGTGCTTACTTGTTCGAGGTCTACTGAATTTAACTTCACTTGCAACAAAGAGTGCACCATTTTATTATCTAGACGTTTCCCTGTAACAATCATCGACTTAGATTTAGATGCATTTATGATCATTCTATTATTAGAAGACCAGTTCTCCAGCTCATTTATATCTGATTGCAAACGTTCAGTAAGGGCTGCGGGTGCCACTTTATAATCAACTGAATAACTGATGGTTGTGTCATCTGCATATATGTCAGCAACAGAGTGTTGGAGTGCGGTAGGAAGATCGTTGATGAATACAAGAAATAGCACTGGTCCCAATATGCTTCCCTGGGGAACACCCATAGTCACCATCTTGGAAGTTGAACAAACACCATCAATACTGACATATTGCCGTCGACCGGTCAAATAATCACGGAATAGTGGTAAAAATTTGTCACCCACCCCTAATGGGTCTATGAGATCAAACGCCTTTTTGTAATCAACAAAGAGCATACCAGAGACTTTATTCTCATCAAGGTCCAGTAACAGTTGATCAACCAATCCTATAAGCGCAGTCTCGGTGGAAAATAACTTTCTGAAACCGGACTGTAATTTATAGAGCAATCCGTTGTCTTTAAGGAACATGCACAGGTGCTCGTAAATGTGTTTCTCTAAAAGTTTGGAAATAACTGGAAGCACTGATATCGGCCTGTAATTTTTCTTATCGTCACTGCTACCATTTCTTTTAAAAATGGGTGTAACTTTGGCAATCTTCCAAATGGCAGGGAAAGTCTGTGAATCCAAGCATTTGTTTAATAATTTGGTGAGAGATGGTAATATTGCTGGTGCAGCAATACGTAAAAGCTTGGCGCTAATGCCGTCATCACCGGTAGCTTTGTGGGTCGGAATCGATAATAATAAATCAGCAACTTTCTTATGTGTGATATGAGGGATGTCAATCGCACTATTACTTCGTTGGATGTGTGATAAATTCGGAAATAAGCTTTCAAGCCCAAGTGACTTTACCAAAATTCTTAGGTTGGTTTGTTCATAAGACTGTTTTATTGCAAATAGTTTCAACATAGCCAGAGGAGTATCAATAGATATTAAACAATTATTGCATGAGGCTGAGCATGATGTCAAGAATTATATCGATATATGAACTGCAACGGAGTGCACTTATTTTTCAAAATATTTGAACGAAAACTGACAACGCAATCGAGTTTGTTTTTGGAGCACATCATTCGTTGTTCTGCGGTTTTTGAGCACTTTCTACTCTCTATTTGCAACTTGTTTTTCATAAGTATTACCTCAAATAATTGCCCTACATACAGTAATTGTTTTCTCCTTACCTACAATATTATGTACACAATAACCTTGATTTACTAGAAATACGTTATACGCAACACCCCTCGCCCGCTTACTGTTTGAAACTTTTATAGCATAGTTGCTAATTTACTACTATAATACAGTACTGCAGTTATGCGCTTTGTCCTAGTGATGTCATCAGCGTTCAATAATTTTTGTTTTGGACACCTCCGTTCAATAATTCACAGTATTCGACAGAATTGGGGAACAGTGTTGAGATGAACTTGTACTTTGTGTTAGGTATGCAAAATGTAGCAACATTTCATTGGTCTGCAGATTACACCAGTCACAAGTGATTGATGTGGCGACGCGGCCGGGCCCCTTGCAAGGTCCAGGCTATTTCCCCCCCCCCCCCTTCTCACCGACCTTGTGATTCATGAAATAATCAACCCAGTAGTTAGTATAAAAAGACACCAAAGACTGTTAAAGAATGAAGGAAGAAGTGCATTCTCTTTATCATTGAAATGTCTAGGGGTGCATATAGTGCAAATGTATAGGCATCAATTTGGTTTTAATACAGTATTAGGGATTCTATCCCGATTGTTGGTGAGGATAGATGCTCTTGAGGTCTCAATGCAGGGCAGAGAAACTGACCTTTCCTAAGTCTGGACATGAAACTGATCGGTTAATAGAAACCCTAGGATTGGTACCATGTTAGTTAAGAAATGTCTTGAAGGCATTTTACCACCATTTCTAAAGAACTATTTTAATCTCAATGAATTTGTTCATTGCATGCATGTAAGAGCATTATCTAATATCTATTGCCTTAATTGACAATACTACATTTGTAGGATTTATACAACTTTCAAGTTATAATTAGTTTTTGTAACATATTGTACATATATATGAATATGTGTAATAAATTTATATTTGTAATAAATAATAATTGTAATTTGTTAGGAAACAGGACCCCGTCAATAGTAAATACCAGTGTTAGCATTGAACAGGCTATCCTGTATTTCTAGTTAGTATTATTAATAGTGCCTAAACTTTTCCCAATCCCAGAATGTATATAGTACAACTCTCTTAACTGACAGTTAAGTATTTCAAAATTTGTCTAAAGATTTCTGAACAATCACAATTGTCAATGCAGACTATATACAAGTTACAACTAACAAACAATAACATGACATGGTTGTTTTATTGAAGATAAAATATTGTTCAGCGTATTGTACATTGTAGGCAGAAATACAGATCTTTTTAATTGTTGGTGCACTGCCAAAATAGTGTGTAACAGGTCTCAGACATTCAACGTTTCGAGCGAAAGCCCTTCGTACGATTATAAAGGATAAAGTAGTGTCTAGTGAAGGCAGTGGCTATTCGTACGGTAGCAGTATTAAAGGCGGTAGTCTTTTATAATTCAAACGAAATGCTAATCCTAATAACCTAACCAAATTACCAACCCTAACCAAAAAACTATAATGTTTATCGAACTCCTTGTTTATCTCCTATCTAATATACAAATATATAGACACTTAAAAGTTAAAATAAAAGGGCCTTCGCTCAACACAGACTCACAGTGTACTATCCTTGAATACTGAGAATACTAATTTATTTACCTGCATTCGTGTCCAAGCAAAGTACCATAGGCATAGATGAATATTACAAAATAAAACTTGCTTGTCCGTCAACTACATTCCACAGTTTCGGCATTTTCGTCGCCTTTGGCTTTGTTTGATTTCAACCTTCTTGTTTCCCTTCTCTTCGCGAGCCGAACTTCGCGTTGTTCTGGAGTTTCTTCTCGCGATTTTCGACGCCTTTGTTCACAATCTTTCGACCTTGTTGATGTATTCTTACCTGTTGTTGGTTTCGTTTTCCCGCGGGCAATATCGGATAGTCTTACTTCATGTCCACTTTCGTTCTCCTCTGCTCGTCGGACCTTACTTCATGTCCACTTTCGTTCTCCTCTGCTCGTGCAGCTTCAACCTGCCATTCGTTGTTTAAATCACTCATTTCACTTTTTTCCAGTTTCCAATACTGTTTAAAAATTTTAAACAGTATTCACAAACAGTATTAAAAGTCGCTTCTGAAAAATATTTTTAAAAACGATAACACAAAATGTCCCGGCTCACGACCTTAGATAAATATCCTTGTAGATCCATAAATATCCTTGTTTAGCTATTTTCTTCCCCGTGAGATCCGATCCTCGTCATCAAACCAAAAAACGTACGGTTGATGGATACCGATATATATACACGGGACAAACTTTTTCTGAAACTATTGACAGACCAGACGACCGGACATTGTACACGACCGGACATTGAACCACCCCGTCAAGATTATCACCCTCGCCCCAGCGCCTTCGGCGCTGGACGGCGCTTCGCGCCGTCCGGGCGAGGGGATTAAGTTATTCCAGAGAAAACGTGGAATAGCTAAAGCCCTCAGCTGCCCGGTTCCGCCAAATATAAGCTGCACCACAATGACCAACAGATATTATATAATACTCATACAATCTCGATTGTGATTGGCTAAAAAACATAGAGACAATTCTTGATGCCTTTTCACCTATAAAATATCAAAAATTATCTGTAGGTATCGTAATTGTCTGTTTGCAGTTACTTCCTAAACTCGCTAAAGGCTTCTACATTTATAATTGTATAATAAAACAATTATTGGATTTAGCTTACACATGATATCAAGAATTAACATATACCAAAACATTCGATATATAGTGCTTTTCGAGCAATCTGATTGGTTCCTCTAGCTCGGGATGTACTGCACTATTCACTCGGGTTCGCAAAACAAGATGGTGTGCTTCTCTTGAACGATTTTATTTTTACATAATGAACGAAATTGGTAAAAGTAGGTGAGGAGAAAACAATTACTGTATGTAGGGCAATTATTTGAGGGTGTATTTTTAAAAATACTTTAATATATCACAAAGTAAATACACTACCATTGTAAGGTTTGTGCTTCGCAGCTTTATTATAGGGAGTTATGGGTTGTAAGGATCATTAAAAACCAATTACATAAAGTATTCACTGCAGAAACTACCCGTTATCACTGTTCATCTGTACGCTAAAAAATATAATTTCGCACAGGGAAGTTCGTTATAATGATGAACAACAACACATTTAGTTTGAACGCTCTGATAGTATTTTAGATTGTAATAAAGTTTTAAACTGTATTTAATAATTACACAAAAGGTGAAAAGGCTTTATGTTAATAAAATTACAGTCCTTGTTTTCTGAGTGATTTATAAAATTTAGAAGCGTTTTGCTATTTCTATAGACGCGAAAGTTGTGGCGCGAAAAAATTGTTTAGAGACGCGATGAGTCGAAGGTTTTGGCGTCAAAATTATAATTCGCCGCCAAAGGTTCCAAAGGTCATTAAGTTTATTGACCAATCGTGTTAGTTTTTCTTACGTCTTTGTGTGTAAAAGAAGCCAGACCAACCAAGTACGTTTGTTATAACACTGTTGAGTTTGTTATAACAACGCAAATGGGCGTGGTTATTGGGTGTGGTCGTCCAAAAATAATAAACCCAGACATGAGCGACCAAACTACCAAAAACTCCGACTCACAGGAAAGATGGAACTTCTGTATATTGACTTCTAGGGTGTCAATGAAAGTGGGGTTTAACTAAAAGAATAGTATAAAAAGGCCTGGAGTACATCACACTTCAGTTCCTCTGCTGTATATCTCGTGATTTCGATTTTCGAACAGTAATTTGCTGTCTTGCCGAAAAAAGATTTGGCGACAAAAGTTGGGGTTTGCTATAAATCGGGCGATGATCGAGGATGAGCATGAAATCTTGTTGGTCAGCAGTCACATCAACTGGATAACATCAAGAGAATCCAGGTGGAAGGGTTAGAAAGACACTTTACGGCGGGGGTTAGGGTTAGGATCTAAGTTGTTTTGGGGTTAGCGGTTATTTAGCAAACCATACAAAAGTTTCATTTGCCGACAAATCCTTTATTTGCCGACAGCACTAGTTTTGCTGGGGGGTGTCACACCCCCCACGCAACACCCCCCTCCCTTCGCGACGGCCCTTTCGAAACCTTCGAAATGGAAGACAGCCGTTTCTCGTCGCAGACCTGCCAGCATTGTTTACCCACCTCTCAACTGGATGGTTTGGATAACGAAGCTATTTTACAATATGTAGCATTCGCGAGAGTACTTGTCTAAATGGCCAATTCTCAACTGGGTCGTTTGGAAGACGAAGCTATCATTCGTAGTAAGTTGGCGCGTTTCTATGTTTTAAACGATTTATTAATATAACGTTTAGAGCGTGGTTCCTTATTTATAGCCCGTTTTAGTATTTAATCTGAATGATGCAGATCCTTCTATAACATTACCAAAAACTAATGGCAAAATGGCCGTCGCTTGAAGCCAATTTACATTATTATGATCCTTAGAAAATGGGGAATAGCGAAGCGCGATAATAACGTCAGTATGTATGTTTGTCTTAATGTATAATTTATTCTTGTTTATTCTTGCATTCCCAACAATAGAAAATGGCTATTTCAGAATCCCTTGAGATTCAATTTTGGTTTGTTTGTCTGAGTTTTGGTTCTATAAATAGCATTAACGCGCTCCGCTATTACATAGAGCGTAAATATAAAAACGAAGATTCTGCTTATTGAGTTGCTCGTCTACCGTTTGCCGACCTCTTAGTATTATTATGCAACAACGATTTTCCAATTATTCAGTTAGATCATTCAAATCTACGATCCGCCAAATGATTTGCGTTTGCAGTTGTCATTACAAGTTTGGTGATTATTAAAATGTTGGAATATATAGATGGTTCTTCCATCGACTTTCGAACATTTCACCAAACACTTTTGGAAATACCAAACAAAATCATTTGACAAAACGCTTTTGAAAATACCAAACAAAATCCAACAACAATTCAATGACGCATAGCCTGTTTTATTTGTTGGCTGTTTTCAACACAATTTGGCGGATCGTAGATGAAAGCGGTAACTGAATAATTTGAAAATCGTTGTTGTAGATATTAAGAGGTCGGTTGCAAACGGTTTTCAACGTAATTTGGCAGATCGTAGATTTGACTATCTAATCAAAGCCGCGGTAACTGAATAATTAATTTGAAAATATTTGTTGCAGATATTAAGTGGAGGGAAAACTGTAGATGATCTACTCCAGTCTGAATCTTCATTTTAATATGTTCGCTCTATGTAACTCACTGTAAAATGGGACGCCATTTTCTAAGGACCATATGTAAATTAGTCTTCAAGCGACGGCCATTTTGTCGTTAATTTTTGGTAATGGTTGATCATACATTTGAGGAACATAGCGATAGTCAGTTGCAATGACTTGACGATGTTAGCGACGAGAACCTGAAAATCAATGGATATGAACCAGACACTGGTAAGTTATAAAAGCGATTACTTCTGTTGTTACTGTCGTTATCTCTGCTAGTAATGTTTATCGCTGTGTTGTAGTTTATCGTTGTGGTCCATGCGACATAAATACCAACAGGCTAAAGCCTCGTGAGAGATGTTAAACGCAGTCACAACCAAGAGACCACAAGTGTTTACCACTGCCCGTCTTCTTAGAAGGTTTACCAACAATGCTGTAGTCTTGACCACCACCTGCAAGAAGCACACGCCAGAGAAATTGGTAAGTTTTTACTTTTTTAAGATTCAACATCATTTTATTTTCTTCAGACCAAACCGGTTTTGGTCAATTGACCAAACGCCGCCGGCATGCTCAGACAAGTACGCATGAACCTCAGCACGAACCGGCAGCCCGAAGAAGAAGCCCAACTTAAAACGCCCGAAGAAGCTGTCGCCGAAGAAGAAATCCAGGACGACAAGAGCTCCTACACCAACATTGAGGTATTATCAATGCCAACCATCGTCTACACCACATGCAAGATATACTAGAAATACGAATCCGCAATAATCCCCTCGCTCGCCTTTTCTAGCGCCCCTATACCGCCCCCCCCCCCCCCCCCCCCCAGAGTTTCATCGTAACACCATCTGCGGGATTTTCGCCATCCATGGTCCCAAGACCTCTCACGCTGTGTATAAATTTTTTTTTTTTAGTTATCTCTGCAAATATTTGACCATTTGCAATTCTGAAAACAGATTTGGAATTACCGAGTCTAAATACATAACATACGTACCTTTTATGTTACGCAAACGTGTATAACCTTCCTAAAAACCTGCTACAGTATATACTTAGAAATCAATATGCCATGTTGGTGCCGTTTTTCTCCCAAACGAATATTGGCCGATTAAAACGGATCACGCAAAAGGCGTACTCGGAACTTACCGGTTCGTCTTAGCCAATCATGTGTACGAGATTTTGTCCTACCATGTACGGCTTATATATCCACCCCTATAGAATTTCTTTTCCCGTCCATGGTTCCCAGTGCCCAGATCGCGTATTTGTATTTGTAGTCTCGGTCGATAAGATTTTGGACGTTATCTCGGCCAATATTAACTCGATCTCAATTCTGAAAACAGATTTGGAATTAGCGAGTCCAAATACATAACGCACGTGCCCATAATATTACGCAAACGTGTATAACCTTCGTAAAAACCCATTTATGTAGTTCGTCAGATCACCACTCGCCAATGGCCTGCTTCGCCCAAAATCCAAATATTGTCCGATTCAAACGGTTCACCCAAAACGACTTTTTACTTCCTTATAACTAGAAATACGTATACGCAACAACCCTCGCCCGCAGCGTACGCAGTTACTTACAGCATTTTAATTCTTACTTTTAGTTGTACTTGAATTAGATAATAGCCCATTCATTTGCCGAACTGAATATACTCTCAGTGGATAATATCTCTGAGAGCTTTATGTTGTCTGAATTTAATTGTTTCATAGGACATCAAAATAAATAACATAAATACATTAATGGTAATAGTAAGTATATACAGACACTATTGGCTGTTGAAGGAAGAAAGTGCATCTTTTTCATAGGGGTGCATATACAGTAGAACCTGTGTTTGATGACCACCCCTAAAATTGCCAAGCAAGAGTGGTCGTAAACGACAGGTGGAATGGCAAACGTACGCAATGCGTACGTACTTCACATTTGATCTTGAAAATATTTTATTTACAGCAATTTGATCTAACAACAGACCAAAGAGTAAGGAGCAACTATACTGTATATATATTCTAATTTTGTATGCACAGTCAAAGTTATTGGCGATCTTGCATTATAAACAAAGATGACGGATAAAAAATATAATTTACGAACCTCACTCGCTAGGTTTTCGAACATTTCCAAGCGTTATAAGATCGTTTAATGATCTACAACATACGTAAATTATGTTAAGCATTATGTTGTATTAGCAAAGTTATTTGGAATCTCAAACTACAAAGTTTAACAAAACTATCAAAATGCAGTCGCTTATCATGAAAGTAAGCAAAACAATACTAAAAAAGCAACAAGTGCCTCTTCTTGTTGCCTGTATTCGCACATGGTCAAAATTCTTGCTTGTTGATTGTAACATATTTTTCATTTGGAACGATGAAAAGCGGTTGCTGATGAGACCTGTTTCCTGTATTTGTGCGCTGTCAAAATTCTTGTATGTTTACGTGCAAAAGCAAACGCTTATCTTGTAAAAAAGTCGCTCATGACAGGTTAAATGCTAAAAAGTGGTCGCGTTTGGCAGGTGGTCGCTAATTGCAGGTATATACATTTAAACTACAAATCGTCCGCGCCACCTAGTGGTCGTAAACGGCCGGCGGTCGTAAAACACAGGGTCATAAAAACTCAGGTTCTACTGTATAGTGCAACTGTATAGGGTCCATTCAAATTAAGGCAATGAATAACAGCTGTATACGCAGGCTAATTCAAATTGGGTTATAGGTTTCTCTGTAGGTAATTGCCTATATAAAATGTTCCAATTGCCTATAGGTTCCTATAGGTTGCCTATATACATGCATATATAGGCAGGCCTATAGACTTTTTTTGTTAGGGTATTGATTTCTCTCAAGAGGACCGGTCTCAATGCAGAGCAGGGAAACTGATCTTTCCTAACTCAGAACTTGAAACTGTTTTGTTAATTAGAAACCCTAGGATTGCAGGTACACTACCTCTTGTAATTAGAAATTCTGTGAAGGTATTTTCACATCATATCTAAAGAACTAATATTATCTTAATGAATCTATTCATACATACATGTTTTAGCAATGAAGGCAATTGATAATCTGCAGGATATACAACTTTTGAGTTAAAATTAATTTTTGTAACATTGTACTGTACATAATTATATGAATTATGTGTTTATATTTGTAATAACTTTACTTTGTTAGGCTATTGATAACAGTGTTTAGTATTGAAGGCTTGATTATAAACAGCCTCTGACATACCTACACTAAAATATATTGCCAGGGACTGATTGCTATGGAAAAAGCGAAAGCGACGCTCGGATTGGGTTCACAAACTATGATAAATATATTAGATATTCCGACGACGATATCTTATGAACTACTTGCTCTACTCTCTAACAAATCATGCTATACATCAAATGAAAGCCTGAATAAAACTCGGACATATTTACAAAATTATCTTTGTAACTGACTATTAACAGCATCAAAAAAGGGAAAACGGGTTTACCTTTTGTCGCCAATTAAAATTTACGAGCTTTTTATCTTCTGGCAACGGTACTGTATCTTTTGAACACTACATTTTCAATGAACCTTTTGAACACAAATCTTCATTCGCCGTATAAATTCCTTTTGTTACCAAGGCAACGAAAATTGGACGGCGGTTGACGGTTGATGCATAACCAATTCTGCAGACAGTATCCCGTGAGAAGGGACTAAACGCCGGTCGATATTAGCACCCTCGCCCTCAGGCCTTCGGCCGGCGATTCGCGCCAGGCGAGGGGATTAAGAGTTAATGCTACCATGCTCCGCTCAAATATATATATATATATATATATATATAAATATATATATATATATATATATATATATATATATATATATATATATATATATATATATATATATATATATATATATATATATGAAGGAAAAACAAAGGTATTCATCATGCCTGGTTATATGATATAGGTATAAGAAAGAACTTCTTCAGGCAAAGTATACAAAACAGTATTTATTTCCAAACGTTTCGCCGATTAGGGCTTCTTCAGTGGAATAATCTGTGATAAAAGATATCGTCCTCTATATATACAATTTAGTTTAAAAGTGAAACAAAAGAATAATACAATATGTAAATATAAATAAAACAAAGGCTAAATCGAAAGTGCTCTTCCTATACATCCGTTCATAATATTCGTGGAATGTTTCTTAATTTCAAGTGCTTCTATTGTTTTACGTTCGTTAAAATATTTAATATTATAGCGTGTAGTATTTCCCATATAATAGGGGAATTATCTATTTGATTACCGTCGCTATGTGTCTTTAAATGACTAAAAACTGTCTGTGTTTTCATGCTAAGATGTTCCTTAACTCTAGTCCCAATGCTTCGTCCGGTTTCACCAATATAGACTATATGGCAATGCGAGCAAGTAATACGATAGACACAGTGTTTGGTATTGCACCGATTTTCTTTCACAGCCAGTATGCATGTTTTACAATTTTCCGGGCAGTTTTGCTTCTCTCTTGGTGGTGCGAAGACTCGTGACAACGGCTTTCCGTTCATAAAATGGACCCTGATACCACTTATTCCAGAACGGCGAACAACCGCCAAAGCGCGTCGCTTCATTTCTTCATTGATATACGGTAACTTAAGACAGATGTTTTTTTCCTGTTCTTCCTTACGCACAGGTGCGGTGTGTAACGTATGAATCCATTACACCTTGGGATAGTCATGGTTCGATATCCTCGAAGCGTGCTATTTTGGTGGGAGAAACAAGACGAGCTATTTCACGTTCAACAGATTCCTCGTCGAGAACGAAATCTCTTCGCACAATCACACGCATATTTCTTAAAAATGGATACCCGAAAAGGTTTGTGAAAGCGGTCATCAGACATACGTTACACACCGCACCTGTGCGTAAGGAAGAACAGGAAAAAAACATCTGTCTTAAGTTACCGTATATCAATGAAGAAATGAAGCGACGCGCTTTGGCGGTTGTTCGCCGTTCTGGAATAAGTGGTATCAGGGTCCATTTTATGAACGGAAAGCCGTTGTCACGAGTCTTCGCACCACCAAGAGAGAAGCAAAACTGCCCGGAAAATTGTAAAACATGCATACTGGCTGTGAAAGAAAATCGGTGCAATACCAAACACTGTGTCTATCGTATTACTTGCTCGCATTGCCATATAGTCTATATTGGTGAAACCGGACGAAGCATTGGGACTAGAGTTAAGGAACATCTTAGCATGAAAACACAGACAGTTTTTAGTCATTTAAAGACACATAGCGACGGTAATCAAATAGATAATTCCCCTATTATATGGGAAATACTACACGCTAATATTAAATATTTTAACGAACGTAAAACAATAGAAGCACTTGAAATTAAGAAACATTCCACGAATATTATGAACGGATGTATAGGAAGAGCACTTTCGATTTAGTCTTTGTTTTATTTATATTTACATATTGTATTATTCTTTTGTTTCACTTTTAAACTAAATTGTATATATAGAGGACGATATCTTTTATCACAGATTATTCCACTGAAGAAGCCCTAATCGGCGAAACGTTTGGAAATAAATACTGTTTTGTATACTTTGCCTGAAGAAGTTCTTTCTTATACCTATATATATATATATATATATATATATATAGATTTTCGCTTACCTCAAAACTGGTCTGCTACAACTTGTTTCATCTGTAAAAGAATCTTCAGGCACTGCCTGAAGATTCTTTTACAGATGAAACAAGTTGTAGCAGACCAGTTTTGAGGTAAGCGAAAATCTATTATTTGCTCTAACTATATGTTGTTGAGCACTCTTTGCATTTCGTAGACCAAACCTACACGTATATATATATATATATATATATACGTGTAGGTTTTGGTCTACGAAATGCAAAGAGTGCTCAACAACATATAGTTAGAGCAAATAATAGATTTTCGCTTACCTCAAAACTGGTCTGCTACAACTTGTTTCATCTGTAAAAGAATCTTCAGGCAGTGACCACTGTCTGTCACTGCCTGAAGATTCTTTTACAGATGAAACAAGTTGTAGCAGACCAGTTTTGAGGTAAGCGAAAATATATATATATATATATATATATATATATATATATATATATATATATATATATATATATATATATATTATATATATATATATATATATATATATATATATATATATATATATATATATATATATATATATATATATATATATATATATATATATATATATATATATATATATATATATATATATATATATATATATATATATAGTAAAAAAGTAGAGTGCTGCGTAGACAGTGTTTTGAATATGTAGCAAAGTGAAAAGGTGGTAAACTGCCAAAAATTTAGTGACGAGATACTGACGTTTCGAGCGGAGCCCTTCATCAGAGTAAGAAGGGCTCCGCTCGAAACGAAGGGCTCCGCTCGAAATGAAGGGCTCCGCTCGAAACGTCAGTATCTCGTCACTAAATTCTTGGCAGTTTACCACCTTTTCACTTTGCTATATATATATATATATATATATATATATATATATATATATATATATATATATATATATATATATATATATATATATATATATATATATATATATATATATATGTGACGGCTTGTGTAATGATATGTAATATATATGTGTAGATATGCATCAAGCCTATATACCTCAGAAAAATGTTCTGAGACCCTGACAGGAATCGAACCCGTAACCTTCTGATTGCCGGAGTAGGCATATCACACATATCACATCGGACCATTAATTAACCTTCGCTCTCCATCTGAGTTCGTGTGGCTCAATGGTTAGATTTTTACAAACGTTTAGCGGTTCGATTCCCGTCAGGGACTCAGAAAATTCGGCAACAATAACTAAAATAACTCTCACGTCAATGGATAACGTAAGGTGAGCTGTTTTCTACAAAGCATTAAATATCCATCCAAATTATCATTGTCAAAAATATTTCATTCAATATATATTATACTAATTTTCTCGATAAATTATAATAATAATGAGCGGCAGCGATGCGATTCGAACCCACGCCATCGAAATGACTGCTGCCTAAAACCAGCGCCTTAGACTACTCGGCCGCGCTACCAATTTGTAAAAGCTTATCAACTATAGTTAGCGTGACATTGCTATGCTACTTTAGTGTGAGTTCTTATCTACGTTTACCTAACATTTAAATCCATATTCCCATCATGTAACTACATTTGTATAAAATTTAAACCCGTGTTCGCATCATGTAATACATTTCATTCCATCTCTAGAATTGATTAAGAAAAATAGGCTACTCATGCCACGTCATCTTGTAATAAAATAAAATGAGTAATGGCAGTACTGGGATCGAAATGGCTGCAGCCACTATACCAATTCGTTAAATGAATGAATGCATGAAAAACTTTATTTATACAGGGTAACCCAGTCAGCATGGAAGCTGGTATCCATAGGGGCGCTGTACCTACGATATATTATAGATATTTACAATAAAATTAATATAATAATAAATTACTTATACACTAACAAATACAAAGGATTATTTAAAACGACACACTTCGCGCTAGGCGTGTGAATGTTACTTCCTTTTCATTGACAAGACACTGCCATTAGATAATAACTTTTATTCACAATATATTGGGTAGAAACCATGCAGGTTTAAAACACTTACTTTACAAAACAACACACTCGATTACATTGTACGTTTTTTCTACGTTCTACCGAAGCGCGCCACCCATCTAACAATACCGCTGGCCACTCGCGCCCAGGCTCTACGCTTTTGCGTAAATTAAAAATCTAACACTCTCCCCTCCTTCATGACATGTGTGGATCTTGTCTATTTCTTAACACTACAACGTCTCTAGAATTGTTGATATCCTTTTCAGAAAGACACCAGGGTTGGTTGATCAGACACGGCCCACTAACTCTAAAGCAAAACTTATCTCATGTGCGCATACTCTTTACACTTCAAAAACATAGATCCATTTCTAAGTAACATACGTGTTACGTTATAATATATCTCAAATATACTCTAAATTTTTTGCAAATAAAAGTTTAACTTGTCTATAATAATGAAAAATGAAAGTTCATAGTTACAGATGTCTAGTAAGTAAACATTGGTTGACGATTATGCATCGGGTAGTAACCAAACGGTGGCAAGGGTGGAAAACCGTAAAATAAGGGATGTGGTGGTGGTGGTACGAATCATTGGGTCTGCATCATTCCAACAGTCGGGTATTGCCATAAACTGGAAACATCGGCAGCGGGATTACCAGGTAAACTATATCCAAAACGTAATGGCGGTTGTCGCAATCTTTCTGGACGAGTATGAACATTGGTATTTTCTTCGTTGACATTTTCTGTTTCCTTCGGGTTTCCATCTTGATTCGTGACTGGATCTTGGGCAATAGGATTCTCTGGTGGCATGTGAGTTCTAAGATTCACTTCTTCTGCATCATATGGTTGACTGGTCAATGTTACTGCATCATCGTCGCTCTCTTCTGGCGATTGCTGTGGGTGTGCTAGTTCGTCCATTTGGTTTGGTAGCACGAACGGTCTCTCCTCCCCTCCAAATCTGAATCGGTGTCGACTTATAATAATAATAATAATACTCTATTCAATCAAAAATGATAGAAAAGGTGAACTTGAGGTCATCCCTATATACAGATCACCTAAAAAAAAAAAAAATAATAAAAAAAAATAATAATAATAAAAAAAAATAATCAAAGTATAGTAATCCTAAATGTGCTCATAATAGTTATAAACTTATCCTATACAAATGTTCTGTGTATAATGTTTCTCTTATAAAGACCTAGTACTAATGGATATTCATATGGTTCTTCAAACGTGACTTAAATTTACTGAGATTAATATCTCCGTCTAATAAATAACCAGGTAAGTTATTCCATCTGGGGATGATCCGTACAAAGAAGGAGTTCTTATTGCAGTTACATTTAGCTAATTTAGTTTGAATTTTATATTGGTGATTAGCTCTTGTCGACTTATATTTAGCGAAATCAAAATAGTCAGTAAAAGTTAACCCATTCAATCCAAATACTATTTTGAAACATTCAACTAAAGACAAATAAATTGTTCACGATGTGTAAACGGCTGTCTTTCTGCTTTGATTTTCGCTCGACCGTTTCGCTTTTCTTCTTGACGAAATCATTTTTTGGCAGATCTTTTTCTAATGGAAGGTAATCACACGGTAGCAACAAGTTCCGGTGTAGTGTTCGTATCTTTCCACGTCCAGATTCTGGCTTTACATCATAGACGGGACTGTCCGGGCTCTTTCGTAATACTACTACGTGGATTTCTACATAGATCCATTTCTAAGTAACATACGTGTTACGTTATAATATATCTCAAATATACTCTAAATTTTTTGCAAATAAAAGTTTAACTTGTCTATAATAATGAAAAATGAAAGTTCATAGTTACAGATGTCTAGTAAGTAAACATTGGTTGACGATTATGCATCGGGTAGTAACCAAACGGTGGCAAGGGTGGAAAACCGTAAAATAAGGGATGTGGTGGTGGTGGTACGAATCATTGGGTCTGCATCATTCCAACAGTCGGGTATTGCCATAAACTGGAAACATCGGCAGCGGGATTATCAGGTAAACTATATCCAAAACGTAATGGCGGTTGTCGCAATCTTTCTGGACGAGTATGAACATTGGTATTTTCTTCGTTGACATTTTCTGTTTCCTTCGGGTTTCCATCTTGATTCGTGACTGGATCTTGGGCAATAGGATTCTCTGGTGGCATGTGAGTTCTAAGATTCACTTCTTCTGCATCATATGGTTGACTGGTCAATGTTACTGCATCATCGTCGCTCTCTTCTGGCGATTGCTGTGGGTGTGCTAGTTCGTCCATTTGGTTTGGTAGCACGAACGGTCTCTCCTCCCCTCCAAATCTGAATCGGTGTCGACTTATAATAATAATAATAATACTCTATTCAATCAAAAATGATAGAAAAGGTGAACTTGAGGTCATCCCTATATACAGATCACCTAAAAAAAAAAAAAATAATAAAAAAAAATAATAATAATAAAAAAAAATAATCAAAGTATAGTAATCCTAAATGTGCTCATAATAGTTATAAACTTATCCTATACAAATGTTCTGTGTATAATGTTTCTCTTATAAAGACCTAGTACTAATGGATATTCATATGGTTCTTCAAACGTGACTTAAATTTACTGAGATTAATATCTCCGTCTAATAAATAACCAGGTAAGTTATTCCATCTGGGGATGATCCGTACAAAGAAGGAGTTCTTATTGCAGTTACATTTAGCTAATTTAGTTTGAATTTTATATTGGTGATTAGCTCTTGTCGACTTATATTTAGCGAAATCAAAATAGTCAGTAAAAGTTAACCCATTCAATCCAAATACTATTTTGAAACATTCAACTAAAGACAAATAAATTGTTCACGATGTGTAAACGGCTGTCTTTCTGCTTTGATTTTCGCTCGACCGTTTCGCTTTTCTTCTTGACGAAATCATTTTTTGGCAGATCTTTTTCTAATGGAAGGTAATCACACGGTAGCAACAAGTTCCGGTGTAGTGTTCGTATCTTTCCACGTCCAGATTCTGGCTTTACATCATAGACGGGACTGTCCGGGCTCTTTCGTAATACTACTACGTGGATTTCTTCTTCCCAAAACGATCGAAGTTTTCCGGGGCCTCCGCGTGGTGTTAGGTTCCGCACTAGGACTCGATCACCTGGACACAAGACTGTCGACCGAACCCGTTTGTCGCTTTGTTTCTTTCCCTTAGGTGAAGCTTGCTGGGCCGATTTCGAAGCTAATGCGTATATAGGCTTCCTGCATTGCTTTCTTCCATTTACCAACGTATGCTGGATAACTGTTCGACTCTTGTTTGGCTGGTAAGTTGAACATCAGGTCGATGGGAAGACGTGGTGGTCTACCAAAGAGCAGCAAGAACGGTGAATAACCTGTTGACTCCTGCTTAGTACAGTTATATAGGCATGGATTAACTTGTTAACATGGTCTTTCTAATTCGATTTGTAGATCTTGGGTAGGGTGCGTAACATATTCAACAAGGTACGGTTCATTCTCTCTACCTGTCCATTCCCTTGAGGGTACAGGTAGGGCGTCGTACGCGAGTGAGCAATTCCATGCAGAGAGCTGTTCTGATTTCTGGAAATGATTGTTCTCGAATTACCCCCCTCTGTCGTGATGTATTCTTGATGGGAAACCAAAACGCGGAATAAAGTCATTGTAGATCTTCGCAGCGGCCGTGTTAGCTGACTTGTTCCGTGTTGGATACGCTTGAGTATATCTCGTAAAGTGGTCGACTATAACCAGTCTCTATTCATAGCCTCCAGAGCTTCGTTCCAGGTGTACAAAGTCAATCGATACCAATTCAAATGGGGCAGTCGTTGTGATAGACTGTTGTGGTTCTCTGGTTGTGAGATTCGGTTTCTTTTGTTTCAGGCAACTGCAAACGCGGTTAACATAATGATCAATGTCTGTCTTCATGGCAGGCCAAAAGAATCGTTCTCGTGCTAGGGTAAAAACGCGTTCTGTACCGAGATGTCCCATCTCCTCGTGTAGTTCGCGGTATACCATTCTTCTATACTTATACGGCAGTACAATCTGTTGACCTCGATACAAAATACTAGTTTTGTCATCCACATGTAGTTTACTCCACTCGCGAAAGTATCTTCTGATTGCACGAGGTTCCCGTTGTCGGTCTTCAAAGGTCTGTTTCTTTTACCATTTACATACCATATACTCGACTTATGATCCGATCTTCGCGTTGAGCTTTAGCGATGTCCATCGTCTTAATCTGACTCGTATTCTCTCGATTTGGCAAATGCAGATTATCTGTTTCCAAGATATCTGGTTGGCCTGTTATTGATGTTATCCATACAGAATCACCGTTACCAATAGAACAGATATGGGAAACAGATGCGCTGAATTCTTGATTAGAGACTGTCTGTGTACAGGAACCCATATATTTCGGGAAGTCGCTCGGAATTCTGGATAAACTGTCGGCATCGATGTTAACTTTTCCAGGTCTATACTTCATTTCAAAGTTGAAATCTGCAAGTTCTCCGACCCATCGCAAGCCATTTGCATTGAGTTTCGCAGTTGAAAGGACGTACGTACACTGTAAATTCAAAAGAGTCATTTTGACTCCTTTGAAGGAGTCATTTTTTTGACCCCAGGACGACACCTCGAAGGAGTCATTTTGACTCCTTTTTGGCCTACTCCTTTAAAGAGTCATTTCTACCCTTTACAAGAGTCATTTTGACACCTTTGAAGGAGTCATTTTGACACCTTTGAAGTAGTCATTTTGACACCTTTGATGGAGTCATTTTGACACCTTTGAAGAAGTCATTTCTACCATTATGTAGGGTCAGACGACACCTTTAAAGGAGTCATTTTAACTCTTCTTTGGGGTCATTTTTACTCTTATGTAGGGTCAGACGACACCTTTGAAGGAGTCATTTTGACCCTTCTTTTGGGTCACTTCTACTCTTATATAGGGTCAGACGACACCTTCGAAGGAGTAATTTTGACCCTTCTTTTTGGTCATTTCTACACTTATGTAGGGTCAGACGACACCTTTTAAGGAGTCAATTTTACCCTTTTTGGGGTTATTTCTACTCCTTTGAAGAGTCATTGGTACCCTTTATGAAGTTCATTCTACTTTATAACAAGTTGTGCAAATTAACAATGTTATTTGAATGATTCCTGTAATTTGAATGATACATGCATATTGCATATACACAGAAACAAAAATAGAGATTGTGTAAAATAGTTTATTAACTAAATATGTCAATATTTTCAATAATTTATTAACTAAATATGTCAACAACATACTGTACTGGTAGGTTTTAAAATCTACTTAAACATATTTCTCAATAGTACATTATCGGTCCCAATCAAGGTAAACATGATATTATCATGCCCAATTAATGGACATTCAAACAACTGACCCAGATTAACATCTTGTTTTAGGAACTCACACATATTTCACTAAAAGCCCATTTAAAACTAAGTAACGATATTCGGTTGAAACACTACGTTTATTTATTTCCTGCTAAGCTGTGGGCATGAGTCAATGTGTCAAAGACTTTGGAAGAGTTTTGCAAGAAATAACTAAATGTAGTGTCAATTTTCACTAAAAATTCAATTAACATTATAAAAACATGAAATTTTCAATAAAATGTTCTAACTGTTTTCATCCTTTATCTTCCTACCAATTGCACGCCTTTCATTTCTCCATGTTTGTGCCATATTGCCATTGTTGCCTCATTGGTGATTCTGTTGCTTTATAGAAGTGCTTCAGGACATAATATATAAATTTTATAATATAATAAATATATAAATTTTAAAATATTAATAAGAGGGATATAGTCCTACAGGTATAAAAGAGATATTTCTAGAGGTATTTTTAAAAAATTCAAGTGAAGAGGTACAGTACTGTAGCTCTAAATACTTGCTTTTGTTAATTACTTTTTTATTTGAAAGGAAATAATGAAAGAGAAGTAATAGAGATGAGAATGCAGAATCAACCCCTCACTTGACCTATAACATTGACCTATAATCCAGAACCATAGTGCTAAATTAGGCAGATATACATACGGTACCAGTCAATTTAACAATTAGATGCAAGCCAAGTTGTCTAACGCTCATCACAAGTTAATTGTTTTTGTATCAATAAACTAGTCAGTCAAACTTAAAATATGAAAATAAAGACAAACTGCAAAGTTTCTGCATTGTTTTGATTTTCAAAACTGGTGCTTAATCTCACTATAAGTGGTCTATCACAAATAGACCTATAGTAGCATAGCCAATTAGCATTGGCGACAGACCACTAGCTTAAGTTTGTTGTCTTGATGCCATTGAATGATAATTATCCAATGGCTTTGGTGTTACTAAATTTAGATTACAAACAAAAATCCATGTTTTGTGGTGGGCACTAATATTTATTATAATCTGATTGCATTTTCTGCTTGGTGAATCATCTTTTGCTGTAATGTAATTATAACCAAATTTTTTAATTACCGTATAGCCAATTTCTGACCAATTATTAGTTTGACCTTCACACAGTCCAGAGCAGGATGGCCTTCCTTGCTTTTCCCTGTGACTGATAACTGGGACAGAATATATTTCCAAATAAGGTTGATAATAAATTGGAAGTCTTCATGAATTACAGTAATAGATTTCTATGTGCAAATAGCACATTGTGTCGGTCACAAGAAACTACATATCACTTCAATATGCCATGCAAAAACTTGACAGATATAACGTGAAATCTCACTCTCTAAATTACGGTACAGGGGGAAATACATATTATTTCAATATTTCCTCAACTAATTCAAACTAGATAATACTGGGAATTGAACCCTGCGACCCTGGCAATATACAGTACACGAGCACACTAACCGACTGAACTATGGGAGCTTGGCTACAAGTTCAGTATATACCTGTACGACCATGGTGGAAATGCCACGAATGAAGTGAATGGGTTTATTACTGAGAATATTTGGCATTTACACTCAATTAAGGTGGCTCCTGATGGTTTTAAACATGAATGCATAACTATATTAGACCAAAGTACTTAAAGGACCATCTGTACATGGTACGATTTGTCGTATACGATTGTCATCTTGGTGTATGTGATCAAACTGTACACGCATGTCAACATTCACCATCGAATCAGAAACGAGAATTATGTTGTGTGCAAACAATTGCATACGCCAGTACGACAATCGTATACAACAATGTATGCCAGAATGACAATCGTATACGATGAATTGTATCGTGTAGAAGGGCCATAAGGAAGTCTAGTTAGTAAGTACTCGTACTTACTCGTACCAAGACGAGTCAGGGGTATGACACAGGCTAGTCTTGTAGTTGCATTTTTCTTAACTGGTTCCAGTCGGTTTATCACACTTCACTATACCTTTAATATGTCATCCAATTAATGTAGTGTAAATGCCAAATATTCTCAGTAAAATATCCATATAATACTGAACGTGTTGCCATGAAGCTCCTGTCATAGGACTCCATAATCCCAAGAGCTGTGGCTTAAATTCCAGCTACTAAACTGTTAGGCCTTGAAGTTATATTTTTCACAACCCATCTCAGTTGCATCTTCACACTCAAAGTTTTCCTTCACTGTAACTTCAACATTGTCATAACTAAGCGCCAACCAGCAACCAGTTTCTCTTAGAATTAAATCAGTTTAATTGCTTTGATGAATAGCAAGATTTAATATAATAAACAGTTCTAGTACAGTAAATATTGGTGCATTTTCCTTCAGGGGCTTAACTGGCTCATAAGACCTTTTTCAGCAAACTTTCAAAGGCCTTATGAGCAATTGACGAAAGCTGAATGTTTCAACAGCGACTCACTCGACGAATAATGTCAATGGCGTCCAAAATTAATGGTGATTCGCAATTATGAAACACAGATTTAAGTATTATTAAACATTAAGAGAGCAGTAGATTATCACCAAAGTCATTAACAAATTATATACAACTCACCAGTCGCAGCAATCACGCGCCCCAGATACGCTTTCCAGCCACCTTTAGGCGGTTTGACCGTTTGACAACTGCTTTGTGAAAACAACAGTGATGATCAACTGCATGCCTTCTTTCTTCGGATTAACGAGCATAATCGCGAACAAAATCTTTAGTAAGGATAGTCGTCTAGTTGGTAGAAGTCCAGTGGATCAATACGTATTTCATCTCGCTTCTAGATAGGTTTCATACGTCAAATAAAGTTATAAAGATACGAGCTTCTCTTCGCACGCAGAACATGTAAAATCGCGAAGCGACGAATACGAAATATTGCGCCATAACATCACGTGTCACTCTGATCACGTGCTAGGTGGAATAAAGTACCGGTCGGCATTTTGATACCATGTTCAGAGAGATTTTAACAGCGGAGCCTGAGGATTTCAGTATTATTTTAGACCAGATTGGTGTAATGTTAGACATACTTGGTGTGTAGACAACCATATATAAAGACAATGATGCATTCAATTTCATTTATGATATTAGTGAAATCAGCTATTCAGTTGTTTTTCATGTATTACTAAAACAGAATACAGAATAGTTCATAATTATTCAAATATTTTTGAATAGAATAATTTTATATATTTAATTACCAATTTTTACCTCAACTTATCCACAAATCAAGAAAAACTACAATGACTCCAAGAAAGAGCATAATAACTCCAACAAAGAGTGCTATGACTCTAACAAAGAGTCCTCGGACTCCAACAAAGAGTGCTGTGACTCCAACAAAGAGTGCTATGACTCTAACAAAGAGTCCATCGACTCCTCCAGGAGTCCTATAACTCCTAGAAAGAGTTCATGGAGTCCACTAAAGTGTCATTTTGACCCCATGTTGGGGTCAAAACAACCCTTAGAGTCAAAACCACTCCTTGAAGGGTCAAAATGACCCTTCGAGTAAAGGTGCTGAAATGACTCCTTGGGGTCAAAACGACTCTTTTGAATTTACAGTGTACGTCAACGGGTTGTTGTCTGTATAGACGAGAAAACGAGGAGAATAATAGAGATAGTCACGAAATTGTTCTGTAATTGACCATTTCAGAGCCAAGAACTCCAATTTCCCTGCATGTATAGGTGGTAGTTACGCTCCGCCGGAGTAAGGGTACGTGAAGCATACGCGATTACTCTCAACGTTCCTCCTTGATCTTGATATAGGACAGCTCCGAGCCCGTCCTGTGATGCGTCAGTATGAACTACGAATGGGGTGTTGTAATCTGGGTAAGCTAAGATAGGTGGTGATGTGATGAATTCGATCAGCTTATTCGTCGCAGCTCCGTGATCTGTGGTCCACTTTACAGGATGTTTCGATGGTAGTTGACCATTGGTAGTTGATAGTTTCGCTTTGTGATGTTTTCCATCTAGCAGTTCGTACAAAGGTTTTGCAATTCTAGAAATGTCTTTAATATGGCGTCGATAAACTCCTAGTAACCCTACGAACCTTCGGACTTCTCCCACGGTTTTTGAAATGCTTTTCTTCAGTTTAGTTACGGCCTCAGTGGCTTTCGGATCGATGTAATATCCAGTCTTCGATATCACTCTACCAAGAAAGGAGACTTCGTGCTTGAACAACGTGCATTTCTCTGGTTTAAGTTTAACGCCGTGGTTTCGCAAACGTTGCAGGACTTTTCGTACATGCTCCACATGTTCTTGGAATGTTATCGAGAACACAATTATATCGTCCAGATATGGAATGCACATTTGGTCGCGTAGGTCTCCTAAACATTCCTCCATGAAGCGTTGGAAGCTGGCAGGAGCGTTCGTCAACCCAAAAGGTATGCGTACCCACTCATACAACCCCCATGGAGTTACAAAATCGGTTAATGACTGACTTTCGGAACTAACAAAGCCTTGATGGTAAGCTTTGCCTTGGTCTAAAGTGCTAAACCATGAGTTGCCTCCAAGATTATCCAGTGTTTCTTGAATTCTAGGAATTGGATGACGGTCTTGAATTGTTTTCTTATTCAATTCTCTATAGTCAACGCATAATCTCATGTCTCCGTCCCTCTTTCTCACGCACACTACACTGCTAGAATAAGGTGATTTAGATTTTCTGATGAAGTTCTTATTGAGTAGGTCTTCTAAATAATGCTTGACTTCGGGGTACAATGGACGTGGAATAGCGGTATAATTCTTTTGTACAGGTTGCTTATCCGTCAGGTTAATCTCCATTCTCAGGTCTGGAATACAACCAATATCATCTTTGTCAGCTGCAAAGGTATTTTCTCTTCATATAACATCTTTCGAACTATACATTGCTGTTCCGCTGTAAGGTCGGTTAAGTCCACTTCTGGTGTTGCACTTTGTCTGTGCTCGGTAAAGTCACTTTCTCCTGTTGAGTTTCCCGATGGACTAACGTCGCATTTCTTTTTCGTTTCCATCTCTTTATCTTCTTGTGTTGTGTCTCTACTTTCTTGTAACTTCACGTCAACTGCAGTAACTGAACGAACCAACTGAAGTCGTCCTAATACTGTCCTTTTTTTTGAAAGTTATGTCGTGCTTCGTGCTGTTGGATACTTGAATTTCTAAGATGGCTGACTTTCCCTTTTTTATGCTTGTTAGTGTCTCTTGAACAATTAATCCTTGCGGCCATTTCGATTGTTCATCAGGTTCGAAAAGGACTGGCACACTACCTGTGTTAGCTCGACAAGATACTCGACTAGTTGTGCCCCCTGGAATGACTATGCCACGTTTCGTTGATTTCACTTCACAGAAAAAATCTGAATTGTTGGTCTGAATCAGGTTGATTAGTTGCTTAGCTTCATTTTCTTGCACATTTCTAAAACTGCTGGATATACTTTGTACCACGGTGGAGCTGTTCGATAGATTGTCATTGTCTTTGACAAATAATTCGATGACGTTATATCCAATGATTGGCTGTTCCAAATATTCCTGAGTCGCTAAGAAAGGCACAGTCACTTCTTTATCCTCTTCTCCATTCAACCGAAATCTTGCTTCGACCCAACCTTTGTATGGAATTGAAGTTCCATTGGCAGCTGTCAACTTCAGATCAGAATCCATACCAAGCAGTTCATCAATGTCTCGTATTTCCAAATCAGGTAGTTCTTCTTTCAATAAATGCTCTGTAATGATTGATACTTAAGCTCCAGTGTCCCAGAGTGCCTCTACTTTTACATCGTTTAGGTGACAGTTTACAGAACATATTTTCCCAACAAATCTTGCAACAGCAGCATGTTGTTTTGGAGTCAGGTGGCTTACAAAAACATCTGGGTCACCTCCATCTCCAAGACCTTTGTTAGTTTCTTCCTGCCGAATTTGATAATCCCTGAATAGCTTTACATAGTGTTTGATGTTCATTCCAATGTTTCTTTTGACACCAAGACGAACAATAATAGACCAATTTGCAGTCAGAACAACATTTAAAATTTACATCTATTTCTTCTTTGTGGCAACCATTACAACAGTGGGACGTGTTTTTATTTGGAGAGGCTACTCCCTGTCCCCCGGGGGTAGCCGTCGTCCGTTTCCCGACCGACAGTAGCGGGCAGTATGGCTAAGTCCACCACACTTAAAACAGTGATAGCAATCTTGGTTGTCTTCTAAACAAGATTTACACCGTCGTGGGTGAGGACCTCTGGACCGAGACTCAGCTTCATTTCTGGTTGTTCCTCCTACTTTGGTCTCATCTGTAGAACCACGGTTAAAGGTTGAACTTTTGTCATCAACTTTCTTTCTCAGGCTGGCAATTTCTGACTGCACATTATTCAGCTCTAACTGGATAGCTTTGAGTGTAGCCAGAATCTGATTTTCTTGTTGCTTAGCCTTGTCAACTTCTTTCGATTCTCCACCAATTCCAGCTTCGACTTTTGATAATTTCGTTGTTGGTCTACCAGCTCCTTGGTTGAACTTGTTAACCCTCTCTGACTCAGCTGACATTGCCAAACTCATCGCCTCGATTAAATCTTCATCAGCCACATAAATATTCTTTAGAAGGGGCCTGATTTTTGTACGGATAGTTTCGTCTGCAAGACCGGTTTCCAAAGCGTGAAGGAATAGTCCTTGAACTAACACTTCATCATACTTTATTTTGCTGTCCGATTCCTGTGATACAAAGACAATCTTTTGTCGAATGGTAAGAGCTCGAATCAAGAATGATTGTGGGTCTTCTTTCGACGTCTGGCTTATGTTAGCTAAAAGTTGGTATAGTTCTGTTGCACTTTTCTCCTGAAAGTGGAATGGAAGAATTTTAGGCAGTCGTGGTAAAGTTAATCCACTTAATCCCTCCATGTAGCTTCGTAGTTGCAATCTAGCTTGAATTGAGCGGATTACAGATGTAACTACTTCTTTTTCAGCATATCCTTTATTTAAACCTGCTTCAATCTGTGAGATAAGCGTCTGGTAGGTTATCTTATCTTTCTGCCCTGGTTCACCAATCTGGCCTTGTATCTTAAACTCTCTTCGGAAAATACTTGCATTAAGATCCGTGAGGCCTGCAGTCTTGACCTCTGGCACTATGGTAAGATTCTTTAAGGGTTATATTGCTTCTGGGTATATTCCAATAACTCCATCTTCTTTTTTAATTCCTCTTGCAACTTTGACAATTGTTCATATTGTGTCTCAAGTACCTGCAGTTCTTGTTTATTTTTCTCAGCTTCTTCGGAGCTAGTTTCTTTGCTCTTCTCTGACGTTTGCTTGTCCAAAATTGTCTCGATTTTCTTAACAAGGTTTCCAAATTCGTCTCCCTCACACTTGCTTGCTTCGTCCTCCATAGCTGTACGAATAATCTTGATCAGTTCAAACCTTGCTTTCCCTTCGACTTCTTCAAATTTAAGCCATTTCCAAACCAAACCAAACGCTTTTAAATCCGTTACACTTAAACCCAGTACACAGAACTGAAGTTCTATAATCGTCTCTTCATCTATTTTAATAGAAATCCAACGAAATATCCAACAAAATATCTGACAAATAACAGTTTACACAATGTACCTTTCTGGTTTTCGATTTTCACACACAATAATTCGTCGTATTCTCATCAATATAGTCTCGGTGGGACCTCCAAATGTTACTTCCTTTTCATTGACGAGACACTGCCTTTAGATAATAACTTTTATTCACAATATATTGGGTAGAAACCAGGTTTAAAACACTTACTTTACAAAACAACACACTCGATTACATTGTACGTTTTTCCTACGTTCTCCCGAAGCGCGCCACCCATCTAACAATACCGCTGGCCACTCGCGCCCAGGCCTACGCGTTTGCGTAAATTAACAATCTAACATGAACGTGTAGATAGTCTCTGCTTTAGTTGCTTTATCAGGAAGTTCATTAAAAACCTGCACACCACTAAAAATAAAAGTATTCTTCCCAAAGTTATACTTTACTTTGGGTAGTATTAACCTATCCTTATGTCTATAGTATTATATCTATGTACACTACTAAATTTCTTGAAATAATTTACAAAATAATCAGGTACTAAACAATGTAAACATTTAAAAACTAGGACAACTTTATGGTATGAGCGCCTACAGATCAATGGCGACCAGTTTAGCTTGTCCATGGCCTCCGATGATCTTTCACTGCATGTTATTATCCTGGCAGCACGATGTTGTAAACGCTGTATTCTGTCCTGATCTTTTTGCGATAGGTTACTCCATGCAATGTCACAATAGTCTAGAGTTGGTAGGATTATTGTGTTGTAAACAAGTACTGCCGCTTTCTTTGTTAAAAATCCTTTAATACGACCTAAAACATTTACCCTGGCTTCTACCTTTTTACATATATGATCTGCTTGAGCTTTCGACAATGCTATATGGTGGTATACTATGAGTTCATTCTACGTTTACATTACACATAAACCCGTATTCGCATCATATATGTCATATATTTCATTCCACATCTGGATGATTAAGAAAGTGAAAATTTACGGTAATCGTGCAATAAAATAAAATGAGTAGTGGTGGGATTCGAACCGATGCCATCTAATGTATGTTGCCATAAACCAGCGCCTTAGACAGTCGGCCACGCTACCAATTTGATAAAACTTATCAACTACAGTGTACTTCTCGTGACAATGCTATGGTTTAGCGTGAGTTATTTCTGCGTTTACACTTCACATTTCATTTCATTCGATCTCTAAAATTAACAAGACGCCAGCTAGGCGTTGACTCGGGTTACTTGGGCTAGTTCGCAAATAAAGCTATTTGAATGCAATACAGCTAATTCAATTAAGGTTGGCCTTTAAATTCAAAACTCAAAACCACAAAAGGTAAAACTCTAAGCGCGAAAAGCACGATGGGCGCTTGCGTGTGCAGGTTAGTTTGAATTATTGCGGGTTGTGCATGTGATACAAAATGCCACCAACATGCAGCGACCCGCAATAATTCAAACTAACCTCCACATACAAGCTCCCATCATGCTTTTCCCGCTTAGAGTTTGAGGTTTTCCGGTTTTGAGTTTTGACCTTAAAGGACAACCTTAATCGAATTAGCTATATATACATACGTACCTTTTGTGAGAAAAGGATCCCTGCCCCGGCGAGATTATCACCTTCGCTTGCGAGGAGTAAAATAACCCCTCTCCCCAGCTAGAGTTTCTTTTCCACATCCATGGTCCCCAGGACCCCAGACCGCGTATGACCGGCAGTCGGCAATCGTAACAATAATTCTAAAATAAACCCTAATCATAATCCTAACCCTAACCAAACCCTAAGCCTAACCGTTAAAAATCAAGACAAAAAAAATGAAAGAATGATAAATTTAAAAAAAGTAAAACTCACAGAAAGGATGTCGTTGTGGGATTTGAACTCGCCATACTCGGCATCGCAACCCTTGAAACTAACCACTACGATTTATTTGTTTATATGCATCAACGGCCGTCCGCGCGACATCGGAAAATGTGGTCCTGGTAACTAGATCTCATGCGCGGCATCCGAAAATTTGGCCCTGGTAAATAGTCTGCAATAGAAGCTGATTGGCAGACCTCTGCATTTGAATTAATATTTAAATTGCAACCGTCACATGATTGCGAATGCAAAAATTGAAACGGTATTGAAACGGTTTTTTGGTGCGTTAAATTTGGCGTAATTTAAATTTAAATTGACGCCAGCGAGACAAACCGCTTTCCGGAAGAAGGTCGCCATTCGCCGACGGCGAAATTTATATTGCCATAAAAACCAGCCATTTGTTCACAAAATCATCGGATGTTTGTTTGTTTTAACAACATTACTGATATAGACATTATCAGCTGATTTCAAGCATAAACTGTGGTGTTGAAGGACAAGATAATCAAAGACAGACACAAGTAAAAGGTAAAAGGACTGTTATAAGTATGTACATTGTGATTGTCACCGACTCACCGGTCTGTGTTGAGCAATTAATTTGCCTTTTCTGCATAGTTTTTTTTGGTTAGGGTTACTAATTTGGTTAGGATTAGGTTCAGGATTTGGTGATATTTACCCGCATTTCGTTGGGGGCTGATATGGACATCATAAGTAGCGCTGCAAGTGGAGCCGTAACAGCCCCGGGAATGAGAGTCGTTTTGATCTGTGGGGCTGAATTGGAAAACGGTGGGGCTGAATTGAAAAATGGCAGGGCTGTTTTGGAAACGGGTAGGGCCAAATTGGCTTTTAGTGTAACTAAAATGGCCCTGTTAGTGTCGATCTAGCTCTCGAATCCCAAAATGGCTTTCACGTAGGGCCAAAACAGCTTCGGCCCCAACAGGGCTAAAACGAAATTTTGGGTCGTTTCAACCCTTTTTCATTTACAGTGTAGCCGTACGACGCTATAGTCTCTTAGAATTCAATGAATTCATTTTGGCTCTCTTTTTCCGAATCGGCTCTAGCACATGTCAAATCGACCCACTTGTCAAATCGACTCCCAGTGGCAAATCGACTCCGCTGTCAAATCGACTCCCGAGTTTCAAATCGACTCATGTCAATTGTCAAATCGACTCGCACGTGTCAAATCGACCCGTGTGTGTTAAATCGACTCCTGGCTGTCAAATCGACTAGGGCGTGTCAAATCGACTCGCGCGTTTCAAGTCGACTCGACCGTGTCTCAAATCAACTCTCTTGCCAAATAGTTCTCCCTGTGTAATCGGCTCGCGCGTGTTAAAGCGACGCGGGTGAAAGAATTGATATTATCTTCTCGATAGTTTTTATTGGTCGAGAATATCATCTATCTTTCAAGTGGCATGTTTGGCCAGTAAGACAATAGTAAGTATAAATATGGGCCATTCTGGTTAGTAGATACATCATACATTTGAACCGTTTTGCGAGTTAGACTTAACCAGTTACATCGTGCTACGTCAATATGGATGCTTCCAGACAACATTTTTATGTTCAGAAGTAAAAGATTGGTTGCTGTCCCATGATTTCCCAGAGGTCGTGGAACGTATCGGTAAGTTTCGCGATATTAGATATTTTTACTGGAATGACACTATATATTGCAGTTCTATCTTTTTGATCAATATTGTGTAATAAATGTGATTTTTTATATTTGTATATGTAGAAAGTGAAGAATTAAATGGCGAGGACATGACAGCCTTGTACGAAGTTGACGCAGAAATGAGACACTTTTTTCCTTCATTCAAATTTCGCCAGAAATTTAAGGGATTTCTTAGTGACGTAATTAAAGAGAAGGTAAGAATTCACGTTAAAATTTTCGCTTTCGCAAATTTTATACATTGTCCCCTCGCCCGGCGCGAAGCGCCGGCCGAAGGCCGAAGGCCTGAGGGCGAGGGTGATAATATCGACCGGCGTTTAGTACCTCACACGGGATTCCTAGCCATTTCCAGAGTCACATTTAGTTTAGATAATTATATATATATATATATATATATATATATATATATATATATATATATATATGGTCAACGGCCACGGGCGAGCGGAATATATATCCATGAACCTCGCCATGAACCAACTTGGCCTGTTTACGGGGCAGAAAGTAAGGTAAAAAACATAGAGAAAACACCAGCAATCAACGCGAAATACGGCTTGCTAAGAAAAAACAAACACAGCGATACTATTTAATATGTCAAAAGACCGTGAACAATGGCGATTGGCGACAAGTTTGGTGATGCTTACAATATTAAATGTGACTACAGATAAGCTGCTAGGTAAGTGAGTTAAATAATAGCCTATAGCCATAGGTCTGGATATTTTAATTGGTAGTATATACACAAGCTTTCTCTGATGCTTTCTCGGTGCTTGCAAAACAACACCGGTCGGTGGTCCCTGAATGTAAGATTATTACTAGGCGATAGCCGAGTGTTTTGCTAGCTTCTCGAGTGCCATTATAACTCGATAATCACACAAGACAAGGTTTTTTATTTCTTTTATAAAATAACACCATTAAATGAACAATAAAGCCATGAAAATGCAGATTTAACTGTTATTATATGCGTTGTTATGTGCGTTGCTAGGAAGACTTTGTAGCGATTTTAGCGATGAAAATGTACTCAACGTTGCAGTTAAAACATTCTGTTGTGTTAGTACCTTGATTAGCGTTGTATGCAGGTGTTCTTTGAGTTCCGTTTGTGATTTAAATTACTTAAAATACACGTCGAAACGACAAAATTTACGGAGGAACACGCGGTTAGCTTATGCTTTTAATATTGAGTTATAATGACACAGTTTTTGAGCTCAATCAGAATTTTATAATACTAAATGTGTCAGCTCAGCCACCAAGCAGGTGAAATGCACCTTGATCATTCTGATTATGTTTATGTGGTGATATAATTTACTCTAATACATGCATAAATGTTGTGCTTTTAATTGTTGTATGGGCATTTGTACATTTGAGTAGTGTTTCATTGTAAACATGCATTGTACAGGTTTATAGACCTACACATGTTAGGCCTGGCCTGGCCTCCGCTTAGTGTTTCTGCGTAAACACTTTTGTCCTTGGAATAGAACTGCACATGTGATGCAATGCCGGTCCTATATATATTTAAGATTGATTGTTGAAGTGCTTCCTGAAGGACATTATATAGTAGATTTTATTACATTTCTTACAAACAATCAAATGTAAAATTAATATAATATGTGCGATCACTCGAACTAAAATGTTTCAAATAACAGGCAAATGGTTGGCACTTTTTTACTCAAATTTTTGCTTTAATGGTCAATTAAGGAAAATGTAAGTACACTGAGTAACACATATTAACTAGAATTTATAATGTCAAAAATTATGCCCTGTGTTATATAGCAAAACCTGCTACACACGTTATGTAAGCAGCCTCAAAATTATTTGTCAGTAATGAGATACAGAATGTTGCCGTAACTTTTTATCTTATTATTTACTTTGATTCTCTAATTTTTTGGTATTTCTGTTAACAAACAGGGGCCAATAACTCAACCTCGTACCCAGGCTTTTCACACGCTCGACGGACTAAGCCTGGGTACGAGGGTTGCCAATAACTAGGGGTCTTATAAGCCGGATTGTACAGTATTTTATGATTGGGTAGGTTGATGCAGTCTCGCTGTATTAGGGGAAATGTTAGGGATTGAACGTGTGTCAGCTCACTATTGCGACAATGCATTAAGCAGGCAAAGGGCATGTCAACCATTACGGGTTAAACAAGTACTGATATAATTTAGAAAATAATACATAATGTTGCATGCTCTGCTGTTGCATTAGCCTACGTCATAGTCTGTGAAATTTTGAAAACCACAGACTATGAACCAGCGCCGTTAATCGTGTTCTGTGACGTAGCTACTATAAGGAATTTAAATAGTAGACCATGATTGGTCGCTTAAAAAATTTAGTTAATACGCGATATTCAATTGGTTAAGAACTACTTCCGTTTTCAATGTTCGTCATGCGAAGACAGTTTCTCACTTTCTCAGCCGCCTCAACGTTTTTAAAGAGTTTGCTAATACTTTCAAAGGATGACTGTTTATAGTCGGCATAATTTTGGTTCAAGGATGATCAAACAGTCGAAGAGATGCGAGAATCGAATTGTTAATCATACGATATTTCCAGGTAGCCGTCGAGTGCCGATTCTCGTTTAATATGCTGTTTCGTTTTAGCTTTTCAGCTTGTCCTATTTGTCTATTAGAACTAAGTTTGCTCTTCATATGATTTCTTAAACTTTTACTGAATACTCGTTAGTTGCTATAAGCATAGACTTTCTCCAAGTCTGCCTCTTGATTGTTTCGGCTTTGTTTAAAGACGGGTTTGCTTCGAGAATACGGGTTTGTTTCGAGACCGGTTCTTTTCAAAACCTTGAAACAAACCCGTCTTTGAAACCGAACCACTCTCGAAATAAACCCGTCTTCTCGAAACAAACCCGTCTTTAAATAAACCCGAAACAATCAAGAGGCAGAGTTGGAGCAAGTCTATACTATAAGGCATAAACACAATCTATTGCGAATAATCGGCATAAATTACAGAACACACAATTTGGCTCTGATGCACAGACGCTACTTAGCGCCGCCTTTTTGCGCCCGCGAGCGTCTGTACGCAGGCTACTGTTGCATAGGCTATTGGGTTAATTGCCATTGGAATAAATATGGCATGTGTTAATTAATATTATGATAGCAATAGAGGGTCTTCCAGTGGAGTAAAATATTTATCAATAATAATCAGTGTATATGCATGCATTGGACCATTGGTCATCCAAAACCTATAGGGATGTGGTGAATTATTGCAGATATTTTAACATTTTTGGATATTGTGAGAGTCATTATGAACCATAGCTGACATCCCAGCGGGCAAAAAGACGTCGATTCAACGTTGAAACGACGTCGCTCTTCGACGTCGATTCGACGTTGAAAAAAGGTTGAAAAATCAAATTGGATCGACGTTGTTTTCACGACGTCGAAACAACGTCGTTGAACGACGTGAAATCGACGTCGATTCAACGTCGATTCAACGTCAATTCAACGTCAATTTCGCGACGTTGAAACGACGTCGCTCTTCGACGTCGATTTGACGTTGAAAAAAGGTTGAAAACGCAAATTGGATCGACGTTGTTTTCACGACGTCGAAACAACGTCGTTGAACGACGTGAAATCGACGTCGATCCAACGTCAATTTCAGTTATTGGAGTCACACCGTCCGTTTTTCGGAGTAAAAATTACCCCCGTTTTTTGAAGAAAAACTAAGCCATGACTAACTACCATTCCCTAGGTGTTTAGGAGTGAGATTCCCACTTTCGGAAGACCAACCGGTGACCTGTACCCACCACCCGCGCTTGCTTAACTTAACTTAACTTAACTTAACCTAAGGTTCCGCGACTAACCCGCTGCTCTAACCCGCCCATCTTAAATATATAGTAATATTTATCGTATATAATGAATTAGCAAAGGCAACTTACGAACTGTGATGGCTATTATTTTCGTTTTCAAATTTTTAACCGGCTAAGTTTTAATATTATATAATATTGTTTATTACTTGTAATCAATTTTAAACAATCTGATTTCGAAGATTTACAAATTTGTTGAGCATGCAGACTGCAGTATTACAAGTAAGAACAGAACAAAACTTTTCTCAACTAGACATAAAATATATGTTTAATAACTTGGACAGTACTCGACGATTCACAAAGAAAGTAAAAAAGGCAATAATACGATTTACAAAGAAGGTAAAAAAGCCAACAAGTCGTACGGCATTCAGACTTAAAAGCGGCGGCTATAGCCGACAGCAGCATGAACGTAAACCTTAGGCCAAAAATTCTTGTTGACAGGAATTAAGAAAGGTTTCTTCAAAAACAGATGGGTTCTTGAAGCATAGTACTTGTCCCTGATCGCCGACAAAGTCTTCGAACCGAAGGACACTTCAAATCCAACTACAGTTACAGTCATTGCTGACTTTTTTCCTGTCGCTGCATCGCATGTCTGAGTTGATATAAAGTAGGTTGCTTTTATACATATACAAAATAAAGTAAGAAACGAAAATATTTTATCACCAATTATATAAGTAGGAGAGATTGGACGATACAATATCGACGTCGAAACAACGTCTGTTTCCGACGTCGATAAAACGTCGAAAAGCAGACGTCAAAACAACGTCGATGTTTGGTCGTGAACCGACGTGAAATTCAACGACTCGATATCGACGTCAATTCAACGTTGAAACAACGTCTGTTTCCGACGTCGATAAAACCTCGAAAAGTAGACGTCGAAACAACGTCGATGTTTGGTCGTGAACCGACGTGATTTGACGACTCGATATCAACGTCAATTCAACGTTGAAACAACGTCTGTTTCCGACGTCGATAAAACGTCGAAAAGCAGACGTCAAAACAACGTCGATGTTTGGTCGTGAACCGACGTGAAATTCAACGACTCGATATCGACGTCAATTCAACGTTGAAACAACGTCTGTTTCCGACGTCGATAAAACGTCGCAAAGTAGACGTCGAAACAACGTCGATATGTGGTTGATCGACGTCGCGACCCGATTTCGACCGAAAATCGACGTCGAAACAACGTCGTGTGCCCGCTGGGATAATACTGACTATAAGTTGATTATTTAAATCATAAACAATTGACGCAGCTATATGTGACAAGTTAATTCTTTCTTAGTGACCGATGGTAGTAATATAACACCAGAAGACTTAAAGTGTTTATATATATATATATATATATATATATATATATATATTATATATATATATATATATATATATATATATATATATATATATATATATATATATATATATATATATATATATATATATATATATATATATATATATATATATATATATATATATATATATATATACTGTCATTGTCAAAAAGGTTGTCCAAGTCAAGTATACCAATATACATATATACCTATCACGTGTCACATTAAATATGCGTTAACGCGCGTGGATATTTAAACGTTTAGCGTAGGCAACCGTATAGGCAAAGGAACTGCAGTATTTGACAAACAACGCAAGATGCCACGACCATACTCGGATGACTTGAGATGGAAAATGGTTTATCAACATTCGGAGTTATTTGTTTGTCCGAAAACTGTCTACTGTACCTGTTCTTTAACACAGGTGATGTAAGGCCTTGTTGCCTTTGTCATTTAAGTGGAAGTATAACCATTATATCCGCAGGAGGAGTTCTATCCTTCAAAATCCTAATTTCAGTTACATGAAATACCAACTGAAAATCAACTGGTTCTGCATTTAGTGCAGAGACTTTAAAGCTATTCACAGACTTGGAATTACACGCAAGAAGGCAACAACAATTATTAAATCTTACTCACTTATGAGTCGTACGCTGTATTTGCCATTTCTTTTCTCTTGTGAACACTAAATGTACTTGTAAAACTGATGGTGTAAACTAGCGAAATGAACGTCTCAGGCAAAGATTCAAAGCTGAAATTAGCATTTTTAACCAACTGGTTTTCGTGAATGAAACAGGCATTGTCACCTTGTATGCAGGTTACACAATTTTACTACCTACTTGAAATCAGATTTTCCAGTGTGTGAAACGGTCCTTAGCGCGTTAACTATTTATAGAACCAAAACTCAGACAAACAAACCGAAATTGACTCTCAAGGGATTCCTAACGACTCTTAGTTTTCTATTGTTTGGAATGCAATAATTATAGCAAACTCAGACTGACATATGTACTGACGTCATTACCGCGCGCTTCGCTATATGGATATAGTCCTAGTGGAACACCAGCTGTTGTTAAAGATTACAGCTATGCAAGTTGGGGGCCTGAATACAACTATATTATAGAGCGCTTTACGCGAAGTAGCCTTGTGACGTTAATGCAAATGTTTAATTCCCAAAGGGGAACAGATAAAGACAATTAGATTGTGACAAGTAATCTGTACTGCTGTTGTTGTATATCTCCACATTCAGTACATCTGGTAAAACATTCCGCAATTATTACTACATTTCTGCTACGCTATCGACTAGGGGGAAATTTGTGATCCGTCTGACCTGGAAAGTTTTTGTTTTGTATGAGTTTCAGTGCTATTTGCTTGCACGTGCATAATCCCCGCGCGCGTTAACGCATATTTAATGAAACACGTGATAGGTATATAAGTATATTGGTATACTTGACTTGGACAACCTTTTTGACAATGACAGTATATATATATATATATATATATATATATATATATATATATATATATATATATATATATATATATATATATATATATATATATATATATATATATATATATATATATATATATATATACAATGAAAAATTCAGTTTGAAATAAACTCTCCTACTTGAAAGAACAAAATAATTAATTATAAATATATTTGGCATTTACAACTCTTCCATAATTATAATCTCAGTTACATATTAAGATTTGTTTGATATATAAATCAGAGGTGTAGCCAGATGGGGAGCCGTAGGGCCTGGCAAAATTCCTGCCCTCCCCCGCCCTGGCAAAATAAGTGGGCCCCCTGAGAAAATTTGTACTCTTGGCTCTTCATTTTCCTCAGTTAGACTGCCCCCCCCCCCCTAGGTTTTTCCTGGCCGGCCGCCTTGACAGAAAATCCTGGCTATGCCCTGATGTAAATGTCCTCATTTTGACATCACGGTGCATGACTTATTGAAGAAGCCTGTAAATAGACCTTATTCAAAAATGGCCGCTGATTTAATATTCTTTTTTATGCATATATATTGGCCCTTAATTTTCACTCTAAAACGAGGTCATAACGGCCAATTTATATGGATATAAAAGAATATTAAATCAACGGCCATTTTTGAATAAGGTCTATATCTTTGGGAAAATGTAACAAAATTATGAAAGTATGCCTACGTTTTGAGTGCTTTAATTTAATAATCCCAAAGATTATTTCAGTAATTATTTCAGTAAGTTACTATATATATATATATACAGTATGACATCACAGTGAGGATCCGGCCTTTACATATCAAACAAATCTTAATCAGTGCAGGTACTGTATATTGTACCCAAAAATTAAACACTGAGTTATTTAGTTATTTAGTTTGATGTCTAATTATGAAACAATGAAATTCAGAACAACACAAGCTTGATAGTTTAAAGGCTCTCAGAGATACATGTAGTGTCTACTATAAGTCCATTCGATTGGCAAATTAATGGGTTATACATGTATATATTTTTAAGTAAAATAACTAATTATAGGACTACGCTATGACGGCGGGCGAGGGGTTGTTGCGTATACGTATTTCTAGTAACAAAATAATGTTCTATTCCAAAACCCGGCGCAGACGACCCGGGCTCTGGGAACGAGAATGTATGCGCCCGCGATATATTCATTCAGAGGTTCAGAGCATGCGTAGAAACTATTTGCGAATTGGCGCCTATTCTACAAGTGACCGTTGGGATTTATATTTGCATTCGAAGAAGGAAAATCGGTTAAAATATAACGCTAAACTCGCGTTGGATACAGTATTTTGTTCACTTAATATTTAGTGTTATAAGATGTTACTTTTCTCAGGAAATACGTTCAAGAAACGACTCGTAGTTGGATTGTCCGCTGTGGAAGAATTTTCAACATGGCTGATCTCCGTGTCGACCTGATCACTGGACTGTCGATTTCGCTACTAAGCTTATTCAAATTGTTGCGTATATAAGCTACAAAACGAATACGAGCCTTGTAGTATTAAATTCCAGCTTCTCTGTTTGTTATATTTGTAGTGTGCTTGTGCGAGTGACGGCGAGAAATGAGAATGAAGATGACCAAACACTTCTTATCTAGCCGAGGCCCAGGCGTATCCAGTCACAATGACAATCGCCAACGTCTGCCGATAGTTATCCCAACCAAGCTAGTTCTCCCGAGTAGGTGTATCGGCTGTCGCCAACGTGGCTTCATCTGTGCATGTAAGTCTTAAAATTGCCATATTTTATATTCCAATATATTTAACCTTAGCAATTTTGATGTGTATGTTTAATCTTCTCCTATTTAAGCTAGTTAAGACTTAATTATTGCAATTTTGTCTAATGCCTACGATTTAAAGATCTTTTATCATTGAATCTTTGACAGTTCTATCGAGAAAATTATTCAACAAGTTATAGGAAGCTTAGGATTAATAAATAAATAGACGGACAGTTTCTGAATGCCTGAACTGGCAAATATTATGGACATTCACATTGGTGGTTTATTTCAGCTTATTGGATAGAAATTCAATGGACAGGGAAATGTATTATATCCTATTATCATTCTTATAATTTGGCGGCCCTTTTTCCCCAGAGTGTATAAAGATCACTTTTAGGTTTCAAGAGTTTGTAGAACTGCACAACATATACAATTCTCTGGTTATGCTGCCCTTGAAGCAAAATAATGTTTCTTAATTAGTTTTACACTTGTATATAAAAAATCTATCAATGTTATATGTTTGATTTAGAAATATATTATTTAATCACATTTCTACGGTCTGTACTATGATATACATGGGCTACATACTCTTTGGGAACCTGCAGGGCTGTGAGCAGAACATTTTCATGTTCTGGAACTCTGTCCTAAACACGATGTGTGGGTGCGAAGATGTTGTGTAGGAACAGAACTGTACAGATTAGAAATATGATTACTGATATTTTTCCAAACATAGAAGAGAGATGAAAAAGGCAATCAATAGCCTGAAGTCATATGTAGTTTATTTGAGATCTGAAAATGATAAGCTAAGGAAGAGGACCAGAGAAAAAATGCAGTGCAGAACTACAATTCTTAAGATGTGAAAAGTTAAGAAATGTAAAAGCTATAAGAAGAGATCAGCTAAATTTAGTTTTGAATGATAAAGAAAAGGGAATCATTCTATGAAAGGGTTGTTTTGGAGCTTGTAAGCTTACGAGGTTACATGTTTCTGGTGAATCTGTACTTGTTGTAGCCTGTGTGCAGACCTCACCTGATAATAATATTATTATTACCGGTCGCGGAAGGTGATATAGTGTAATTCATGTTGATGTCTATTTTGACTTGAGTTTCCAACAGATGTTCTCCCTTTGTGTTTGCCTTGATATTAATCCCAAATTACTTATGGAATTTTGTGGTCTGACTGATTCAAAATGCTGAACAGTATTTTCATTGTTGAAAGGTATTGCTCCTATTTCTCTTGTGCAAAATAATTAGTTGGATAGCCTGGGCAAGTGTTGTGATGGATGTTTTTATTTACACACAATGGGTATTCTGCATTGTGACGTTAAGTCAGATAATATTATGGTTATCCACGGTTCTGCTATGCAATTAGAACCTAAAATAGTATATTTAAATTTAAAATTAGGCAAATTATATAAGAAATTGTGTAGTAAAGAAAATTCCAAGTAATAAAAGAAACTTTACAAAGGTAACTATCAACACATTGTCATTAACCGTGTGCATTATATGACGGGTTGTATCCATGTGCTGCAACAGATGTTTATAGCTTTGGCATACTGCTGAATTAGGTTTCAAAATTACCAGCACTGGAACGCCTCAAGAAAGTGTCCTGTTTGTGTATTAATTCAGTGTTTGGATCAACGCCCCAATAATAAGTTGAGGTATTTAGTGACATTAGTGCTAGTTTCACACATCTACGGTATGTATCATGATTTGCAAGTTGCAAACAGACAAATTATTTGCTGATGCCAAAGGCAGGCTTGCAGTACTGGTTTGTATGTTTGATTAGTGTTGGAATACATGTATATTTACCACTGCACTGTACACTGTAGATTGTAAAATTGAACATACAGTATATCACAACCATGCTCTTTATAATTATTCAAGGCTAAGACTAACTGGATAGAAAAATTCAAACTGCCCATCATGGCATGTATCAGTACTATATAGTTTTGTTAATTAAAAAATGTGTGTTTTGTTTCTTTGAAATAAATATATATATATAATGTGGGTTGTAAACTTGTAAACTGCAGAGAACTTAGAGGAATGAACTACATACATTTTGACATACATACACATACCGGTACATACTTACAATACATACATACTTACAATACACACATACATACTTACAATACACACATACATCATACATGCATTAAAACCTCGGCAGAACACAACTTATAATTTTGCTTTAATATATATATCAGAATTGTCTTACACAACATGTGAGTGTAGTTTCTCATGTACACTAAGACTACACGCACAAAGCCAGGTGTTACAAAACTCTTAAGCGTCACTATATAACTAACAGTCTAACATAATTGTGCTATTTGTTGTATTGTATTGCAAATACTGCAATATGGCTAGCTCTGCTACTAGTGACATCAGTGTTGTTCTGGGCATTTGTTTGCATGGCGGAAAAAAAGGCCACGCACGTGCGTTGGGAATCAATGTATACAACACAATTCTCACCCGAATAGTAATTACATAGGGAGAATAAAGAAATGTCTTAATATGTCTCTAGATGTTTGAGAAAACCTATCATTTCAATCTGATACAAGCAAAGTGAAGTATCATGACTGAAATATCATTGGCAAACCTGTTTTTACGTTCTGAACGATGCGTTTATCGCAAAAGAATTTTGACCAAATGCTCAACAGGAACAAATATGGAGAAATCGTAATTAGCACTGATCTTGCTTCCCATGCCATTCAAATACATCCATTTCAGTCAGTTTACAAGCTGGTTTCAATCTGATTCGAGTTGCCCAAGAGACAGTTCCTTCGGTTGTATATATGATTTTTTGCGTGTATTTGTGATCTCTGTGTTTTCTCAGTGTCGAATCTTGTATTAGTCCTTTCTCCGGATTCTGCGCATAATTTTGAGTGCAATTCATTGCGTACTAGATGGTATATTTCCATTTCTTGTCTTGCATGTATCGTGGTTCGATACATTGGCTGCCATTTGTTTAGGTACCAGTCTCTTAAACTGTAAATAAACACTCGGCTTTGAAAACTACACGACAAATGGCAGTATTTTTAAATATATGAATATGTATGAAGGCGAAGACGAGGCCTCTATTTTAATAAATAACTTAACACTTAACAAACAGTGTTATATTACAGGTTCGATTCCTGTCCGGGACATCATTTTTCTGAGGATACGAGCTTGACGATCGTGCATCAGTGCATGTATCGTCTAAGTTCTCCCACATTCACAACAGCAGTATTATATATAAAACAGTGTTATATATTAAACAAGACGCCCGCTAGGCGTTAACTCGGATAGCCTGCGAGCCGGCTCTCTGCGGGCGGCTTGTGGGGTATGCACTATGCATGGCTCCAATGGGCATGTTAGACAGTTGGAACAAAGGATAATTTTTATTAATATTTATTAATTTATTAAATTTATTAAATCTATTTATTAATATTATACATGTATGGAGAACCTAGATCTGGACAACATTTACTGCATATGGTATTTTACTGTCAATTGTTAAACTAAAGTGACGTACAGTACTGCTCAGAAATAACCTAACACTGCGGTTGCGGTTCGGTTGCGGTTCGGTTGGGGTTAGGTTGCGGTTCGGTTGGGGTTAGGTTGGGGTTCGGTTGGGGTTAGGTTGGGGTTAGGTTGGGGTTAGGTTGGGGTTCGGTTGGGGTTAGGTTGCGGTTCGGTTGGGGTTAGGTTGGGGTTCGGTTTGCGGTTCGGTTTGCGGTTGATACACATTAGCGTGTGTGAAAACGGCTTGGGTTCCGACTATTTCCGACATGGAAAGCGTTTAGTTTAAAATGTAGAGAGGGCACCAAAAGCAAAATAGATCTTCATGTTTGGCTTCATTCTTTGTCTGTTTCATGTCCTAATGACAAGAATTCACTCGCGCAAGAGATTCGCAGTTGAAAGTGAAACGTTGTGCTTTCGCCGTCCAAAACCTAATTCAAGTAATGTTCGACTTATACTGCACTCGTGGCACCGTTTGCAGTGAATCCTCGTCGAACCTAATGAATGTGATAGTATTACGAAAATATAATGATTGCGGCATAGCGCGTATCGTTTTAATTCCTAAACCGTTTTCCCCGATCATTATTATTTATTGCAGTGCGTCAGCCGCGTATAGCATGGCAGAAACTAGAAAGAGCCTATATCTCTGACGAAGGCCTTCTCTCGAAATTGTTAGACCTATTATTCACGATTTCGGCACTACACCAAACCTTTTAGCATTTTCGATTCCTAACTGATAATTCACGTGTCGAAAAGTGGATTGGCATGAAGTTTCAACCATTTCTGTGTTTACATGAAGCGAATCGAAAATTCGATCGGCTTACAATGCCGGATCGACTCGACTTTTCAAAACAAAAGAAATGGACACTATTTCTTTTGAGGGGATTGAGTGTTCCAATGGGATTGAAATTTCGATCCCACGTCATTGAATACTGTATCTGCTAGTGAAAATATTTAAAGTTAATAGGAAGTCAAAAAATCATCATTTACAAAATTAGATTTGAACGGTTCGAATGCCTTTGTTGAAGATAAACATATCGCTTGACAGGTTTGAATATAATTGGCCACAACACGAGGAACGTATGAATATATTGAATAATAATTGTATTCTAGTGCTGTTTCGGGCGAAGTAGTTCACACAGGTGAAGCTTCTTCATGTCTAACGAAGTGTCTATTCGTCCGGCAGATATAACAACAATATATAGAGGCGTTCGTTCACAACGCGCGATTTCCGGTCGAGTTTGATAAAATATTTAGTTTGGTATAGTTTGCCTTTTCTGCATAGTTTTTGGTTAGGGTAAGTATTTTGGTTAGTATTTTGGTTAGGGTTAGGATTTGGGTTATGATTAGGTTTTATTTTAGAATTATTGTTACGATTACTGACTGCCGGACCCTAGTTTTTCCCGAACAAGTTCCGGTTACCGGACCTATATATAGCCACATCGATTTTATAAACGTTCTCCAAATACGAAAACGGATTGTTCATCGTAATCATAGTAATTCAATCTGCTGAAACAAAGTAGATGTTACTGTTAGCTCTGATAGACCAACATGTACCGAATACAATTCACTGAAAAAGTTCTGCAGCTAAAATGCGTTTGTCAAACTTTAATTCAATTTGCCGTATTGATTTAGACGAATTTCTTATATCTATTTTAGTGCGTTGAGTATCACGTTTTCAAACGTATCTTTCTTCGTTAAAGCTTTGAGACAAAACGCCAATCTTTTAAGCTTGTTTGCCTTCTGCACGAATAATTGACGGTAGCATGCTTTCTCGTGCTTCCAACCAAGCTGCTCTCGTCTGATCCGACGAATAGTAGAATTCAAAACATTCACAAATGACACCGCATTCTTCCATTAGTTTAGTTTTCAATTTGGCATGAAGATGTTAACTCGTCGTTCATGTCATCTTAGCGTCGATATATTTGCGGGAAATAATTCGATTCCATGAGTAAATAGACAGTTTTCTCATTTCACCAAACAACGCCGTCGCGTAACTGAAAAGGCAAACTTCGGAAATGATCGTATTTCCTATCGTATGAAACTTGAAGAGCGGTTGCGGTCACGCCAGACTACGACCTAGGTTCGACCGAGGATCGACCTAGGTTCGAGCGAGGATCGACCGAAGATCGACCTAGGTTCGACCGAGGATCGACCTAGGTTCGACCTAGGTTCGACCTAGGTTCGACCTAGGTTCGACCGAGGATCGACCTAGGTTCGACCTAGGTTCGACCGCGGTTTTCGTTAGGTTATTTCTGAGCAGTACTGTACATCGGTACATGACACAGTATTGTGACATTTTGTGTACATATATTCTAGTTAATTTCAGTTGCTGTTTATATACTGTTTTGATAGTGTTAACAATTTTCGTTTTTTTTAAATTTGTCTCGAGATGCAAAACTGTTTTGATGGTGTTCACAATTTTTATTTTTCATTGGATATTTGGACCAGGATAATGATTTATTTGTGACATACATCTGATGATTTGTAATTGCCACGGCAACAGAACATGAACATTCTTTATAAGACACAGTCACACTGTTTATGTTCGATATATTCAGACCATTTTTGCTATGTATAGTCTCTCCACATGAAAATTCTTTATAAAAGAGAGATGTAATTGTACAGTACGAATGGCAAAACATATGTAGTGAATCAAGTACGCAGCTTTGACCTTTGTTGACAGTTGCTTGGTTTGATTATGGCAATGTTACAATACATTTAGCATAACGAGATCTACATTCCTTTGTGTTTAAAGTCTCTGGGTCAATATCAGCGGAAACTTGTACTGATAACTGGGAACTTTTTACATTCTCATATATACAGGTACAATGTCAAGTGAAGCAGGGTAATTCGATGGCAACGTGCTTTCTGAATTACCAGGCAAAACATGTGACTGTAATCAATATAAAACTGTTGAATCACATCGACTTTATTTTGCACGACATTTGTAACACAATAAACAATTATACAGGCAAAAATAAAACAAATCATCAATGTTAATAAAGTTACCTCGATAATGCATTTAACGTATAATTTCCATTCAGCGTCAAAACAGCATATTGTTTACCTGACAGTGACACTTGCAACTTGGCTTCGTCAAGTACGTTCTTCGTGCTTCTATTTACATCATTTGAGCAATTCAATGACACACATAACGTTGTATTCAAGTTTATATTCGTTTTTAGCTTTGTAAGTTTGGCATTCATTGTAAGTTTGGCATTCATAGTAAGTTTGGCATTCATAGTAAGATTGGCATTCATATAAGTTTTCATCAGATCGCGGACCAACCCGTTTCGAAATCGCTCGGCATCTTTTGAGTAGGTCTACCGCGATCGGCGTGTCCGATTGTAAGCATTGTGAGCGTATTCAAGAACAAGATACTTCATACTTCCCAGCCACATAACTGACTTCGAACACTTGCAAACACTTCCCTTCGATTCGAACCGATATGACCAACCTCGTACCCAGGGTCTTACGCATAGATAAGTTTCGCAAAGCCTCTTGGGGCCATATCTCGACATTAAAAATACTGGCGACGACGACGACGACGACTAACAACAAAAACACCGAAACCTAGACTCGGCTATCCGAGTAACAAGCAAACAGGCGATGGATTTCTCATTTCCATAAAAAATAAATTATTGATTGGATGGCGAGTCCAGAGTCAGAAATCCAATGAATTAAACTATGTTAAATTACTGGACAATTGTCATTCTATTCCTGAAAACAACGTGAAATGTATTGTTGGTAGTCTGGGTAATAGTATAGTGCCCAACGACTTCCTCCGCCCCGTCCCCTAAATGTATTTCATTTCTCGTCACGAAGAAAGTTGGAATTTTCTTCATAGAGAGTTATTCAATATTTTATTAAGTTTGTTCTAGAACTGTAGGTCGAAAAATATTGAAAGGCAACAGATTAATTTTTGATATAATTTGTTATTTTTAGGAGCATGAAAAAGTGAAACTTGTTGTGTCAAACTTGGCACAACCTCATATTGTGGTCCTTGGAACTGCATTGGAGTATGACAGGCTATTTATTGCAATAGAGGCAACTGCTGTTTTGAGCAACTGCTGTTTTGAGGCTGTTCTTTCCTTGTTGACAAATTTCTATATTTTAATATAGATTATGGTAACGCCAAGGGTGTGTTATCCTTTTTGGAAACTGTAGTTCTTGGCAACACTAAGCAAAGTGGTCAGTTGCCAATAAGGGTTGCAATTTTTCAATGCATTGTCATAAGTATTTCATGAGAACCATGTTTATATTTTGGCTATTATTTTAGGTTATTGTTATCAATGAATTGAAAAACTTTATTTGTTCAGACAGTCGAACTCTTATGCAAGTTATTCACAAAATAGGTTACAGCAAGTACAGTAATCATTGTGATATTAGACAATGCCTTTAGGTTATTAATATTGCTAGTTATGGTTCCGTATATTATTTCTTTTGTTAACTACGCAAATGAAAATGATAATATTTTCTGTTTAATTACAATTATTCATTCTAAATATTGTACCGTTGCTGTATTTTAATCTTTTGTTCGACTCTGGTTGCAGGTCCAAGCCCCATACTGGTCCAAACGGTTCAAAAATTTTGCTAACTTTTAATCTGCTGTATATTGGCTTATTTTGGGTCCGTATAATGACTAAAATATAGAGCCAAAATAGCTCCGCTCCGCAAGCTAAATCGACACTTTCTTGGGGCCATAATGCCACCGAATAGGAGACAAATTAACTCCTTGATTTTCCAAAATGGCTCCGCGATTTTCTGAAATGGCCCTTGTCAAAAGTTGAAACAGCCCCTGCTTCTTCCAGAACAGCCCTTGATTGGGGCTGAAACTGCTCTCTATTGTTGGAGCCAAAATAGCTCCGCTCCGCAAGCTGAATCGACACTTTTTTGGGGCCATAATGCCACCGAATAGGAGCCAAATTGACTCCTAGATTTTCCAAAATGGCCCCACGATTTTCTGAAATGGCCCTGGTCAAAAGTTGAAACAGCTCCTGCTTCTTCCAGAACAGCCCTTGATTGGGGGCTGAAACTGCTCTCTATTGTTGGAGCCAAAATAGCTCCGCTCCGCAAGCTGAATCGACACTTTTTTGGGGCTATAATGCCACCGAATAGGAGCCAAATTGACCCATTGATTTTCCAAAATGGCCCCGCGATTTTCTGAAATGGCCCTGGTCAAAAGTTGAAACAGCCCCTGCTTCTTCTGAAGCAGCCCTTACTTAAAGCTGAAACAGCCCATACCCTGGAGGGGTCAAATCACCCCTTAGGGGCCATCTTATTATAGGTGCCATTTTGACCCCAAAAAAAGATCTATTCTGGGGTCACCGTTTCGGTCCCCTTTTTTGGGTCGTTTCAGCCCATTTTCATTTACAGTGTACCGTACGAATAGCCATTACCTTCAGTTCAGTTCAGTGCTTCACTTTATCGTTTAACTTTTTGACTTGACTCGCTAATTTTAATGTAATTTAAATAATTGTACACTGTATTGTGTATTTGCTCCAAGCTCCGAAATCTAATAGACACATTTTGAAATACATAACAGAGAGATTTGGGAAAATTTGAAGGTGTGTAATGTTTTGAATTTTCAAAACATATATGTATAATATTTTGACAGTTGGAATTAAATCCACGCAGTGTAAAATCAGGCTTGGACTGGCCATTGTGCCATCTTGTGCCAGAACAATGGCAATTTGTGGCAGCACAATGGCTGCACTGTAAATGAAAATGGGCTGAAACGACCCAAAAAAGGGGGCCGAAACGGTGACCCCAGAATAGATCTTTTTTTGGGGTCAAAATGGCACCTATAATAAGATGGCCCCTAAGGGGTGATTTGACCCCTCCAGGGTATGGGCTGTTTCAGCTTTAAGTAAGGGCTGTTTCAGAAGAAGCAGGGGCTGTTTCAACTTTTGACCAGGGCCATTTCAGAAAATCGCGGGGCCATTTTGGAAAATCTAGGAGTCAATTTGGCTCCTATTCGGTGGCATTATAGCCCCAAAAACGTGTCGATTCAGCTTGCGGAGCGGAGCTATTTTGGCTCCAACAATAGAGAGCAGTTTCAGCCCCCAATCAAGGGCTGTTCTGGAAGAAGCAGGAGCTGTTTCAACTTTTGACCAGGGCCATTTCAGAAAATCGTGGGGCCATTTTGGAAAATCTAGGAGTCAATTTCGCTCCTATTCGGTGGCATTATGGCCCCAAAAAAGTGTCGATTCAGCTTGCGGAGCGGAGCTATTTTGGCTCCAACAATAGAGAGCAGTTTCAGCCCCAATCAAGGGCTGTTCTGGAAGAAGCAGGGGCTGTTTCAACTTTTGACCAGGGCCATTTCAGAAAATCGTGGGGCCATTTTGGAAAATCTAGGAGTCAATTTGACTCCTATTCGGTGGCATTATGGCCCCAAAAAAGTGTCGATTCAGCTTGCGGAGCGGAGCTATTTTGGCTCCAACAATAGAGAGCAGTTTCAGCCCCAATCAAGGGCTGTTCTGGAAGAAGCAGGGGTGTTTCAACTTTTGACAAGGGCCATTTCAGAAAATCGCGGAGACATTTTGGAAAATCAAGGAGTTAATTTGGCTCCTATTCGGTGGCATTATGGCCCAAAGAAAGTGTCGATTTAGCTTGCGGAGCGGAGCTATTTTGGCTCCAACAATAGAGAGCAGTTTCAGCTCCCAATCAAGGGCTGTTCTGTAAGAAGCAGGGGCTGTTTCAACTTTTGACCAGGGCCATTTCAGAAAATCGTGGGGCCATTTTGGAAAATCTAGGAGTCAATTTGGCTCCTATTCGGTGGCATTATGGCCCCAAAATAGTGTCGATTCAGCTTGCGGAGCAGAGCCATTTTGGCTCCAACAATAGAGAGCAGTTTCTGCCCCCAATGAAGGGCTGTTCTGGAAGAAGCAGGGGCTGTTTCAACTTGTGATCAGGGCCATTTCAGAAAATCGCGGGGCCATTTTGGAAAACCAATGAGTCAATTTGGCTCATATTCGGTGGCATTATGGTCCCCGATAAGTGTCGATTTAGCTTGCGGAGCGGAGCTATTTTGGCTCTACATTTTAGTCATTATACGGACCCAAAACAAGCCAATATACAGCAGATTAAAAGTTAGCAAAATTTTTGAACCGTTTGGACCAGTATGGGGCTTGGACCTGCAACCAGAGTCGAACAAAAGATTAAAATACAGCAACTGCACAATATTTAGAATGAATAATAATTGTAATTAAACAGAAAATATTATCATTTTCATTTGCGAAGTTAACAAAAGAAATAATATACGGAACCATAACTAGCAATATTAATAACCTAAAGGCATTGTCTAATATCACATTGATTACTGTACTTGCTGTAACCTATTTTGTGAATAACTTGCATAAGAGTTCGACTGTCTGAACAAATAAAGTTTTTCAATTCATTGATAACAATAACCTAAAATAATAGCCAAAATATAAACATGGTTCTCATGAAATACTTATGACAATGCATTGAAAAATTGCAACGCTTATTGGCAACTGACCACTTTGCTTAGTGTTGCCAAGAACTACAGTTTCCAAAAAGGATAACACACCCTTGGCGTTACCATAATCTATATTAAAATATAGAAATTTGTCAACAAGGAAAGAACAGCCTCAAAACAGCAGTTGCTCAAAACAGCAGTTGCCTCTATTGCAATAAATAGCCTGTCATACTCCAATGCAGTTCCAAGGACCACAATATGAGTTTCACTTTTTCATGCTCCTAAAAATAACAAATTATATCAAAAATTAATCTGTTGCCTTTTAATATTTTTCGACCTACAGTTCTAGAACAAACTTAATAAAATATTGAATAATTCTCTATGAAGAAAATTCCAACTTTCTTCATGACGAGAAATGAAATACATTGAGGGGACGGGGCGGAGGAAGGCGTTGGGCACTATACTATTACCCAGACTACCAACAATACATTTTCACGTTGTTTTCAGGAATAGAATGACAATTGTCCAGTAATTTAACATAGTTTAATTCATTGGATTTCTGACTCTGGACTCGCCATCCAATCAATAATTTATTTTTTATGGAAATGAGAAATCCATCGCCTGTTTGCTTGTTTAATATATAACACTGTTTTATATATAATACTGCTGTTGTGAATGTGGGAGAACTTAGACGATACATGCACGATCGTCAAGCTCGTATCCTCAGAAAAATTATGTCCCGGACAGGAATCGAACCTGTAATATAACACTGTTTGTTAAGTGTTAAGTTATTTATTAAAATAGAGGCCTCGTCTTCGCCTTCATCCATATTCATATATTTAAAAATACCGCCATTTGTCGCATAGTTTTCAAAGCCGAGTGTTTATTTACAGTTTAAGAGACTGGTACCTAAACAAATGGCGGCCAATATATCGAACCACGATACATGCAAGACAAGAAATGGAAATATACCATCTAGTACGCAATGAATTGCACTCAAAATTATGCGCAGAATCCGGAGAAAGGACTAATACAAGATTCGACACTGAGAAAATGCAGAGATCACAAATACACGCAAAAAATCATATATACAACCGAAGGAACTGTCTCTTGGGCAACTCGAATCAGATTGAAACCAGCTTGTAAACTGACTGAAATGGATGTATTTGAATGGCATGGGTTGCAAGGTCAGTGCTAATTACGATTTCTCCATATTTGTTCCTGTTGAGCATTTGGTCAAAATTCGTTTGCGATAAACGCATCGTTCAGAACGTAAAAACAGGTTTTCCAATGATATTTCAGTCATGATACTTCACTTTGCTTGTATCAGATTGAAATGATAGGTTTTATCAAACATCTAGAGACATATTAAGACATTTCTTTATTCTCCCTATGTAATTACTATTCGGGTGAGAATTGTGTTGTATACATTGATTCCCAACGCACGTGCGTGGCCTTCATTTCTCGCCATGCAAACAAATGCCCAGAACAACACTGATGTCACTAGTAGCAGAGCTAGCCATATTGCAGTATTTGCAACACAATACAACAAATAGCACAATTATGTTAGACTGTTAGTTATATAGTGACGCTTAAGAGTTTTGTAACACCTGGCTTTGTAAATGAGAAACTACACTCACATGTTGTGTAAGACAATTCTTTTATATATATAGCAAAATTATAAGTTGTGTTCTGCCGAGGTTTTAATGCATGTATGATGTATGTGTGTATTGTAAGTATGTATGTGTGTATTGTAAGTATGTATGTATTTAAGTAAGTTCTGTAGTTCATTCCTCTAAGTTCTCTGCAGTTTACAAGTTTACAACCCACATTATATATATATATATATATTTATTTCAAAGAAACAAAACACACATTTTTTAATTAACAAAACTATACAGTACAGATACATACCATGATGGGCAGTTTGAATTTTTCTATACAGTTAGTCTTAGCCTTGAATAATTATAAAGAGCATGGTTGTGATATACTGTATGTTCAATTTTACAATCTACAGTGTACAGTGCAGTGGTAAATATACATGTATTCCAACACTAATCAAACATACAAACCAGTACTGCAAGCCTGCCTTTGGCATCAGCAAATAATTTGTCTGTTTGCAACTTGCAAATCATGATACATACCGTAGATGTGTGAAACTAGCACTAATGTCACTAAATACCTCAACTTATTATTGGGGCGTTGATCCAAACACTGAATTAATACACAAACAGGACACTTTCTTGAGGTGTTCCAGTGCTGGTAATTTTTAAACCTAATTCAGCAGTATGCCAAAGCTATAAACATCTGTTGCAGCACATGGATGATACAACCCATCATATAATGCACAGGGTTAATGACAATGTGTTGATAGTTACCTTTGTAAAGTTTCTTTTATTACTTGGAATTTTCTTTACTACACAATTTCTTATATAATTTGCCTAATTTAAAATTTAAATATACTATTCTAGGTTCTAATTGCATAGCAGAACCGTGGATAACCATATTATCTGACTTAATGTCACAATGGAGAATACCCATTGTGTGTAAATAAAAACATCCATCACAACACTTGCCCAGGCTATCCAACTAATTATTTTGCACAAGAGAAATAGGAGCAATACCTTTCAACAATGAAAATACTTTTCAGCATTTTGAATCAGTCAGACCACAAAATTGCATAAGTAATTTGGGATTAATATCAAGGCAAACACAAAGGGAGAACATCTGTTGGAAACTCGAGTCAAAATAGACATCAACATGAATTACACTATATCACCTTCCCGGGTCTGCACACAGGCTACAACAAGTACAGATTCACCAGAAACATGTAACCTCGTAAGATTACAAGCTCCAAAACAACCCTTTCCTAGAATGATTCCCTTTTCTTTATCATTCAAAACAAATTTAGCTGATCTCTTCTTATAGCTTTTACATTTCTTAACTTTTCACATTTTAAGAATTGTAGTTCTGCACTGCATTTTTTCTCTGGTCCTCTTCCTTAGCTTATCATTTTCAGATCTCAAATAAACTACATATGACTTAAGGCTATTAATTGCCTTTTCCATCTCTCTTCTATGTTTGGAATACATATATTTCTAATCTGTACAGTTCTGTTCCTACACAACATCTTCGCACCCACACATCGTGTTTAGGACAGAGTCCCAGAACATGAAAATGTTCTGCTCACAGCCCTGCAGGTTCCCAAAGAGTGTGCAGCCCATGTATATCATAGTACAGACCGTAGAAATGTGATTAAATAATATATTTATAAATCAAACATATAACATTGATAGATTTTTTATATACAAGTGTAAAGCTAATTAAGAAACATTATTTTGCTTCAAGGGCAGCATAACCAGAGAATTGTATATGTTGTGCAGTTCTACAAACTCTTGAAACCTAAAAGTGATCTTACACTCTGGGGAAAAAGGGCCGCCAAATTATAAGAATGATAATAGGATATAATACATTTCCCTGTCCATTGAATTTCTATCCAATAAGCTGAAATAAACATAATGTGAATGTCCATAATATTTGCCAGTTCAGGCATTCAGAAACTGTCCGTCTATTTATTTATTAATCCTAAGCTTCCTATAAATTGTTGAATAATTTTCTCGATAGAACTGTCAAAGATTCAATGATAAAAGATCTTTAAATTGTAGGCATTAGACAAAATTGCAATAATTAAGTCTTAACTAGCTTAAATAGGAGAAGATTAAACATACACATCAAAATTACTAAGGTTAAATATATTTTAATTATATTGGAATGTAAAATATGGCAATTTTAAGACTTACATGCACAGATGAAGCCACCTTGGCGACAGCCGATACACCTACTCGGGAGAACTAGCTTGGTTGGGAGAACTATCGGCAGACGATGGCGATTGTCATTGTGACTGGATACGCCTGGGCCTCGGCTAGAAGTGTTTGGTACATGTACACCATAACACCATCATCTTCATTCTCGCCGTCACTCGCACACGCACACTACAAATATAACGAACAGAGAAGCTGGAATTTAATACTACAAGGCTCGTATTCGTTTTGTAGCTTATATACGCAACAATTTGAATAAGCTTAGTAGCGAAATCGACAGTCCAGTGATCAGGTCGACACGGAGATCAGCCATGTTGAAAATTCTTCCACAGCGGACAATCCAACTGCGAGGCGTTTCTTGAACGTATTTCCTGAGAAAAGTAACATCTTTATAACACTAAATATTAAGTGAACAAAATACTGTATCGAACGCGAGTTTAGCGTTAGATTTTATCCGATTTTCCTTCTTCGAATGCAAATATAAATCCCAACGGTCACTTGTAGAATAGGCGCCAAATTCGCAAATAGTTTCTACGCATGCTCTGAACCTCTGAATGAATATATCGCGGGCGCATACATTCTCGTTCCCAGAGCCCGGGTCGTCTGCGCCGGGTTTTCGAATAGAACATTATTTTGTTAGTCTAGTATGATAGAAATTGTTAAAAAGTTACAATGTATAAAATTTGCGAATTCGAAAATTTTAACGTGAATTCTTACCTTCTCTTTAATTACGTCGCTAAGAAATTCCTTGAATTTCTGGCGAAATTTGAATGAAGGAAAAAAGAGTCTCATTTCTTCATCAACTACTACAAGGCTGTCATGTCCTCGCCATTTAATTCTTCACTTTCTACATATACAAATATAAAAAATCACATTTATTACACAATATTGATCAAAAAGATAGAACTGCAATATATAGTGTCATTGCAGTAAAAGTATATAATATCGCGAAACTTACCGATACGTTCCACGACCTTCGGGGAAATCATGGGACAGCAACCAATCTTTTACTTCAGAACATAAAAATGTTGTCTGGAAGCATCCATATTGATGTAGCACGATGGAGCTGGTTAAGCCTAACTCGCAAAACGGTTCAAATGTATAATGTATCTACTAACCAGAATGGCCCATATTTATACTATTGTCTTACTGGCCAAACATGCCACTTGAAATTAGATAGATGATATTCTCGACCAATAAAAACTGTCGAGAAGATAATATCAATGCTTCCACGCGCGTCGCTTTAACACGCGCGAGCCGATTACACAGAGAGAACTATTTGGCAGGAGAGTCGACTTGAAACGCGCGAGTCGATTTGACAGCCGGGAGTCGATCTAACGCACACGGTTCGATTTGACACGTGCGAGTCGATTTGACACGTGCGAGTCGATTTGACACGCGCGAGTCGATTTGACACGCGTTAGTCGATTTGACAATTGACATGAGTCGATTTGTAACTCGGGGGTCGATATGACACGCGGGCGTCGATTTGAAGTTCCGGGAGCTAAATTGGCACGAGGGAGTCGATTTGACAACGGAGTCGATTTGCCACCGGGAGTCGATTTGACAAATGGGTCGATTTGACATATGTGTAAGAGCCGATTCGGAAAAAGAGAGCCAAAATGAATTCATTGGGGGCTGATATGGACATCATAAGTAGCGCTGCAAGTGGAGCCGTAACAGCCCCGGGAATGAGAGTCGTTTTGATCTGTGGGGCTGAATTGGAAAACGGTGGGGCTGAATTGAAAAATGGCAGGGCTGTTTTGGAAACGGGTAGGGCCAAATTGTCTTTTTAGTGTACCTAAAATGGCCCTGTTAGTGTCGATCTAGCTCTCGAATCCCAAAATGGCTTTCACGTAGGGCCAAAACAGCTTCGGCTCCAACAGGGCTAAAACGAAATTTGGGGTCGTTTCAACCCTTTTTCATTTACAGTGTGGCCATTGTTCTGGCACAAGATGGCACAATGGCCAGCCTGTTTAAAATATATACCATTTGTTCTTTATAATACTGCTGAATAGTAAGTGTAGTACAAATTTTGGAATTGCATGTACAGTATGTTTATTATTTTTGTGTACCTCAAGTTATAAATACTATATGCTTGATAATTGGCCTATATATACAGTAGTTTAGGTAAAAAAACATGCATACTATTGCTGTGTTTATATGACTTGGGCCTGGCCTACAATTTTGTAGCAATAAACAAGCATTACTATCTATACTTGTCAGTGTTAATACTTAATATATACACTGCTGTAGTGAATAAGTGAGAACTCGGGGGGAAACAGACGATACAGTACATGGATGATTGTCAAGCAAGATCATATCCTCAGAAAAATTATTCTGTGTCCCGGACAGGGATAACTTTCTGATTTCCAGTGAGATGCTCTGACCATTGAGCTACCAAGACTGAGATGGTGAGTGAACGTTACATTGATGTACTGATTCTATTGATATAACAGCAGTGTATATATTAACACCCAATCATTAGTCATCACTGAAATATATAGTAACTGCTGTGCATTTAAATCTATATATGGCAAGTTGCGACAAAATCTGTTTTAAATACACTGTAAGCTATTAAAATGAAATAAAAAATAACTTACATGAAGAGTAGTTGCTGTCTTTGTTGATTTTTGGTAACAATCTCATATAATTGTGATAAATTTATACGAATTTCAAAACTCGGTCCTACGGCACTACATAGGCATAAGTAATGGAAAGGATGGAAGCTTCAATCACAACATCAGTAGTATAGCAAGTAGGGCTGCGAGCCCAATCGACCTCAACCGTGAGTATAAATACCAAAACACCACCAAACTTGTGTCAAGTCGCGACTCGACAAATTTGGCAATGTTTTGGTATTTATATTCACGGTTGAGGTCGAATAAGCTCGCAGCCCTACTTGCTATACTACTACAGCGGTCGTTAGTCAATCTAGACACCCCTCCCACATTTTCTACTTAATTAATGTCAAACACACGCGAGACTAGCGAAACAATACCAAATTTATACTAAATCGTGATTCTCGCTAAATTTAACACCATTTCAGCCATATTTAAAAAATAGAAAGTGTCGTTTCAAAATTCTCACAAATTACATTTAGGAAAAAATAGAAAGTGTCATTTCAACATTTTCGCGTGTTAGAAAAATAAAATGTGGAGCGAGCCCACTTTCGCATATTAAAAAATAGAAAGTGTCATTTCAACATTTTCACAAATTTGTCGAATCACATTTAAAAAATAGAGAGTGCCGTTTCAACATTTTCACAAATTTGTCAAATCACATTTAAAAAAATAGAAAGTGTCGTTTCAACATTTTCACAAATTTGTCAAATCACATTTAAAAAATAATCGTTTCAACATTTTCACAAATTTGTCAAATCACATTTAAAAAATAGAGAGTGTCGTTTCAACATTTTCACAAATTTTTCAAATCACATTTGAAAAAATAGTCGTTTAAACATTTTTACAAATTTATGTGTCGTAAAAGTGTCTCACGCGTGATAAAATTGCCACCTGTTATGCAAATTAGATTATTGCCACCTGTTAATAATTGATTAGTCCGTTTGTTCACTATTTTCAGCGTTTGTCGCCTCTTTTCTAAAATGGTGATCGTACACGTGTTTCGACGTTATAATTCCTCCCGACAACAAGCCCAAGAAAGGCACGTATGGTGTCACGATCGCGACGATGCTCTCAACGTCTTTTTTTAATAGCGGGTCTTTTTGCAACTCATCGTTTAGTTCCTCAGGGTTCTCGATAGCGTTCAACCCATCTAGTAAGCTGGCGAATTTGCTGATTAGCAAGTCGGTGAGAAAAGCGTTCGCGATCTCCATTCTCTTCAACTCGTATTGGCGCCATATCTTATCAATAACTTTTGCGGACGCTTTTTTAATGTACGCTTCAGATTGGCTTACCATACCATCACCAGACAGCCTAATAAGTTCGGCTCTCCTAACGTCAATGTCGTCTTCCACAGTCGAGGTGCTAGCGGCTTGAGTATCCTCAACTAATTCCTCAATTGTAGGATTTTCATCACTTTTGCGTTTTACCATCACGCTATTACTTATACCCATATTTTATTGCGGAATAACAACTTCGTGACTGTATGGATAGCGCAGTGAGATTTCAAGTCTAGCGTACTTATTATTTTTTAATGCGGTCACAATCGCCGACGATTTTTCTCTGCTAATGTTTCCAAGGTAATCGTCGATAACGACCTTCATATCACTCCTACTTGGGCAGTAGAAGCAAACGAGCTTACTAATATTTTCTCTGTACGGTTTTGCGATCGACGTCAGTTGTTGCGTGATGACAATGACGCTCAACATAAAATGTCGCGCACTAAAAGCTAAGTTGACCAACTGACTAGTCCTATTCTTGACGTCTTGAGAACTCGCACAGTCGTCCAACACAATCAGAGTGTTAGTGCCTTTAAAAACATTTGTTACACACTTGAGAACAGCGTCGACACTGTCCTGTGTGCAGTCTATCGCTAGCACGTCGGGGTCGCGCACATATCTCCAATCTTGATATGCTTTGTTCCACTCAAAAGTAGGGCAAATCAACACAATGTAGTCAAATTTACTAAAGTACTCAGATTCCAATGTTTCCAGCAAATAATGCGTCTTACCACAAGCTGTCATACCGACAATTAGCATATTAAACGGGGTCTCCATTAACTCACGTTTGATTTAATACTGGATTGATTGCAACCCATTGTTCATAAAGTTGACCAACCCATCGCTTATCACAAACACCCTACACATGACGTTCGCAGTCGTCACTTTTTTAGTGATTTCAAGAAGCACGCCAGATTGTGTGTTCACAATTTTTTTACCAGTGGCGACGTTGTAATTATCTTGGACGCTCCTCAAGTCGATGACTAGCGCAAAGCCATCTTTATAGAACTTCTGTATGGTCATGAACTGAGCGTGTTCTTCACCCAAACCAAACAGTCGTTTCGCTTCTGCGTAGAACTTCGATTTCGGAATGCCTTGTGAGTACACACTATTTGGCACACCTTCAATTGTGACTCTAACACTCTCAATATTTGGGTAGAGAAACTCCTCACTGTCTGTTCGCACCTTATTAGTGAATAGCAACACAATCGCCTTCATGCTTTTTCTTGGAAGATTAATGTTTTCATTCACAATGGTCGTGCCTTTGTCCCATTCAGTGGTTTTCATCAACGTGACGTGTTCATATGACAAACTCCTACCACTTGCGTAACCTGACGCTATTTCATCAGCAAGCTCCTGGTTATCGATCGTTTCATACTCAAGCTCGAGATTCTCCAGAGTGTATCCACCCACAGCGCTACCGGATTGCGCCACCATAATGTCTGTGGCCTTCGGAAGTGTGATGACATACTGCAAGTTGTTGTTCATGCTAAAAGGAGCGTACAACCCGTGGTCATTCATGATTTTACCAAGCTTAATCCGCTGCTTCGTCCCAATCACACCAAACATTAACGCGTCACTAACTTTAGCAACGTTCCCACTCGTCGCACCACTGTCATCCTTAGAAACTAGCTTTCTCAAGTTCTCACCACCAATACCATAGTCAATCATTTGGTCTCGCGCAGTGACACTCTCCCAAAGGTCGCGATAGACACCAGTGTAATTTTCCCCATTGTTGTCGTACACAGTCTCCCCAGCTAGTCTCACAACAAGTTTCTCAACCAACAACTTGCTAACATTATTCAAGAACCAGCTTTTAGCGTTTGCATTCTTAAAGTCGAACACTAAACCTAACGATCCAGGCACCAAACAGCTACTAACCTTGAGCTTAGGTATATCAATGTAAAGTTCCTCGCCAGGACTGACTTTATTAGGGTTCAACGTGATCACATGCTGCGTTCTCACCCCTTTTATGCCACCCATAGTTGCTCGTCTAAAACCAGGGCTCAACTCTGCCGACGTGACGTTCATATACCTTTACATATGTTTTATCGCTACCGTTTTAGCTTGTAATAATCATAAGCAAACCACGCAAGTACCACCGCGAGGACCCACAGATTCTGAGCCAACCATGCGAGACCCTTTGCACCCAACGTCAACACGTTGTAAACTAAGTTAGCCAACCCAACAGCCCATGGACCCATCTTCATTATCGCATTCTTAACAGCCTGTGCGAATGACCTCGTGGCCATAGCGCCTTTCATAACAGCAGACCTCCCAGCGATAATAATAGTTGTTATAATTCCAGCCATTGAAATTGCCACAGCGCTCAACCCAACCATATTTTCTTTGGCCCATTCCTTAAATTTCTGAAATCTGTCAATGTCGACTTCTTGTCGCTCTCTAACCTCTTCGAGTTCGCGCTGTCTTAGGGTTCTGTCTCTGGCTTTCTCAAGTCCTCTCACTCTTTCAAGCAAATCAGCGTACTCTCGCTCTTCGTCACTCGTGAGACCACTTTGGCTAGCTTTTTTTTTTTCGAGCTCCACCAATCTTCCAAGCTCTTCGTCTAACGCCTTTTGAAAATAGTCTGCTTGTATTTGCAACGAGCCAGTGTCACCTATTCTTGACTCACGCAACACGCTTTCGCTTGGATTAAGCACACCATTCAGATCACGGTTTTCGTTTGACGATAACCCAAGTATGTCGTCGTAGTCCACTTTTGTCTCAATCACTGGGGGATCATCTAGGGCTACTTCTGTTGTGACAGCTGTTGTTTCTGCGCTCTCAGGGATTTGACTAACAAACTGTTTGAACTGCTCAATCGCGTTTTTACTATTATCGTCTTTACTGTAGACCAAGTTTTTTTTATTTTTCCCAGGTTTTAGAATTAGTTTTGGGTTTCCCAGGTTTACCATCTTTCTTTATCGGTTTGAAAAAAATAGCCTCTGAGTCCGTGACCTGCGACCTGTTGACTATCTCCCTTGACGCGTGGTCCTTGCCGAGTGTTTTTCCACTCAATTTACGTATTTTCTTATTTATTAGCTTGATTCTTTTTATGTGTTTTTCTGCCAGCTTTTTGTTGGATTCTTTTAGCTCGCCCAGCCTTCTCTCAATTTCCTCCTCCTCTTCAAAAGCTATACTAAAACTCTCGTCATTGACGTCACCATATGACTCCTGCTCGACAAACTCCACTGCGGGGACTACTGTGTTGGTCCCCTTTATTGTCACCGTCTTACCATCATCAGTATCAATAAATGACGTCTCTTTTTGCCCACCTCGCCTCGCGTCTAGCTCACTCATTATCTTTTTCGCGTGGTCTTGATAGTCGTCGTAATTAACACGAACGTCTTCCGGCATGTTGTCTTCAGTGTACTTGCCGTACACGCCTTGAATAGCATCTTCGATATCGGCGAGCGTCTTTTCTAATTGCTCGTCACTCCAACCTTCATACTTGTCAGAGTTTTCCATCTCCATCTCGTCAAAGCCTCCCCCGCCTTCAGCCATATTACATTAGCTCACATTTTGAATATCGCTTTCTGGTACCCACGAATTATGTTTGCTCTCATAACCCAACCATTTGACCAACGCCATCTTCTCCCCTCCGACTTTCTTTCTTTTCAGCACCTTCTCAACTCTGTACACATCGTCGCCATGTTTCTTATTAACCAGCGATAATTCCTGTTCATAAAATTTACCAATAATCTGTTCACCGGTGTGATCCTCAATTTCGTACACATTCGGGTCACCACGAATAACCTTTACCACTTTAAACAGCTCTTCAGTGAAGTTGGCTTCATATCCCTTTGTGAACACACTCTTGTATTTACTAATTCTCACTGACTCACCAACTTTAAACTTTGGCAATGGGTTGTCTGCAAATTGGTGACCAAACAAAGTGGTCCACACTTCACCTTCATTCGACTTATCAACATCCTTCGGTTTCATCATAATGCTTCGATTCACGTTGCTATTGTAATTGTCCACAAATTTATCCAAAGCGTCAATCCACTTGTATGTCCCACGAGCGTAAAAGTACTTCCACATAATGCTCTTGAGACTTCTATTAAAACGCTCAACAACAGCGGCCTTTTTGTTGGTCTTAGTGCTGAAATATTCAACACCATGTTTTTTCAACAAACTTTTCACACCAACATTGTAGAACTCAAGTCCATCGTCAAATTGTGCTAACTTAGGTGTGGCTCCAAACCGATCTTTAAAGTCAACCAACAATTTTCCAACAGCCTTAGTCATGTTCTTAGTGTCTTTTCTATAAACTGCAATGCCAAAAGCGTATCTACTCAATATTTCAATACCTGTCAATATCCAATAATAACCTCCATTCTGTTTTGAATACTTACTCATGTCCACTAAGTCCATTTGGAGCTCTTCACCAAGAAACCCAACAAAAGTCGCGCGGAACTTATGTCTTCTCACAATAGGTTTGTACCTAGTGTAGGTGTCCTGCGCTGTCAACCATTCTTTCACTGTTTTTCTAGTCACTTCCAATCCGTCTCCCAACGCGCTTTGATACAATCTCTCTACACCACTGAACCCTGTCTTAGGATTGTAGTAAATGTCTCTCAACCCCTGCTCTGTTTCCACACCGAGCTCCATATAATTCACACAATATACAGTTCCAATAACACCGCGCCAATTTTAATAGCGCCGTTATTTGGTTTGATGCGAAACGTTATACTTGAGTAAACACCTTTTTTAACACTCACCTTGGACTCGATGTCCACATGACGTTGCACTGACCCATTCAAAGACTGTTTAGTGGGTATTGGCAACGTTGTGATCACACTGCTTCGCTTCCCATCAATACCCACATTGCTCCCAGTTTCAACAATATCACATAAGATTTCTATGTACTTCAGACCTCTGAGCATGTCGACCTCGTTTGGACTAGTGTACCACCGTGAGTCACCCTCAATCACCCTACCCCTCACGAAACCAAATAGAGGCCCAAGTCTGCCAAGCTTAAATGGGACGCTAACCTTAATCACGCATCTACCTGTGAACGGTATTTTCTCCATCTCAAGGTCCGCACCCTTCCTTTCTTTAAAGTCTTTTTTTAATAGTCTGACTAGTGTGTCGAAGCTAGTGTACCCTCCACTCGTTATTGTACTTTTAAGATCACTCGAAGGGTGACTAAACTCGGAGAGATGAGGGACGTCGCCATCTAATATGTTATTGTAGTCCCAAAACACAGTGGCTGTCTTGACCATAATGCATGGGTTATCGTGCGTAACCACCACGCTGTTGTCAAAGGACACAACTTTTTCTAAGCCTTCAATGAATACCGTCAACTTTCGCGTCATGTATAACATATGGTATATTATATGCAGAAAGCCCTCCATGATTACTATGGAAAGTATTACAAACGTGCGATGGTGAACACATCGAAGGCTGCACACGACGCAAAGGTAGACCTCATCAAAAAGTACCCTCACGCCACTTTAAGCAAATTTGAGTTCTATCCAAATATTTTGCAAGATGGTAAGATCATGAGTGTCGACGTGTATTTCAGAAACAATGACATCCTCAGCACAGACATAACCAGCACAACCTTCAAAAATGATCAAAGCATGTGGAAGTGGTTACACAATAGTAAGTTCCCAATAATATGGCAAGGTGGTGGAACTATCCAACCACTACCAAAAGGTCATAAGAACCACTGGGGGCTTTGGGATGGTTACCCAACAGAAAATGTGTTAAATTATCCAGTGAATAACTTTAAAGTTTTCGTTAACCAAAATAGTTACTTCATGTCAAAGCTGCCAGTCTTGCGAGTCACCACGTCAAAGACAAAATCAGAGTGGGATGACAGCGAATCTTACTACCGCATTGTGTTTGCGACGTATTGCGCGAGTTTCTGTTGTGGGGTGTCATTGCAACATTTATCAGTGTCACAAGAAGTTCACCCTGTGGTCACAAGTGTGATGAGATTTCATTTGTACTTCACCATTAGAAGACTTCTCAGAAGAATGGAGGGTGGTGAGACCATGAAATCAATAAGTAGAGAATTCAACGCTTCCGAATTGTATGGTAAGATTTCCAAGATCCCCAGAAGGCATTACTACCAGAATAAAGTCCTGAGCGATGGTACAACAGGTGAGTCCAGAGTGTTCACACTCAACGACGTTCAGAACGATTACAAACGATACGTCGCACGACTCTCAGACGGCTTTACCAACATTGGGCTGCAATATCTAAATCAAAGCATAGAGTCCTTTGTGTACTCCACACTTGGTGCGCAAGCGAGAACACGTGTATCAGTCGTTGGTGGTTCTGCAGGAAGTCTAGAAACCCAACAAGAATTCCGAAAGTTGTTTTCTGACAGCGTTATCAACTATGACGTGTCGACATGGATTCTCAACATGAATAAATCGATTAGAGACACCAACGTTGTCCAAAATCTCGCAGTGTCGCCAAGTACATGGTTAATGCCAAGCAATGTGGTGATACTCAAGAATAAAATCGCCGGGTACAACAACTTATTAAAGATTGCCACAGAGTCCATGAAATTTGGAGTGAACACTCGCTTGAACGCAACAACACCGACGACTGTGGCTAAAAAAGTCCACCAAGAAAATGTGGTGACTAACTTAGTAGCGCCAACAATCGTGAAGAAAAAAGCTCACCAAGAAAATGTGACGGCGCTAAGTAATCTTGTGGCTAAAAAAGTTTACCAAGAAAATGCGGCACCACTTCCCATGAGAAAAGCAGTGGTCACCACCACAAGCGAGTCAGACACGACAACGCTGGCGATAATCTTAGGGTTCTCAGCGGTATCTGGCTATCTGCTAACCAAATACACCTTGAAGTAGTAATGAGTCTAAACTACGGGTATGAGTCTGACGACCCTCACGATAAAATACTAAAGAGAACGAAAAGGCATCTGGACGAAGATCCTAAATTAAGCGCGACCGGTGGGAGGATGTCTGGACTAATAGACATGCAAGGCTCAGCGATAAAAAACGTAGCAGACCCAGTTGATGACTCAGACGCCGCGAATAAAAGAACTCTAGAGCAATTGCTATCAAGCTACCTCAAGAGTCAGTCCTACAACGTTGTGCTCGACTTCAACGTTAGCACACACGCCTTGAAAAATGTGGAGTTTCACACCAATGGTTCAAACAAAGTGAAAGCTATTGGTGAAACAAGTAAATTAGTGCAAAACAACCCGGCTTATGGTCCTATTGTCGGCATCAGCGGTGTGAGTCAAAGTTTTCTATCACCTGTGTTAACACCAATCCCACTTGAGTCAGGTCTCCATTTTAATTGCCCCAGTATGCAATGGTGTGATCTCTCCATTTTTGTTGTAGTGAGGTTACCTACTCGCACCGCTGGATCAAATTGGGAGACAATTATATCGAACGACGATGGTCAGTGGGATAAGTTCATAGGGTACAAGACTGGCGTGACCAACGGACTCGCGTATGGTGGTAGCATCCCAGCGATGGAGAGCGTATGCACTATTCCGAGTGGTGTTGACATAAGTAAAATGCATATGATATCAATACACTGGCAAATGGACAATTCACACGTCAGAGTCAACAACGTTAAGTCAACCGATTCAGACTTCGTAGCGAATATGAAAAAGATAGGCACACCCTATGGAACAATTTTTGGAATACACCGACCAAGAATACCTCTCGCACCTTATGCATACCCATCGTTGATAGAATTCTACGGTGTGAAAATTGTGAGTGGCTACATGACAAACCGAGACATCATAATCATGGGTGGAGAAATGATGAAGGAATATGGTGTAAAGTAAATGGGAGCATGTGTTTCGAGACCTCATGAAATATATAAGATAAATAAGACGACTGACCACATGTTCAAAGCTGGTGGATCATTTGGTCGCGGTGACGTTACTCTCGAGCTCCACGCTGAGATTGGTATGAGGTCTAAAAAGACTTACGGCGAACCTATTATGTTACCCGCGGAATCAGACAAAGTAGGAGTGGTGGGAGACGTGACCTAAGTTATGTAATGGGTTGGCTTAGAAAACTGGTTCGTAACATTAGAAACTTTCTCAGACGACGTAGAAAACTGAGGACTAATAAAACGTATTTGCTGCATTGGTACACAACAAACCAGATCTATAAAAAACCCAACACCCACGTCGAATAGTTTTTTTGTGGGAGACTATAATATAGTGATGACTTCCATAGCACCTCGACTATTTGATTTCGACGGTCATCAAATCACGACGGTTAATCACAACGGTGAAATATGGTTCAAAGCAAGAGAAGTCGCAAGTGCTCTAGGTTACGCTCGACCAAAAGACGCAGTTAATGACCACGTCGAACCCGATTGTAGAATGAAGATGGAACAAGCCTCGTTTATCAACGAACTTGGGGTCTACTCATTGGTGTTCTCGAGTAAAATGGAACGTGCGAAACACTTTGGAAGGTGGGTGCACTCAGAAGTCTTGCCAAGCGTTAGAAAAAGTTTGGCTGACGTTGGTCTCAAACACAATCAGTTTAAAATGATCACTGAGTTCGACCTTCATACGAAAGTTGTTGGTTTTCTTAGGAGATATTATCCAGAAGCTATTTTGATAGCTGCTTGTGGTGAAAACCAAGACACTTCTGCGAAGAGAATAAATTCGTGGAAAAAAGGTTACCAACGTGGGACACCTGACTTAGTTATTGCCAATGCAAACCGACAGCATAGCGGACTCGTGATTGAGTTCAAGAATCCAGGTGGCACAGGCAAGACGTCCAAAGAGCAGGAGTCTCTGTTGCTTAGATATAAATCCGCTGGTTATCTAACACTCTTGTGCGACTCATATGACGACGCTATTACCACAGTGATAAAATATCTCTTTGACGTTGGGTTTCAATGCTCTCACTGCCTTCGCAAATTTAAAAATAAATCAGCGTTGAGTAACCACGAGAGACGCTATTGTAAAGAGACTTTTTAGACAGCGAGTAATGAGTCGAATTAGCGCTCGTTCTCGTTGTTGAGACGACGTCTGAAGTGACAACTGCTCTAGCATTTTTTAAAGACGTTTTTAACTCAGTAAAAAATGTCTGCGAAACTTTCTCTACTTATTTCACAAACCTTCTGACCACTGTGTGAAAAAAATGTTTCTATTTACATTGGACGCTTCATGTGACCAATGTCTAAATTTAAAAAAGTGGGGTATCCGAGAACACCCTTAATTTTGTGTGGAAGGATGATGACGTCTGCACACTGCGCGATATTGCTCAGCACCACCAACGAATGATGGTCCTGGGTTGTATCTCCAATTGAATGGCGCTTCAACAGTTTGTTCCGTAAGTGTCGCGACAAACGGCGCAATACGCTTTTAGAAATGTGATGTCGTCTGCCATTGAGAACAGTGTGTCGAGTTCACCAAGTCTTTTTAAATGCTCTGTTGTTATGAGACCACAAATAATGACGTGAATGCCAGCTTTAATGTACTCACGGGTAATTGGGAGTAACCCAGAGTACCAATGGCCCTCATCAATGCCGATGACGTCATAATCGGCTATCTCGGAAGAACTTGGAAGGTTGGTGATTAACTTCGCAGGTAAACTGTCTGATCCGACAACAATGGTCTGACGATGTGTGGAGAACGCGTGGTCAGTTCGTCTGGTGTCGCGTTTGTTGTTCATGTAAAGGACTTTGAGCCCTGACTTACTTAACGTGAGTAACCTGCGGAGAGTCTCTGTCGTTTTTCCTGCGAACATGGGACCAATCACAATTTCTAGTCTACCGACTTTCTTCATGGTTACTATACCTCCAGAGAAACGCTCTCCCCTCTTGCGGCAACTGTTGCTCGTTGTTAAATATCCGCTGAAGCTCTAAGTTTTTAAGATGAGACCTCGAGCTCTCGTGTCTTGAGCGATGCATTGGGTTGTTGGTAACCACACCACATGGGTAACAATTGTACGACGCGCCGCCGCCGTGCGTAAAATCCAGGTGAGTGTGTGAGAGTATGTGACTCATAATATCGCCCGCACCCACTATTTCATTACATCCCACCCTACAAACGTTGACGTCACAGTTTGCGGCGAGCTCTAGCCACGCTTTGGCTTTGGTTGAGCATGGTTTCCATAGAAGGGTCGCCAAGAACACTTCGAGGTAGTTACCGAGTAGTGTAGCGGCGGACTCGCAAGGGTTGCTCAAGTAGTGACCACTTGCTAACGTAAGACGTTTGAATGGTGGGTAACACCACACAGGGATCATCTTGGCTAGTTCGTTAACCATCCTGTTGGCTCTAACTTCATCAAGCCCGACCCAAGCCTCATGAGCAAACTTTGTATAGAGAATCTGGGCACCAAATTGTCTTGACACCTCTTCGTTTTTACGATCGGGGTCGCACAACTTGAAGACTTGCGAGTACCCTTTTAAGACGTTGGGTCCAGAGGCGCCTTGCGGGGTAGACGCATCGACAAAGGACATTCTCCGCATCGCGTCGATCTCCTCTTCTTGACGGGCTTGGTCTTGAGTCATCTCTTCTGCGATGTCTTGGACTTGAGTCATTATGTTATACCCCCAGAAAAAATCCTAATTTTTTAGTGCGTTTGGTCTGGAACTGTGAGATACCTGTGAGGTCAACTGTGAGACACCTGTGAGGTCAACTGTGAGTAAGATAATATGTGATAGTGTATTAGATGGTTGAGGACTCACAGACGGCTGTTGACGCTAAGATCACGGCTGATGTGAAAAGTGTTAAGGTGAAGGACCCAAAGCGTGTCGCTGCTGGTAAAAAGTTGGCTGAGATATCGAAAGCTGCGAAAGAAAAGAAAATGCGTGAAATGATAGTCAACGAAGAACAGGGTAGTGAGTGGGGTTATGGATATGTTGTCGGAACACTTGGTGTAATCATCGCTGGTGCTTCGTTATGGTACACAATTAGCAGTGAAAAAGAGACACGACTAGAGCCTGTGAGTACTACACCAGCTGTGTCAGAAAGTTGTAGAACTCGTCGTCCAACACTTGACACATTTGATTCTTGAACAAAACACACGACAATGTATATATGGCTGCGATCGATCGAAAAGAACTTATGAACGAATTGTACGATGCGCTACTTGTTACGACTGGTGCTGTGGTAGTGAGTATGATTTCTAAAAAGGCTTTGGGAGAACCATTGGGAACACCAGAGACAGTTAAAGGCACAGTGAAACTTGCTGCAGCTGTTGGTGTAGGAACGCTGTTAGTAAAGTGGATGCAATCGAAAAAGTGGATACCGACAGATCCATTCAAATCAACGTAAGTTAATGGCGAGTCTTGTGGCTGGAGGGATATTTAATGCAGTGGCTTTTGCAGGCGCTGGCTTTATGTTTTCAAAGTTTAATCACACAGGCTATGAAGCTGAGATGAAAAGGCACAACCATGCGTTGGAGCAGTTAGCCAGCGCGAAAGAAGCGTGGTACGAGAATGAGGTCGCCAAGAAAGATAAGATTCAGCGTTTACGGCAAATGCTCTCAGATGCTAACGCTGACATCAATGACACAAACCACGCGTTGGAGGAACTTAGAAGCGTAATGACCATACAGTACAGCGGACGAGTGTTCACTGACTCCCCGAGGGTTGCGGATTACTACCAACCGAGTGCGGAGATGAAGGAATACCAATTGTTGTTTGTTAGCGCGCTAGGTTTGGGTAGTGGGATAGCGGTGTGGGTACTCACTCGGTGAAAAAAATGTTGGAGTAGTATAAGAGTGATGGACAAACTTATGAGGCAGATGAGTTATGGCTTAACAATTGACGAAATCGCGAATGAGACGCAAATTGAGTGTGGAGGCACCTTCAGGCTTTACCACTGCTCGGATTGTGACGTTGTGAAAAATGTGACTGACTGCGGTGGGTACGCGTGTCCAAAGTGTGGCGACATCGAATGGGGTTACACTCAGAGTTACAGCGACATGAGACTCACGCGACTAAAGAGCGTTCACAAACGGTCTTGGTGGATGGGGAGAAGACTACGGAACGTTGTGAGGGGTGAGCACCTTGAGTCGATAAAGGAGGACTTCCTGAAAGTTGTCAATGTGCTGCACTCATGCAATTTGATCAAGGGTAGAAATGTCAGCAGATATGGATACTACATTATTAGGTTGTGTCATAGAAGACGAGTTGAGACACTCAAGAAGGTGTCAGACCTCAAAGACGGGAAGGTGAAAGACTTGTTTGATAACAATCTGTTTGGGGTGGTGTACCCAAAGCTGGGATGGTGTGAAAGTGGTGACAATTACTACGACGAGTGGTTTAGGAAAAAAACAAGTGTAGTATATAGAAGCCAATGAGTCGGACTGCGAAAAACCCTCTGACAAAAAGACGGGCGCATAAGACGAGTACAGCCGTTGTCAATTCACTAACAGATGAAGCGACCAACGTTCACGGCTTCTTTAGAGACCAAGAAACACAACGTCTAGTCGAAGACCTTACACCGTCAACACATCTGTTGGATCGAGCACTGAGAGGGTTCACAAGGTCCTATGGAGTCGAAGTGATTGACGACAGAGACATCAATCAGGTAAATGGTAGTAGAAGTGCTGTCACTAACCTTTTGAGACGTGAACTAGGTGAGACCAACGGAATGAAAGTGGTGGAGACAGTCAAGGTCACTTTTGAGAAAGTTTTAGAACTCAATAAGACCACATACAAAACTGCCTACTTTAACAGCGAAACGTTCGTCGTCATTAACGAGCATGACATCGAGGGTGTCGCCAATCGTGGGTCGGAGCAGATTTTGACGCGGATAGCTGGGTGGTTATCTGAGGGGTCCGGATGGACTATCGACAAAATAGATGCGCACTACGTTAATGTCGCTATTTACAGACCTTTGCATGGGAGTAGCTACATTGTGTTGCCAAAGGAGCTGCGCAACAGTATGAAGGGTCTGATAAACGTAAATAACGATGATGACAACGAGTGCTTTAGATGGTGTCACCTTGCGCATAAGTTTCCTGTTGGAAAACACTCCGATAGAACGTCGAAGTACGCTAGGCATGTCGGTGAGTTGGACTATGACGGAATTGACTTCCCAGTCACACTCAAAGACTACGACAAGATCGAAAAGGCGAACGATATTAGCATCAATGTTTTTGGGTACGAAAATAAGCAGCCATTCCCTGTGTACGTTTCTAAGGAAGCGTACCCTGACCATATGGACCTATTGTTGATAACTAATGACGTGGGCAACAAGCATTATGTGTACATTCGCGATTTCGACAAATTCATGTACCGTCAGACAAAGTATAAGGCGAGAAAGCACTTTTGTAGGTATTGTTTGCAATGTTTCACCCGTGCGGACGTGCTTGAAAGTCATATTGAAGTGTGTTTGGTCATCAATGGGAAGCAAGCTATTAAAATGCCACAAAAAGGTGCGAAAGTGAAATATGAGAATTTTAGTAGACAGCTAAACGTACCATTTGTGGTGTACGCAGACTTCGAGGCTATCACACAGAAGGTGCACACAGCGACACCATCAAGCGAGAGTAGCTACACAAATGCTTACCAGAGGCACGTCGACTGTGGTTATGGGTATAAATTAGTTTGTTGCTACGACAACGAGTACAGTAAGCCAGTAAAAGTGTATCGCGGCGAAAATGCAGTCAACAAGTTCATTGGGGAGATGTTAGAAATTGTCGAATATTGTAAAGAGACATCTGAGAGTCACTTTAACAAAGAAATGATACTGACTAATGCCGATAAGAAGAACTTTGACGAGGCTAAGAGTTGTCATATTTGCAGTGTTGAGTACACTGGTTCTGACGTTAGAGTGAGAGACCACTGTCACGTGTCAGGTAAGTACAGAGGGTCCGCACATCGTCAGTGTAACGTGAACTTTAGATTGACTGATAAAATTCCTGTGATCTTTCATAACTTACGTGGCTACGATAGCCATTTCATTATGCAGGAGATTGGCAAGTTCGGTCAAGACATAAATGTGATACCGAACAACATGGAGAAGTACATGGCGTTCATGCTTGGAAAAAACTTGGTGTTCTTGGACAGCTTTCAGTTCATGGGTAGTGGTCTAGACAACTTGGTGAGGAACCTACCAAGGGACGCTTTCAAATACACGTCAGAAGTGTTTCACGACGAGGGGTTGGCACTCATGACAAGAAAGGGAGTCTATCCCTATGATTACATGGACTCCTTTGATAAATTCGACGAGCGCGAGCTACCCTCCAAAAAGGACTTCTACAGCGTTCTGAACGATGAGCACATCACGGAGGAAATGCACGAGCGCGCCATCGATGTGTGGGACTACTTCGACGTTAAAAATATGGGTGAGTACCACGACCTGTATTTGAAAAGCGATGTGCTCTTGCTTGCCGACGTTTTTGAGAACTTTAGAAAGACATGCCATCGCGAGTATAAACTAGACCCGTGTCACTATTTCACATCGCCTGGATTGGCTTGGGACGCCATGCTAAAGATGACTGGAGTAGAACTCGAATTATTGTCCGACATCGACATGTTCCAGTTCGTAGAATTAGGTATGCGTGGTGGTGTGAGCTACATATGCAACAGACATGGCGTGGCGAATAATAAGTATATGGAAGGGTATGACAAAGAGCAAGAGTCGAAGTATTTGATGTACCTTGACGCCAACAACTTGTATGGATGGGCAATGAGTCGAAGTCTACCCACGGGCGGCTTCAAGTGGTTGACTGAGAAAGAAATAGAAAAAGTTAATCTGCACGACTATCACAACAATAGTAAAAAAGGTTTACTGCTCGAGGTCGACTTGGAGTACCCAGCCCATTTGCATGACCTACACAATGATTACCCGTTGGCTCCCGAGAAGATGGAGATAAACCGTTGACATGTTGTCGGAGTACTGCACGAAAATCAAAAATAAGTTTAACGTGAGTGTTGGTGGTGTAAAGAAGCTGGTGACTAATTTGATGGACAAAAAAAAGTATGTGTGTCACTACGGAAATCTGCAGTTGTACATGGATCTTGGGTTAAAAATCAATAAGATTCACAGGGTCCTGCAGTTTGACCAGTCCAAGTGGCTAGGCAAGTACATCGACTTTAACACAGTCAAAAGAACTGCGGCTAAGAACGCTTTTGAGAAGGACTTCTTCAAGTTGATGAACAACAGTGTGTTCGGAAAAACGATGGAAAACTTGAGGAAGCGTGTGGACGTAAGATTAGTGACCACTGCGGAGAAATTTAAAAAGCTTGTCTCGAAGCCGACGTTCGTGTCTTGCAAAATATTTAGCGAGAACTTAGTCGCTGTCCATAAGGTTAAAGAAACGTTGACACTAAATAGACCTGCATATGTGGGTATGTGCATACTAGACTTGAGTAAAACGCTGATGTATAATTTTCACTACAATTATATTATGAAAAAGTACTCTAGCGACACCTGCAGATTACACTTCACCGACACTGACAGTCTGCTGTACTCAATCAAAACCGATGACGTTTATTCCGACTTTATGATGGAGTGCGAAAAGTTTGACAATAGCGATTACCCTGCAGACAACCCATTCTTTTTTAGAGAGAATAAGAAAGTTATTGGGAAGATGAAGGACGAGTGCGCTGGGACGCCAATTGTTGAGTTCGTTGGGTTGCGCAGTAAAATGTACAGCTATTTGAAAGAGGGTGGGGGTGGTGGGAAAACCGCTAAAGGTATTAGAAAAAATATAATTAAAAAAGTAATCAGACACGAAGATTACAAAAGTGTGTTACTTGAGCAGAAACAATTGCGACACACAATGAAGACCATTAGAAGTGTCAAGCATCAGATTGGTAGTTATGAAATTAATAAAGTATCGCTATCCTGCTTCGACGATAAACGATACCTTTTAGAAAATGGTATTGACTCCTACGCATATGGTCACAAAAACATTGTAGTGAGAGACACCACTGAGAGTAGTGAGCAAACGGACTAATTCGTAGAGTAGTTGGCTATTTGTTAGCTAACGTTGTTAGCCGATCAAAAGAGCACCATTTTGCTATCCATTTGGATAACATCGCCACTAGAATCAAAATCTGGTGGCTTTTTTTCGCGCGTGAATTGAGACAGCAGCAGAGCGCGTCGGTCGTAGTTTGTTGAACAAAAATGCGAAAATGTTGAAACGGCACTCTCTATTTTTTAATATGCGAAAGTGGGCTCGCTCCACATTTTATTTTTCTAACACGCGAAAATGTTGAAATGACACTTTCTATTTTTTCCTAAATGTAATTTGTGAGAATTTTGAAACGACACTTTCTATTTTTTAAATATGGCTGAAATGGTGTTAAATTTAGCGAGAATCACGATTTAGTATAAATTTGGTATTGTTTCGCTAGTCTCGCGTGTGTTTGACATTAATTAAGTAGAAAATGTGGGAGGGGTGTCTAGATTGACTAACGACCGCTGTAGTAGTATAGCAAGTAGGGCTGCGAGCTTATTCGACCTCAACCGTGAATATAAATACCAAAACATTGCCAAATTTGTCGAGTCGCGACTTGACACAAGTTTGGTGGTGTTTTGGTATTTATACTCACGGTTGAGGTCGATTGGGCTCGCAGCCCTACTTGCTATACTACTAACATCCAGCCGGCTCACACTCGGTTGTACCAAATTTCATTGATAAAATCACGTCCGATCACATTCAAACTCCGCAAGCGTACAGGTAAATAAATTAACTAACTTTTGCCATCGCCAGGAATAGAAAAAGATTCTTTACAAGTCTAGAAAGCCATCATAAAGTTGCCAAATTCTCTGTAAAATATCGATATGAGGTTGCGCGACATTCTATCTATCACTAAAGACTCGTTCACACGAGTGACATACAGTGTAAGCACAAGATAAATACGAAAACAAAGCAAGTTAGACTTTCCCTCTGGGATTTGCGAAGACAAAACAACGATAATTTTTCTTTGTTTCGTCTTTTGCTCTGTTCTTAAATTATGCTTAGACCATGATCGTATAATGCTTTCGCTTATGATGATCCTTATGTCGCAGGCTTGACTTCATTCCTTTCTTTTGCCTTTTGTTTTGTCCTTATGCTTATATGCTCACGTGTGAACCAGGCATAAATAAAGTGACTATTATATTTTCGCTACAACACTACCTCCATATATTATAAAAAGAAACTATGGAATTTTGGTGGCGTCAATCTTGATAGCAATTTGCGCAGGGCGTATAGTTTACGGTTTATGGAACTGATCTACAAGATCACCTCAATGTCCGACATGCTTGCCTTCACTTCTGGCACGGAACATAGTCATCCAATTAAATAATAGAATACGTTTTCCCGGGTCTCTATAACGTGATCGAAACCCGAGTGAGGTAATAAAAACACCAGAGAAGTGTACGGAGAAACACGAGCAGCCGAGGTGAGTGCTTGCCAAACTTCTGGAGTGTTTTTATTACGGAAAACGTAATATTCTAATATTTTTATATAATAATTCAAAAACAATTGCTTATACTTTGAATAATTACGATATATAATGCAAATTCAAATTGGTTACTGACGTCATTCCGGTCTTCGTAGGCTGATCGAGAACGGCAAGCGAACCAATCACAGCGTGCGTAGAGTAATATTATGTATTATACATAGCGCTCACTGTTAACATCTAATAAGTCATTTTATTTTAATATTCTCTGCATTGGTCTAATTTCGACATTTTTTAGTCAGATAATTTTCCTTAATTTTTATAATATATGTAAAAGAAAAATTGAGCAATATGGCATTCGCAAACCGACCACAACATCTGTTCAACTAGCACTGGGACAATATTTTCTATTTAGCAATTAGTCACTGAAGTCGAGGTGATTATCGATGAATAGTATAATTTCAGGCTTGAAGTGAATATCCAATTGAGAAGTTTTAAACAGACAGTTTGAACTGTGTTAGATATAATTTATGTAAATCCAGTGCTTGATGTTTTCTTCACGCGTGACAGCTTTCAAAAACACACTAACAATCAATACAACTAGTTATACCATAAACAACATCCTCATCCGATAGTTCTATATTGGGAGAAATCTGATGTACACAGTGTCTTTATGCTAAGTTTTTGAGCCTTTTCGACGATTTATTAGTTATAATAGTAATATATAGTTGCCATTTTTAAAATAATAAAATATGAATGGATATAAATGTATATCTTTCTAAACCATGATTACGAAAATTTAAGGAGAGATTATTGAATATCTTTCTAGGCGATTATTATGTTTTCTATAGTTGAAGTAACAGCTGGTGGCGCAATAAAATGTTCCCCCTCTTTGACTTATTGTAATTAAAAAACTAAAGAAGCCATCTTATTCAACTAAAGTTTATTGAACGCAGTAATGTATAACTTAAATTTTGATGTATGCCTTAAACATATCTATAAAATATTAGCCGAGATATAGGCGTTTAAACTCGGACGACATTGACAAATATTTGTTCTTACTGTTGCGTGTTTTTACCATTTTATTTCCATAATGCAAATTATTAGACCATTTCAGACAATTTTTCACGTCTTCCAAAAACGCTACATTGAGTGTAAACACCTATATCTCGGCTAATATTTTATAGAAATGTGCAAGGCATACATCAAAATTTAAGTTAGACATAACCACGTTCAATAATTTTTATTTGTATCAGATAGCTTTTTCAGTTTTTTTAATTACAATGTGTCGAAGAGGGGGAACATTTTTTTGCGCCACCCGGTAGTAACTGTCAACAGGGGTCAGGGAGACTCCAAAAACATTACGGAGCCAGGTAATTGTAGCCACCTGTTTATTGCCAAGACTTCGACGAACTATTTAGCCTGCAATACCCTAATAGATAATAAATCAGTTTTTTTACTATTGGCAGTTTTAGATGTATTTCCAACCATTGTATTTCCATTACAGCGGAGCTTTAGCACCGTCCAAACTATAAAACCGGCACCTATAAGGAGAGACATAATTGTGTATATTTATGATTATGTTTTGTGTTTTCCGCCAACAGTGCTATTATTTTTTATGGTAATAGTAAAGTAGGAAAGACTCTATAAAGACATGCTAATGTCAGGTAATTGTTACCATCATTTATTTTCAAGGTATAATAATATGCAGTCGACTCTGGAAAGCAGTAGAACACAGATCTGTCTGGCGACTGCGACTAAAGATGGAGGAACCTCAAGTTATTTATAGTAATGTAAAGGTTACGGGAAAAGTCGTTCAACGCTTACCACCACCACTTCCAAAGACAGAAAATATTCCAGCGTCAGTTATCGAGGTTAATCCTCCCAGAATAATACCTCCTCCTAAAACGCTAACTGTTATCCCCAACAGCTGCAAACGATGTAGTCGAAACTCGGCATCAAGAAAACAAGTGGTACTGTTTATAGCAGTCGTCATTTTGGCCATTTTGTCAACGGTGTTTGTGACTATGTATTTGATGACCGAGGGTAAAGGCAAACCTTGTGATTCTCAGAATAGTCTTACAAATAAAGAAAATACAAGTTGCAACTGCAGTCGTGTGGGAAACTGCAGTAAATTCAACATCAGTACAATTACTTGGCTCAATACAGGTTAGCTAATAGGCTTTTTAAAAGTCGTCAACCCTTTCCTTATGCTCGCGCTTTGAGAAAAACTCAAGTGGACGACTTGTAGCAAGTCTAAGGTTAGCATACACGTGATTAAAGAGTCTTGATAATCATGCGAGAGTTCTGTATAGGAAAGTATTTCTCCTTTTGACTCATTTCATTACATATTTTTGAAAATATATAACGCTGTATTCATCTTCAGATACTTCCGTTTACCGTACCTCTTCCTTGCTTCGTACCTCTTCTAACCTATATCTACACGTTAAAATTTAAGTATTGGCTAATTCGACGTCTAATTCGAAGTTTACACCAACATTTTAATAAACACCGAACTTGTAATGACAACAGAACACTACAGTGCGTTTTAGAATTCCCATCATTAGGTATATTGACAAAAGTTATCTCTAGAAATTGTCATTTGGTGGATGGTATAGATTCCATGACTGATCTAATCGATCGCGGTAACTGAATAATTTGAAAATCGTTGTTGCATATATTACAAGGTTGGCAAACGGTAGGAGAGCCACTCGAAAGCAGAATTTTCATTTTAATATTTTCGCTCTATGTACATTAACTCATTGCATTTAAAATGTGACGCCATTTTCTGAGGATCATGTGCAAAAATACCTTTATTTGCCTGCCATAAGAGATGGATTGAACAAAATAATATAAGATATAACAATGAATAACCTAACTAAAACTCTACAAGGTAATTGGTGTACTACCAAAGTAGTATAAGGTCTAACTTTCGAACTAAGGGCCTTCGTAACGGAATAAAACGTATAAATTAACTTTTCACGAAGACCCTTCTCTCGAAACGTTACACCTCCCACATTAGGGACATTTAACACGGCGTGTTTTCAGGCAAACCTTAAGAACTATCAAACCATCCACCTTCCATCATACGCCAACTACCACACTCCATCAACAAACGCATTAACAAACTATCATGTGACAAAGAAACATTCGATGCAGCATCCCCACTTTACAACGACGCCCTAAAGCAAAGCAACTTTGACACATACTTAACGTATACACAAACTCAAGACAATTCCAACTCTCAAAGACGAAACAGACAACGTAACGTACAGTACCGCTCAGAAGTAACCTAACACTGCGGTTGCGGTGAGGTTGCGGTGAGGTAGCGGTGGAGATGCGGTGAGGTTGCGGTGAGGTTGCGGTGAGGTTGCGGTGAGGTAGCGGTGAGGAAGCGGTGAGGTAGCGGTTAGGTTGCGGTCTACACATCTAACCGCAACGGTCGACTAAACGCTTCGGGTTCCGAGTTCATCCGACCAAAAGCCGGCAGCAGAACGTCAAATAACTTGCCGTATCAAGTTCAAAACAAAGGGAATTATTAACTGGTAATCATTGGAGCAGTTTTGAAGTCATTCTTATATTAGTCTCTGTATTCTGCATACAATGTATAACGATTTCGTGGTTGAACTCCTAACAACGACGACGACGTTGGTACAAATGCACAAACTGAAAGCCTGTTATGTTGGAATTTATCAAATAACGTTAACAATAATTTTTCCCGAAATAGTCTTACCAAATAACTATTATTGCGTGAAAGCATTTTAGGAGAAGAAAATTTAACGGGCATCTTGATACGATTTACGATTATGTTATAACTGTTGTGTTTCGAGCCGTTTATTGACCCAACGGCATGTTTTGCTGTCGCATGTTTCTTAAACTCATCGGGTATATTATATTATACTCATCCCGTTTCAAACGTCGAACTTATCATGTGTCGAACTTATCATGTGTCGAACCTAGATAAGTGACAAATTCGACGTTTGAATAAGCATATGTCCGACTAAAGCGGTCGAACTTAATAATATTGCGGTCGATCTTATCACGTGCATATAATACGGTCCATTGACAAGTTTCAAAACTCCAAATCCGTACTACGTTAAAAAATATTGTTTGATGAACTACTGTATATCATTGGCATTGCTATCCGACATGCTTCTCATGTATGTAACTGATTGCTTATGTGAACTATAAGATAACGTAAAAAACCTCAAGTTAAGCCAGAGCTTTTGACATGTGTATTGTCAATTTCCGTTTAATTCGGCACGTGGCGCTTTCGCCACGGTGAGAAGAGCATGCCTGGAGACTGGCAGGCGCTCTCATTGTAAAGACTTAAAACTGTGAGTAATTCTCTAATAACTAATACCTCCATGCAATATATACTATAAAATCATGAGGGAGTACAACTTTTCAAAGAGAGTACCACCGGAGTGACCCGTGAGTGACCGGACAAGTAAACAAATCAACGAGCGTCCGATTTATTTTGTCAGGCTAAACTGCTATAGTACTGCTAGAAGATGGTAACCATTAACAACTTCATTAACCACTTTTGCATTCTGCGTCGACATATAGCCCAACTTTATCACTTTACCTGAAAATTGATATTGAGCAATCGAAGCGCTCGGTCACTCAAAGTGCTTCAGTTTTGTTTCAAGCGTGGCAAACCAGGCTACGTGTCAACAGTGCCAGTGGCAAAGCAGGCCAAATGCATGATGGCAGAAGCATGTCAACAGTGCCAGTAGCGAAGCAGGCAAGTGTCCTTTTTGTCGTCTGTGGCAATAGCGAGTCTCGGAATAGAAAATTTCATGAATACATTTTTATCAAAACATTTCTCTTCATGTTTCCCTGAGAGTGATTGTCAAACAGAGCTTGGAATGCTTCGCATGAACGGACCCACAGACGGAGTCACGGCGTTTATATCACCATCTAGTAATATAATTTATCCGCGGCACAAGCTTCACATATTTAGACAAAAATATGTTTGTCGCGAATGGTGGTATTTCTAGAGTATGACTGTATGACTTTTTTTATCTCATTCTTATCGGGAAAGAAACAAGT
>JAYKKM010000490.1:2065000-2165000 GCA_035772405.1 Chrysogorgia sp. JL179-B06
TATATATATATATATATATATATATATATATATATATATATATATATATATATATAGATAAAATGAAGCGAATAGTTTGCAATCGTCTAAGAGTGCTCAATACCTTGAGTGGTAGAGCGAATTGTATAACTTATGTTACACAAATTTTTATAAATCCCTTGTATTAACCTACGTAACCCGAGTGTAATTCTTTAACATCATAATTTCTTCTGGTTTCCATGGCAACAAAAAAGGCGTGAATGAGAACGGCCGTTGATGCATGAAAATAATCTAATAAACTACATGAATGAATGAATGAATGAATAACTTTATTTAACCACGCTAATATCGTCAGCAAATGCTGATTTCCACGTTAGGCGTGTAAAATTATAGTACAAATACAAGAAATATTATATAGTAATACAGTTATTAACAAATAGTAGTATAATACAGTTATATAAAATTACAAAAATATAGTTTCTATATATTACAAAATGTAGTTAAAAAACATGAGGCGCGATTTTTCTTTCAAAATAGGACCGTGTTTTACTTTTTCTTAAGTCAGCTGGTAGGTAGTTCCATAACGCAGCTCCGTCAAACATAAAACTATTTTTCATGCAGTTTGTGCGTGGATTCGGCAAACAAACTGAGTTGTGACTTTCACGAAGATTATAGTAAAACAGTTCGTCTTTATATGTAAATAACTCATGGAGGGAATTTGGCCCCATATTGTTCAGAACTTTGAACATCATTTTTGCTTTGGCTTTTAGACGCTGTGTATTTAAAGGTTCCCATTCCAAAGCGTTTAAGGCAGTTTGTTGATCAGTTTGATTAGGCATATTTGCTATAATACGTCCTGCTCTGTTTTGAAGTTTTTGTAAACGTTTGGATTGGGTCTCACCGAAAACATTCCAAACTTCGCAACAATTATTGAAATAAGGTTGAATTAATGAATTGTATAAACACTTTAGAGTCTTTAATTTTGATCAGCAAATTATTTTACTTGTTTCAAAGCATATAGGTCTGATGATATTTTCTTACATATACTGTCTGTGTTAGCTTTCCAAGATAAATTTTCATCAACAATAACACCCAGAGCTTTGTATTGGGAAACTTGTTTTATCGGTTTGTCTTCAATAGTAATTTTTAATTGATAATCACCAATTTTATTAAGCATAGGTTTAGTTCCAATAAGAATATATTCTGTTTTAGCCACATTTAGGCTGTTTGTTTGCTATTAGTCATTTTCGTAAGTTTACCAAATCAGAATTCACTGCAATTTCAATATCATTAATTGATTCACCAGCCGCTGTAATGTTTGTGTCATCAGCAAACAACCTGGGTTTTGTTTGATTTAAACATGATGATAAATCGTTTATGTATATTAAAAATAGTAATGGTCCTAAAATAGAGCCTTGGGGTACTGCATATTTTACGCCACGTTCTTCTGAAATAAAACCATTTATATCACATTTTTGTGTTCGTTCATTCAGATATGATTTGATTAATGATAATGCCTGGCCTTTCATTCCATACAGTAATAATTTTTCTAATAACATTTGATGGTTAACGGTGTCAAATGCCTTCTTTAGGTCTATAAAAACTACTAGATTGAACAATTTTCTGTCCATGTTTACATACCAATTATTGGCACAGTCAAGTAGTGCTGTAGCTGTGGATGGGAACTTACGAAAACCAAATTGGTGCTCAGAGAGCAGGTCGCTTGCTAACAAATATTCGTATAATTGATTGTAAATGATACGTTCCATACTTAACTGCTAATAGCAGGCAGCAACGAAATAGGACGATAATTTCCAGGAAAATTTCGCTTGCCACATTTAAATAGTGGGATTACTCTTGCCATTTTCCAATCACTTGGAAAAGTGCATAAAGTAATTGCTTGATTAAAAATATATGTTAGTGAGCTAGAAATTATTGCTGCTGCAATTTTAATAATTCTACTTGAAATTTTATCAATGCATGTGGCCTTGCAGCTTGAAAGTTTCGATAGTAAATGACAGACATGGTTTACAGTGAATTTTATCAGCTATAGCTTTGGTCCAAACATTGAAAAATATTCAGTAAAACTCTCAGCAATGTCTTTGGGATTAGTCAACTTTTCCTCATTGATGTTTAGTTCATTTACTTTTGTTGGCCTATTTTGTTTGCCCATTAAACTATTTATAGACCTCCAAGCAGCTTTTGGATCATGTTTTAAAACTGAAATTTTGTTGGAATAGTATTCTTTCTTGGCTTGTCTTAATTGCGTGCTTGTAAAATTTCTTGCATTTTTATAGTTTTCCCAATCACTTTCAAGTTTAGTAATTGTTGCTTTTCTTTTTAATTTATCTCTTTCGTTTATTAATTTTTTGATATTACTATTAATCCATGGGACTCTTTTTGATTTTACTTACATGTGGATGGATTTGAAAGAATTTGCCGTTATAAGGGACTAAACGCCGGTCGATATAAGCACGGCCGTCCGCGCCGGACTAAGGGATTATAGTTGAAATGACAGGCACATTGCTATAGTAACTATCAACAGGGGTCAGGTAATTGTAGCCACCTGTTTATTGCTGAGACTTCGACGGACCATTTGATATCAGTTTTATTCGGTTTAATTTAATTTGGCTTGTAATACCATTATTGACAATACATTAGTTGTTAGGTTTGGCAGTTTTAGATGTATTTCCAACCATTATGCCCATTACAGTGGAGCTTTATCACCGTCCAAACTATAAAACCGGCACCTATAAGGAGAGACATAATATTTGTGAATATTTATGATTATATTTTGTGTTTTCCGCCAACAGTGCTATTATTTTTATGGTAATAGTAAAGGAAAGACTCTATAAAGACATGCTATAGCCAGGTAATTGTTACCATCTGCAGTTTATTTCCAATTAGGCATAATAATATACAGTTGACTCTGGAAAGCAGTAGAACACAGATCTGACTGGCGACTTCGACTAAAGATGGAGGAACATGAAGTTATTTATAGTAATATAAAGTTCACGGAAAAAGACGTTCAACATTTACCACCACCACTTCCAAAGACAGAAAATATTCCAGCGTCAGTTATCGACGTAAATCCTCCCAAAAGAATACCTCCTCCGGAAACGCTCACTGTTATCCCCAACAGCTGCAAACGATTTAGTCGAAACTCCATATCAAGAAAACAAGTGGTACTGGCTATAGCAGTCGTCATCTTGGCCATTTTGTCAACGGTGTTTGTGACTATGTATTTGATAACCGAGGGCAAAGGCAAACCTTGTGATTCTCAGAATAGTCTTGCAAATAAAGAAAATACAAGTTGCAACTGCAGCCGTGTGGGAAACTGCAGTAAATTCAACATCAGTGCAATTACTTGGAACAATACAGGTTAGCATATAGCCTTTTGAAAGACTCAACCCTTTTCTTTTTTATTCTCGCGCTTTGAGAAAAACTCAAGTGGACGACTTGTAGGAAGTCTAAGGTTAGCATACACGTGATTAAAGAGTCTTACACTGTTATTTTATAGTGGTTAAATTAACTACAACATGGTAGTTCATTTAACTACTTTTGGTGTAGTTATTTTATCGTGGTTATTTTAACCACAATTTTGCAGTTAAAACAACTATTATGGTAGTGATTTTAACTATTCAGATGTAGTTGTTTAATCGTAGTTGTTTTAACCACAACTTATTAGTTAAAATAACTACTGGCATAGTTAATTTAACTACACTTTATGTAGTCAATTCCTTATAGATATTTTAACTACAAAATTTTAACTACATTTATCCATGTAGTAGTTAATTTAACTACACTTTATGTGGTTAATTCCTTATAGTTATTTTAACTACAAAATTGTAACTACATCCATGTAGTAGTTAATTTAACTACACTTTATGTAGTTAATTCCTTATGGTTATTTTAACAACTTATTAGTTAAATTAACTACTGGCATACAAGGGTAGTTAATTTATCCATGTAGTAGTTAATTTAACTAGACTTAATGTAGTTAATTCCTTATAGTTATTTTAACTCGGTTATCAAACTCATCACTAATTGCAGAAGAAAATTCAATAAATTTAATCTTTATCAGATACAAATTTACATAATTTTACAAACTTTAACTTAGATTTTCTTGGTTAAAATTAATCCAATGAAAAATAGTTTGAAAACCTGGCTATTTAGATACATGCATTTGAGCAGCCAATCGGTATGAGATGTCATACATATAACTTATAACTCCACAGGCATACGTATTAAGGTTTTGCTTGACAAGTTTAATAACATGCATGAGTTAATATAACACACATATTTTCAGAGATGGCATTGAAAATTTGAATCCATCATAAAAAGCATATTGTACATGTATATTGATAAACTACTAGGCTCATAATTATGAACACTTACATAATACAGTGGAACCTGAGTTTTACGACCACCCTTTGCCAAGCAAAAATGGTCGTAAATGACAGGTACACATCGTGTTCGGGATGCCAAAAAGCGGTCGCTGGTCGCGTTAGGCAGGTGGTCGCTCATTCCAGGTATAAGTGCTTGTAAACGGCAGGTATATAGTCGTTAAAAGGGGTGTCATAAAACTCAGGTTAAAAGCTGTATCAGTAATGGCAAATGTATTTAATATGATATGCCTCACATAATAAGGCATGTTTCGGTATTACATGATATTGTACAGTGCTCAGTTATTCTACTATTTCCACACGCAAGGGAACAAACTCATCTGTCCCATGCATTCCAGAAGGCTTAGTTGGATTTAAAGGGATGTAATAGGTGAAATTATTGTGATGAACTATCTGAATCTGAGGACTGGCAGTTGATGAAAGCTGATAACTTTGAAAATGTTCATTGAATCCCATTGTTATCATCTCGGTCACTATGAATTTAGTGTTGCGGCTATCCTTGTTCACTATGTATATATCAAGAATCGTCCAGAATTTAGGAAGCTCATCTTGACTATATCCAATATGGATTGTTGCACCACATCTATATTTTGTGCCATTTATCATCACCCATCGTGCACTAATAATAATTACAAGAATCAATCAATAACTTATTGTTGATACATTTCATGCACTGATCCTGTTTACCAAGTGCTTTATTTAAAGGCAATACTGGTAACCACATTATTTCATACTATGACAGTATGTACTATTAAACTTACCAAAATATTGGGAGTAAATGGTCAAGACCAGGCTGTTCAGCAAGCAATAAATTCATGTATTTAGCTACACCCACGTACGTCATTTTACCTACAGAAAGGAGAAAATGGCAGATTTTAGCTACTTTAGCTTGCTAAAATTAATCTAAAACTACTGGTTCTTGTGGCATATTTAGAATGCTGCAGCCTTACATACTGCATATCCATCCATTTTTATGGGTTTCTATATTTTTCCATCCCGCAATTCTGGAAACTTAATTAATTAAACACTGTACCTGGTCCAGTTTCATAACCCTTTTCGATGAATGACCGCATTTCACCAAAAGAATCGTTTAGTCTGTAGCACACTGCCTCTTGGTGTCTTTTGGCCAAAGTGTATGGCAGGTTTATAAAATTACCAATGATTGCTGCTAAACGTTTAAAATAAGAATGCTTGGCTTCATAACGCATGCACCAACTTCTTGCCAATGGACCAAGTCTAAACAAAGAAATGAGCATAATATTTATTCACTTATCAACCAATTTGCTATCTGAGGAATTACTAGTAATTGATGAATATGTATATGAATGTAACTAACGAGTATTGCAAAATTATGAGTAGAGCTACATTTACTTACTCCATAATTATTCGTGGCATGTGAATCATGTAGTGCATTTTGGGAATGATTGAGCACTCTGGATAGAGTTTCTTAAATCTTTCATGGTGATTCTGAATCAATGGCTGGAGGTAGGCAACTTGATCCAGGGTGATAACTGGAGAAAACAAAATCCTGACAATTCCCAATAAGGAACAAAATAATTTCCAGTGCTCGTCATCTTCAGGTATGCACACACCAACCAGCATTGGCAAATACACAGCCAAACACCACATTTGATTTGCTATAAGAAAAAAATATGTTTTAGCCGTCACAAGGACATATACTGTATGTGTATATTGTAATAGCGTGCCTTTGTTGTCATCTTTGAGGAACAGTATTCAGTTGTCAACAACAGAGCAGGGTTATTGAGACCGGGGTTATTGCAAAAATGATTATACCGTGTTGTCTTAGTCCATTGTCATTGGATTGCAGCTTTTTCAGCAGGATAGGTGAAGGCTTGTTAGGGTCATTGTGATACCCAAAATCAAACAACTCTATTCTTTGATTCAGTTCATTTAAAGTAAACAATTTCTTTGTAAAGATCAATATTTTCAGAAGTTCCTTTGTCTCATACTGCAGAACACCTTCCAAAATGTCATGCATAGCATCAGCAGGAAGACCTCCAACAACATGGAAAAATCTGCTTTGATTAAGAACAGAATTCTTATTTAGACCATATGTCTTGCTGTAGTAAATTCCCAGGGGTAATCGTTGGCACTGTACATTGTAACTTTCCTTTGAACGTAGCACAAATTTATTTTCATGGAACTGTAAATGTAAATGATAATTACACATTAATACTGTATGTAAACTTGTGGCAAAGTTAGACTTAGTTATAACCTCATTTAGTTATAACCATAGTTTTTCGAGAAAAGATGCTGTATTAGAGTCGTCACTCACGTCACTACAGAATTTGTAACAGATTTACCATATTGTGCAACACTTATTAGTGAACTCTTGAAACCAACCTCACACTAAACAGTATTTTTCATAAACCAAATGTTGGTAGTCATATGACACAGTAAATTAACCTGATATCACCTGGGAAATACAGAAGGGTTTGAAGTTTATTGTATCCCTGGCAAAGGAAAATCTTGATTTAGTCTTGATTTCAAGCATGGCCCATGTGGAATCATGTGCATTCAACCTCTTTTATTGCAGTCAGTACAATATTAAAAGTATAATATACCTGCAATTTGATCTCTGCTCCAGTGCCCATACATTCTCTGCATGGTCTATGGGATCTAGACCCCTCTTTAAAGCCACCAAGTAATTGCGATCCAAGGTTGTCGCCTGAACAATAAGCTATCGTTCCTTGGAGCCTCATTAACTTGTCACCACCAACAGTGAATTCATAACCATCATCCTAAATTAATATAAAAACTGTATCAGCCATCAGGGTAAAAACTGTATCAGCCACCATTATCCAAAGTGGATTTTTATGTTTACAAATGTTTTCAAACACATAGTGTATTAAAGTAGTACAAATTAGATTAATTTATGGTGTATGGATGTTCAAGTGAGATGTCATTGTCAATGTGTGGACTGTATCACTGAGGGATAGAGTTTAGTGACAGTGATTCTAATTTCTCTGAATAATAATAACATTATTGGCCCATTTTTTACATTTAATTACACTTTTTAGAGATAGGAATATTTTTACTATTTAAAGCACAAGCAGGAGTGCTTTATCAGATATAAAACACGTACTGCAAGTGTTTCAAATAGCTTAAACAACAAACCATTTGATAAATACATTGGCAAAGTATTTTTGTAAATCAACGTTGTCAAAGCCGCGAAAATCGCAGATAAAGTTTATGATAATTAGGATGAAATGTTATCACATATTCTAACACATTGGTCTCAGCAGTGATTTCCTTTGTGTTTTACTCATGAATTGTTAATGAGTTGTTTAAAGATATTTAAGTATATCATCTATGTACTTTTAAAGTTTGGAGTGAACCGGCAGGTTTTCGAATCAGTCTCTAGCCATTGTTTTAAAGTCTGTTTTTTATTAAAATAAATACTGTAAATTAATAATTATAAATATAAATTGAACAACATCAATTTTAAATTGTGATACTACTGTAACCCAGTTTTTTTAAGAACCGGATAAGTCAGGTTTATTTTATAAAACCCAGGTTTTTGACAATCCTGATAAAGTACCTGTTCCAATTGATGTAAGTCTTCCAAGAACTTCTCCATAAATGGTTCAATGCCATATTTTTTGAGGTCTTTGCTATATGCCAAACCCAGGAGTTGTATTGAATTAGAATGTGATCGATTCTCTGGGCATATATTACCCAAAGTGTAGTAAAATGCACCTAAAGTAACAAAATAACAAAAGTGGAAAAAATAATTTGGGGAAATATGTTTCTATGAGAATATTGCAACTGACAAATATCAGCTGACAATGGCTCTATTTATACTAGAGACGGATCATCCGTCTGGACGAACTTGGGCCAAAAAAATAGTTTGTTTGATAATTCATCTGTACAGTATATAAACGTAGGAAAACAGACGGATCATCCGTCTCTACTATAAATAGGGCCAATCATACCAACCGAACTTACTATCATAGTTAGTACACACCACTGAAACTGAAATAAGGTTAAAATACATTATATTATAATTCTACGCATGTATCATGTAATGTCAAATCTTACCAAGCTTATGTATACTGACTCTTGATCCAAGTGGATTGCAGACCTCCAGTTCATCATAATAGAGTAGAATCTGTAGGGCTGTTGGGTTATCTTTAAATAGTGGATGCTGCTTATAATGTGCACCATCACAAAAATCAGACAGTTTGTCATCATCCCTGGCATGAGAATGGAGAACCTTAAAAGACAAAAAAGTTTACAATTAACAAACAACAAACAACAAATATTTTACGGCCGTTTTCCCCACATACGCAGGAGTTAACCAATGGTTCCCCATGTCAGTTCCGCCACTTCCCATGACCCTATGCATCATCCCTCTTCAACACACAATCTCTCATTTCCTTTTATGCCACCTAACTCCACTTTCAACCTCAGGTGCGCTACCCTGTTATTATATATTGGCGAATAAAATAAATAAACTGACAGCCATATATGTGTCTGTATTACCTCATCAAGAACTGCTTCATCATTGAGTAATTGTTGGAGACTTTCCAGTATTGGAATGTAATAAACTACATCATTTTTTGTTTTGTTGACCCACTTTGTGCCTCTCCTTACCTTTTTGTGGTATGTTGCCAATATAACTTCTCGAGGTTCCTGTATAAGATCACACAATAATATATTATACGCCGTGGCTATATTTGTACTGGAGCAGTACACAGTCTTTCATTTGCTATTCGTACTGGAGTCAAAATATTCCTTTCAGTTGACACGTGAATAATTCTTACAATCGATTTTTAATATCCTATCGTTATTACTGTACATATTATAAGGTTGTTTCCAATAAATTACTGGATTATTAACCCCAAAACAACAAAGATCCTAACCCTAACCCCCCGCCCAACGAGTTTTCTAACCCTAACCCCCCGGTTTAAGTGTTTTCCTGTACGAATAGCCAGTAGCCACTGTACTTCGCACATTATATCATGCCATAGATCATACATTATATGAAAACAATGTTAATAATTTAATCTGATTATAAATGTTTCATGTCATTTACTGTTGTATTTTAATAAAATGAGTATATTAAAACTTACCACAAGACCAAGGTTTTGCAAGTAATACTTGTGCTGTTGACGTTCATTTTCAAGGCCATGAAATGGATTACAGGCAGAAGAATCGTTGTCAAATAAATCTTTCAAACCAGGAATAGCTTGAAAATCAACCCCTGAAGCGTTGAGACTCTTTATTACTCCAGTTTTCAGAACATTAGCAGCATCCTGGACGATTTCTGTGCAATTGTTCACAACTAAATCCACCACGGTCTGTGGAACACGTCCCTTTTCTTTTAAATGAAGAAGACAAAGTGCGCTTGTTTTCTGCAACTGACGTTGTTGTTGGGCAAAGTCAGCTTCTGGATCATTATTATGGTCTTGGATTTCCTCCAGATTATCATTTGGCTCAACATTTTGTTCAATATCGCCAGCGTTGCCGGCGTCGACACCCTCGATGATCAAATGAGCTGTGTGTTTATTATTAATGTGGTTTCTATATGAAAAGAAGCTCTTGTACGTCCTGACACAGCCGTCTATTCCACAAAGTACGTGAAATTGAGGATCGCTTTTGTGGTTTCTTCCTATATGGTTCAACAGAAGACGCAATGCAACAGCTTGGAAATTAACACAGAGATTACACCGATAAACAGTTGCGGCCATGTTGGCAGTGGGGTTCAATTTATCCCGGGCATTCTCTATTCCCCTCCCGCGATACTAATTGAATGTCAGCGGTCAGCGAAGAAAGAACTATTGCGCATTTTGCCACGGAATGTATCTGAATCGATGTAAATACTGATGAAGCTAGAATTTATTTGGAAGAACCTTCAGGGCATTAGAAAAGAAGGACATTATTGTTTCGGTCACATCAACGGTAACAATGAGAAGGTAAACCTGTTCGTCGAACACCTGATGTTCTTTAAGACCTTAATTAACGTCTACAAGTTGTGTTCGGTCTGAAAGCCAAAGACAACGATCATAGACGATACATGAAAAGCTCTAAGTGTGTTCTTACTGTACTTATTGTTCAATAAAATACTGCTAAGGGAGCGTTCATAATTTATTTAGTGTGTGTAATTTACGCTAAATTGTAGAATACCCGTCCATTTACGCTATTTGTATCTGTTGACAGTTAACAGTCAAATTACGGAAAATTAATCATATACAATTGCTTCGTTCTATTTCAAAACCCCATTTCATTTGATAACAATCAAAAAATGTTCAAAAAACCTTTTGATGACCCCACTTGTGTTCAACTGCTTACTGAAGCAATAGAATAGCAGACGCTGAATGGCACTTACGCGATAACCGCTGACATTTCAATCAGTATCGCGGGAGGGGACACAGAATGCCCAGGAAAAATGGCAGTGGCCGTTTGCGGTTTGAGTCTGACTTTTGTCCTGGGATCGAAATTCTTTATTTTGAAATTATTCCGGTCGGTGTTTACGAACCAACACGTGATCATGCTAGCCAATAACATAAGTTTATGAGATTATGTGCTCAGCGATTGGATGAATATTACCACGTGACCTACATGGTTGGATTGAATTTGGGGGGAAAACACGTTGGTGACTGTGAGGTGGTGATCTAGATTCTAGACTTTTTCTCTTCTCCTTCGAAGTAAAGTGGTTACAATGGCTATGGTAAATAAAGTATTGTTTCTTTTATATATATATATATATATATATATATAATTTGTAAGTTTGTTCGTTGAATCGTCGTTGATTGAATACGTAAATAAATTTATAATATCATTAATATGCTCCCTCAGCCCAATCATTGGGGAGCTTTGTGCCTTTATTTAATATTTATATAAAAGCAAACAAAGCGGCCATACCAAATTGTTTGTTATTTAATGACAAAGGTCCCCCCACTGGCCACTTAGTGACCATTTATAATTTTATATTACCTATTGGCATGTTTTTATGATTACAGATTTTCGATCACGAACTTTACCAATGTCTTGTTGACGCGGGTGTTCGTAAAGACACGTTGGATAAACTGGAAGAAGATGAGGTATGTATTATTTTTAAACTGTTGATATATATTATTAATTTGTTTGTCTTGCGTGCGTATTTCGCCTTTCATAGTATTTATGTATATATCTGAACAATAAAGAGCAAGTTCTTGCAAAATTATCCAAGTTTTATCAGGGTTTGATTTAATTTGACATTCTGACGTCCTGACAACGAAAGAAAAATATGGCATTTTTCAACCATTTCAATCCCGACCATCGAAACTGCTGTGCAGGCTTCTATTACTTTTGTGTTTCTCGTGTGTTTTAAACTATTATTTTCTTGTCCGCCGATCTTTCGAGTGCTTCGACTTTCCAGCCATCATTAGCTAGCTGGCTAGAAATAAAAGATTGAAACGGTGGTACTATCTATTTAAATAGTCTTTTCTACGACATCTGCATATCAAACAAACCGGAATATCTCAATTTTTTGCCTTAAATAAGCCTGTTCTCTTCTTGACAAGCAAGGAACAAAATTCCATGAAAAAATCAAAGATGCTATTTTGTCAGATGTATTAATTAATTTAATTTTAGCCATCTCTGTTGATTTTATTCAGCTTTGCACTTTGGATATACTTCTGTCAACAAGTGAGGAACTTTTAAAAGCTTGTGGTATTAAAGGAGGTCAGGCTATCATGGTTAAGAGAGGGGTAAAAAACTTTGCTGCAGAAAATGTTGAATCTGACCAGGTAAATTCTATTTTGTTAGTGTTGTTTCCTGCTTTGGTTCTTGTCTATAAACCAGTACAACAACTAAATATTGTTTTATAAATTATTAATAACAGTGTAATTTATAGGAATAAATATCATTATGGAAACTCCACTTTCTGTGAGCTATCCCTTGATAAGTGAAATAATCTGGGAAGTGATTGTTTTTCTTATTCAAGACTTGGGCTTCCTTTTCAGGTTGAATAAGGGTGTGCATCAATGAAGGCAATGATGCTCAAATTGTAAAATGTGTTTTCGCTGTTTTGCATATTTATTGATATTTTTTCCGTTTGAAGTTGAAACAAAATTAATACGCCTTGAAAAAGTATTCCGCTGGATAATTGGGTTACAGGTATCTCATTATCTGGTCATATATGTTATCCGGCACACCCCTGATTATGATTTATATTTTAGTGATAATTATCTTATTATTTTTATTTTATAGAATGGAAGTATTGCTCAAATAACTCCTGCTAAGTCTGTGTCAGTGGCTGATAAGATAAGCACACCTAGAAGTGATACATCCAGTCCGATAAGTACTCCTCCAAGGGCATATGAAAAAAAAGATTTGGTCGATACACCACTTCAAAAAAGAATTGGATTAATTCGTTTGAGCTCCCATAAGGGGTAAATATTTGGTGTTGAATTTTGAATTTGAATTTTGAATTAGTGTTGCTTATTAAGTGTTGTTTAAACTTGTTTAAATTAACAAACACACAATCAGACTTTTAAATTTGTCAACTCTAATGGTGTTGTTTACTTTAGTTCTCTCCTGGAATAAGCAAGGAACTTGCACAAGGCGAGTTGTCTCACAACAGGAGGAGTGAATTCACAAGCGACATTTGTTCCTCAATAAGAGTCCATACCATGTCTCCAAGCCGTGCCGAGCGAGAGCGTGTGGCACTTCTCATAACACGGAAATATCCTTTTCTGGTGGACATATTAGGAACTGGAATGGTAGGTATTGAACAATATTGTTACTTTTGTAAAATCTCACTAACTGGTATCTGACGGGGACACTTCTTTATTATTTTGGCATAAAATTTGCCGCTTGGCTATATACAAAGGGTGAAAGAGGATAGTTTTCAACCCTTTCAAACTCCACTTTCTGTGAGCTCTCCTTGATAAGTGAAATCATCTGGGATTAGCCAGCGTAAAACAGTGTGCCATCACTAGCCAGTCAGTAAAGTAATATGGTGTAAGCCATAGCAAAATAATAAAGTATGACTGAAAGGGAATCTGGTAGTAGTAAGCATGCCATTTTGACATCTGTTTTCCCTAGATGGTTTTATTGAAGCAGGGCTTGAACAGCTGCTTGCTCTTTCAGTTGCCTTTTATGACACGTAGTACGGTTGTGGTATATTCAAACAGTTAATACAGCCAGTGCCATAATTTAAATAAAATGAAGCAAATATGTAATACCAAAACATCTTTCAAGTATTTCAGGTTTGGTACAAAGCATATTACTTTACAGCTTCAATTCATTCACTTTACAAATTCATCCAGAAGTTCCAAAGTTTGTTGCCAAAGTTGAAAATTATCCAATCATAATGAATTTTGACCCAAAGCTCGCAATTTGATTGGATCATTTTTCAACCTTGGCAAAAAACGTTGGAACTTCCGAACATGGAACAAATTTCTGAACTTCCAAATGGACTTTGCAATACAAAGCTAAAGTAATATGAAATCAGCAATAATAATCTGATGCACCACACAATTATTACTGTTGTTGTTGTTGTACAATTAAAAAATATTAATATATAATATAATTATGTTATAATATTATATTTTTGTATTAATATAAGCAATAATATTCTGGTTCACTACTCCCACAACAAAAACAGTGGTGCATTGCCAGATGTTATATAAATTAATCCCAAATTACTATAGGAAGCTGAGCGAGTGTTAATTCAGACCTTTTATTATATCATATTCTACGAGAGAAAGCATCAGGATTGATTCTCCCTATTTTCCATTTACCTTTAACAGGGAGCGTGGACAGAAGCTATCAGGCATAGATTCAACAACATCCGTAAAACAAAGCGGCCAAGTGTTGAAGAAAATACCCCTTCAGGTGAAGATGTGGAGAAGGTTATCAAACAACCTCAAGCCAAAAAGGCCAAAGGGCCACTTCCACAGTTTCCACCTGGTGAAACTGAGGAAACATGTTTAGAACATGTTTCATCGATTAAAAGAGAGATGTTGAAAGTCAGCAATAAAAATCTGGTCTTGGTGGGAGATCTGATGAACCTGACTTATCCATACCGTAGGCAGCGAATCATTGGCGAACTAGTCTCTGTAAAGGAATTATTATCCAAATATCCTGCATTGCAGTTGGTTTCAGAGGTGAGAATTTAGCAAACATTTTTAGTTTATGCTCAAGTTTTAATCCCATGAAATACATTCAATTTGAATATGAAAACCATTGAAGAACAGAGTATTTTCATGTATACCTGTATATTATAATAGTCATATTTAATGCTTTCAAATTCAGCCTGTTTGCTCAAAATGAATGTCTAGTGACTTTCAAAAATTTAAGTCATTAGTTTCTTGTACCTAAAAACACTAAAATGGTGGTGTTACATTATTAATAATATACATGAAAAAATTACTTGATTCTGATTGGTTAAAAGCAGAGCATTTTTTCCAAATACAGTGCCAAAAACAGTAATTCAGTGCAAAAAAAAGTAATTCAGTGCAAATTACTTTTACTATTTATGCGATTTATTTAAAAACATAGTTCAAACATTCCTTGACAGTTTTACTGTTTTAGCTCCGTGTTGATCTCTAGCTGACAGTTGTTGTGAAATTCAAATGCTTGTTCGATAAATATGAATAAATTAATCATCGATTACTTTCGCATGTCACTCGCGTGCACGTGACGTTATAATTTTTTCATGTATATTATTAATAAGTAATAGTATGATTTCTCGTGCAATTTGGAAAAACATGCACTTGTGAAACTTATAAAAACTCACTCGTGCATGTTTTTTCCAAATTGCACTCGAAATCATACTAATACCTCTACTTATTAATAAGTTTTTAACACTTATTAATTTATAAAGAGTTTCTATTCAACAAGACATGATCGTTAAACAGATTTACCAGAATTCAGATGCTGATACTGATGCACCTTTTTTGCTTTCCAACATCTATAGTTTAAGTTAGAATTTGGAAGGGTCGTTGGTGACGAAGATATTGTAATGACGATGGTGGAAAAATTTGCTGAGAAATGCCAGGAAAACATACTTAAGTTGGCCAAAACAAAACCCATGTCTGCTGTCAAGAAATTGATTAATGAGGCAGAGCAGCAAATATTGCGAGATGCGGAGAAAAAATCTGGTAAGCTTAATTATTTTATATTAAAGGTGCTGTCAAGGCCGTTTCTACGGTGGCCCACAAGGGACACGCTTGTTCCGTAGAAATAGAGCCTTGTTCCGTACAAACCAAGATTTGTTCCGTGTAAATACTGTAGAGCTCTTCCGTAGAAACAACAAGCTTTTTATATACAAATACAAATGAGGAGTTGTTCCGTAGAAATCGACGTGCCTCCTAAACAAAGTCTTTGAACACTTCTTCTGACAGGTTATCACTATAGTATAGTTGAATTATGGACGAGGCTAGTAGTTAAAGATTATCCCAGGGCAGTGCTGTAAGTAACTTCGTTAAAAGTAACTAGTTACAAGTGATCGTTACATTTTTCAGTAACGGTAACGGTAACTCGTTACATTTTGAGAACAGTAACTGTAACGGTAACTAGTTACAAAAAATCCCTTAAAATTGAAACGATTACAAGTTACATTTTGCCAAACGTATGTTCGTTACTTTTTGTGTACGTTTTTAAATGAAATAAATCAATCGACAATCAGGCAAGCTCTTGATCATCCACACAGGAATAATTTAATCTGATGACAACAGAATCCATTCAAGACACGAATTTAAATCAAGGATTGAAGTAAAAAACTGTAACATTTACGTATACGGTTTTCAGTTTCATCAATGCACATCGGAACTTAGTCGGAGTTAATCGGAATGCCGTCGCTCGCCTTCACGTGACCTCGTCACGTTTCTGTTTTTTTATTGCGAAGCCACTAGGGATATTTTTGGGGATATTATTATTTAAATATTAGCTTACAAGTCTGGTGACTAATGCCCCATGTTTCCTGTGGCTGTGGTGGGGATTTTGGATGACAAGTGCAATAGAATTCAGACATTTGGTCCATTTTTCTGTGAATTCTTGAATAGCGTATTTCCTCGATTAAGCGCCTCCCCCCTCAAATAAACGCCCCTCTCTTATTTAAATTACAACGCAATTTCTAGAAACAAACTTTCTTTTTTAATTGAAAGTTATTCACATTTATGTCCATGTGCCTGTACGTTTCTTTCGCTTTCACCAGCTCCACGTGTAACTTCTCTGCAATTCTTAAGTGTGCTGTTCTAGCGCCATATACACATGGAACGACTAATCCATTTTCGCGTTTCCTTGCACCAGTCACCTCTGCTGTGAGGGAATTATTGTCTCTTGACGTCAGGAAACATTTCACCAGAAAAGAAATTTATATTGGAATATGTCCTACAAGTTCATACTCTCTTGTATTTTACTTGAAAAATGACTTTCTTATTCTTGACATGATTTTGTATATTTTGTAATAAGCGCCCACCCTCGAATAAGCGTCCCCCCCTCGAATAACATACAATAAGATACAATAAGCGCCCATCATTACATACAATAAGCGCCCCTCCTTTTAGTCTCAAAATTAATAAGCGCCCCGGGGCGCTTATAATCGAGGAAATACGGTAGTTGACAGTTCTATTAAAAAAATCAATGTTGAATTTTACAGATACATCATACATCTAAATAATTGTTCATTTGTTCTGCATTTTAATGCATTGTTTGCCGATTACTCAGGTTTCATTTCCATTCGACTTAGATGTCTTCTTAATTGCAATCATGATAAATGTAACTTGTAACTTTGTAACTAAGTTACAAAAAATATATTGTAACTTTGTAACTGTAACTAGTTACACTTTGCCATGTGTAACTTGTATCGGTAACTGGTTACGTTTATGGTAATGTAACTGTAACTGTAACTAGTTACAAATAAACTGTAACTGTTACAGCACTGTCCCAGGGTGAACTTTTCACCACGATAGAGTAAAATCATGGATTTGGTTTGATTGTTTGAAATTAATCCCTTGGTTTTGGTTGTGAACTCACAAACAGAGAGGATAGGACCAATGTGGCCACCTCGTTTTAAATCAAGTGCAATCAAAGAATAGACCACTTTCATAATTCCACCACTTTGTCTTCAAATATTATTTTGTGTGTATCTAAATTGCTACGATTGCACAAAGTGCCTAGTAACTAGTATGTCAACTATCACATTTGTATAGAAACTGAGAGCGAGTAATCTAATTGTTTTAGTGGAAACTAGAAAACATTCAAGTGAATGTTTTGTCTTCGTTGCCAGAAACTTCAGAAACTCGAGTGGTGAAAGTTATTATTTTGTTATTTTTCTGCTATCGACAAATATATACCGAGCAGTATAACCAATCTGATTGCAGCATTTTCAATAATACCCAACTGGATTTCTAGATACTAATAAGGGTAAAACTTGATACAAGCTTGCATTGACATACAGTACTTTGTAATCATTTTGTAGTTGTGGAAGAAGCAGCAGCAGTAACTGTATTGCAGCATCTCCTGAGGGATAGAGGAAATTCTCCAAGAGAAATTGTGAAAATTTGTTCGGTAAGCCATTATTTGTATAATTGTATAATCATGTCATAAATAGCTGATGGAGCTGCAATTATACATTTAAAATAATGAATTGGATCCTTTTTTCTCATCAGAATGATGAACCAATTGACATCCAAATTAAGAAAGCTGTTGAGCCATGTCTCATATTGTCTGGAAATTTATCGTCCTTTGATCATGTATATATTGCTGCAGAGGGGATGGTGGTTGTCCGTTTATGTAACATGGCTACTGCACTAATATTGCTGGTTGGTAGCTACTATATATTCAACATGGAATATCCGTCATGGGCAAAGAATGTATTTCTGTTTATCGAAACAATGCTAATGGATAACTGTAACGAGTCGAAGCAACGTATCACCATTAACAAGTTCCTCAAGGAACTTAGTGCAATTTAATGACATTTAGTGACAATCTTCTCTTGCTGTTACAATTGTATTGTGATATTCTGATCTTTCATTATATATTTAAAACATTAAAATGAGTTGTTATAATATTTAATATAGAATTGTAGTTATTTTATTTTATTTTATTATTTTACAAAATTGTGGTTAAATCGTTGTAGTTATTTTAACTAAAGAATCGTTGTAGTTATTTTAACTACAGAATAGTTGTAGTTATTTTAACTACAGAATAGTTGTAGTTATTTTAACTACAGAATCGTTGTAGTTATTTAACTACAGAATAGTTGTAGTTATTTTAACTACAGAATAGTTGTAGTTATTTTAACTACAGAATAGTTGTAGTTATTTTAACTACAAATTAGTTGTAGTTATTTTAACTACAAAATTGTTGTAGTTATTTTAACTACAAAATTTGGGGTTATTTTGAACCTTTTTTTTTAACTACGTTTTTGTAGTTAAAATAACTACTTTCAAATAACAGTGTAATAATCATGCGAGAGTTCTGTATAGGAAAGTCTTTCTCCTGAGGTTTTTAAGGTTATTAAGAAACCCAATACGTGGATTTTGACTCATTTCATTACATATTTTTACAAATATGTAACGCTGTTCTCATCTTCATATACTTCCGTTTACCTTACCTCTTCCTTGCTATACGTTTCTCTTCTAACCGTTTTCAATTCTGAAAACAGATTTTGAATTAGCGAGTCAAAATACATAACATATATGTCTACTATATTAATAGAACGTGAATACCCTTCGTAAAAATGGTTTATGTACTTAGAAATTTATAGTCGGCTTGGTCGGCTATAAGCCTGTCACTTCGTCGTATATTATTTTGAATATCTCGATCAATATTATAACCGTTTTCCATTCTGAAAACAGATTTGGAATCAGCGAGTAAAAATACATAACATATGTGTCTACTATATTACGAGAACGTGAATACCCTTCGTAAAAATGGTTTATGTACTTAGAAATTAGTCGGCTGTATTAAAGCCCGGTCACTTCGTCGTATATTATTTTGAATATCTCGATCGATCAATATATAACCGTTTTCAATTCTGAAAACAGATTTGGAATCAGCGAGTCAAAATACATGACATATGTTTCTACTATATTACGAGAACGTGAATACCCTTCGTAAAAATGGTTTATGTACTTAGAAATTAGTCAGCTATATTAAAGCTCGGTCACTTCAATTCTGAAAACAGATTTGGAATTAGTGAGTCAAAATACATACTCGGACTCGGATTACTATTTCCTCAAAAAACTATGTCTCTTTTTGAAAAACCCTTTGAATCATGTGACGGTTTAATTTAAATATTAATTTCTAGTTACCAGGACCAAATTTTCCGATGTCGCATGGACGGCCGTTGATGCATATATACAAATAAACTCGATCCGAGATCAGGACCCGCTAGCATTTCGTGATAAGGGACCAAACGCCTGTCGATATTAGCACCCTCGCCCTCAGGCCTTCGGTCGGCGCATCGCGGCGGGCGAGGGGATAATAAAAAAATTGTAGGAAATTAAATAAAATAAAAACGTTCGTTAAGACCAAGAGGATGTGTGGTGCCAAGTTTAAAAATGAGTCGCTTCTCTTGCCGTTTGCGGTTATCGTTACCATCTGAGATGGGAAGGATAGCACAGACTTTCATGTCTGAAACCAAATGCTTAGAGCTGTTGAAATGGCGGGCTACAGGTTTGTCAACATCATTGTTCCTCACGGAACGAAGATGTTCAGCAAACCTGTCAGAAAGGCGTCGCCCAGTTTCACCGATATAGATTTTAGGGCATTTATCGCAAGAAATGCAATAAATGATGTTGGTGGACGTGCATCAAAAAGTATGACCGATTGTGTGGTCGAATTTGAGGGAAGTATAATAACTGTAGTGGGATTGAGAAAACGGCATGTGTTGCAGCTGGAACGGCCGCAAGAAAATGTTCCCGCTGGTGCCGAGGTATTCTGTTTAAGGGCACTATGTACTAAGGAGTCACGAATATTTTTATTACGGCGAAAAGATACCAAAGGGTTATCGGTGAATATGGCTGACGTCTCATGATCATTTTGTAAAATATGAAAATTCCGATTAATAATATTTTTAACTTTAAAATTGAAAGGATGAAATGTTAGAACAAAAGGAATTTTGTTGTTTGAAACTTGTTTCAAAGGTGGTTGGAGGGCATCTAAACGGGGGACGAGAAAAGCTTTGTGATTTCCCACGTGAACTTCAGAGCAGGATGAAAATCATCGACAAATCTGCCGAAGAAATTCAGTCAGGCAAGGGACCCGTGTATTGTATATCGAGACCTGTGTGTCGTTCCTTGATATTTAAATTTCGATTGATGGTGATTCGCTGAGAACGTCGGTCCCGTACAAGTCTACTGACTCCCATAGTTATCTTCTATTTTCATCCTCTCATCCAAACCACACTAAGAAATCCATCCCTTATTCTCAATTATTGCGTCTTCGCCGCTTATGTAGTGACGACCAAGATTTTCAAGCCAAAGCAATGGGAATGAGATTTTTTTTAATCAACGTGGTTACCCTACCAACCTTCTAGACCTCGCCGTTCAGAAAGCTTTTCTCGACCCCCGCTTAGAAGCCCTTCAACCACCTTTGGAACAAGTTTCAAACAAGAAAATTCCTTTAGTTCTAACATTTCATCCTTTCAATTTTAAAGTAAAAAATATTATTAATCGGAATTTTCACATTTTACAAAATGATCCTGAAACGTCAGCTATTTTCACCGATAACCCTTAATTTGGTATCTTTTCGCCGTAGTAAAAACATTCGTGACTCCTTAGTACATAGTGTCCTTAAACAAAATACCTCGGCACCAGCGGGAACATTTTCTTGCGGCCGTTCCCGCTGCAATACATGCCCTTTTCTCAATCCCACTACAGTTATTACTGCCCCCAAATTCAACCACACAATCCGTCATACTTTTTCATGCACTTCCACCAACATAATTTATTGCATTTCTTGCGATAAATGCCCTAAAGTCTACATCGGTGAAACTGGGCGACGCCATTCAGACAGGTTTGCTGAACATCTTCGTTCCGTGAGGATCAATGATGTTGACAAACCCGTAGCCCGCCATTTCAACAGCTCTAACCATTTGGTTTCAGACATGAAAGTCTGTGCGATCCTTCCCATCTCAGGTAACGATAACCGCAAACGGCAAGACAAGCGTCTCATTTTTAAACTTGGCACCACACATCCTCTTGGTCTTAACGAACGTTTTTCTTTTATTTAATTTCCCACAAGTTTTTTGTTATTTGAGTTTACTTGGAACTTTTTTATTATTAGCTTATGCATTTCAAGTTTTGTTTCTTACTGCTTTAATATCGCCTAATCCCCTAAATATTGGACCTGTTATTTCTCCCTCCTCTGATCGACTGTAAAAATAGCAAATGATTTAACTTTTCACATCTCATTAATTATTACTGTGTTTATCTCCAGTACATTTTATTGGCTACTTTCTACTTGTGACACCATTTTGGCATATATATATATATAAGCCCTATTTATTTTATTTCATCTCGTCTTACGCTGATGAAGGGCTCCGCTCGAAACGTCAGTATCTCGTCACTAAATTCTTGGCAGTTCAGCACCTTTTCACTTTGCTATATATATTTATAATATAGCCATCCAACGTATATGAGTTATTCTGCAATCTGATTGGTTCTTATACTAGCAAGCTATAAGCTCATATATCACTAGTAATGAAAAAAACAAAATGGTGGCGTGATTTTCTTAACTACTGGATATAAAACTGGCTGTTTCTTTCACGCACAGTAGCAAAAAACCTGAACTGAGAGGAATAAGTCTAATATCCAACAGAAAATAAACCAAATGCAAAATTTACTAAGTTATGATGCAAAATCCACTTTAAAAATCGTCTTAAGGCTTTGAAAAACCCGACTGAATTGTCAACAACTGATAATAATGTTTTGTCAAACAAAATAAATAGGATAAAAGTTAGCTGGCAACATATATTTATTACAAATATTATGATTATTATTCAGTAAAGATAATTTTTCAAGTAATAAAGCATTATGAATGAAAACTTTGATAATTTTGGGTGATTAACATCGAAAAACAACAAAGCGAGATTTTCGCCAATATTTTTTAGCTTTTTGTTCTCTTAAAAGCCCAAACATTCATTCCAAAAATTACTAAAAACTGACCCACCTTTTGGCTTTTCAAAGGAACTTTTTTTCTTTATTGAACCTTCTCAACGAATTTTTGGCTCAGACAAAATTTTGAAGCTGTTTTCAACTCAGCGAGAAACCTTTCTTACGTGACAACAATACGCATGACAGAAGTATATGTGGCGGAAGTTCGTTGCTTTCAATTAAATAATTTATTTACTGCGACATATTAGCCGATTATTATCTTGAATGTTTTGCTATATTATAAAACAATTATACCATTCGCTCTCGCCGCATATGAACTAACAGCCAACTCGGTGCTACGCACCTCGTTGGCTATGAGCTCATATACGACTCGAGCTCATGGTATAATTGTTAAATATATATATATATATATTGAAAGGATTTATGGTGAAGGAAAATTTCGAGTGTTGGAATACATACATTTTAAGACCAAACCGGACCCAGTTGCGAAAAATGCAACTTCAAGGCCTTCCGGCTGGAATTGAACCGCGACCCTGCGATGCTAGTGCAGTGCTCTGACCACTGAGCTACGGAAGACGTTGCCGAGAGCCTAGTCACGAGTTCTGTATATATGGTGGTAATGCCGGGATAAGATACTGGGTATATTATAGGTAATATTTGGCATTTCACTCGATCAAACTACACGTTGAAAGGATTTATGGTGAAGGAAAATTTCGAGTGTTGGAATACATACATTTTAAGACCAAACCGGGACCAGTTGCGAAAAATTCAACTTCAAGGCCTTCCGGCTGGAATTGAACCCGCGACCCTGCGATGCTAGTGCAGTGCTCTGCCACTGAGCTACGGAAGCCGTTGCCGAGAGCCTAGTTTGATCGAGTGAAATGCCAAATATTACCTATAATATACCCAGAATCTTATCCCGGCATTACCACCATATATACAGAACTCGTGACTAGGCTCTCGGCAACGGCTTCCGTAGCTCAGTGGTCAGAGAACTGCACTAGCAATCGCAGGGTCGCGGGTTCAATTCCTACCGGAAGGCCGCTAAGTTGCATTTTTCGCAACTGGTCCCGGTTTGGTCTTAAAATGTATGTATTCCAACACTCGAAATTTTCCTTCACCATAAATGCTTTCAACATGTAGTTTGATCGAGTGAAATGCCAAATATTACCTATAATATACCCAGAATCTTATCCCGGCATTACCACCATATATACAGAACTCGTGACTAGGCTCTCGGCAAAGGCTTCCGTAGCTCAGTGGTCAGAGAACTGCACTAGCAATCGCAGGGTCGCGGGTTCAATTCCTACCGGAAGGCCGCTAAGTTGCATTTTTCGCAACTGGTCCCGGTTTGGTCTTAAAATGTATGTATTCCAACACTCGAAATTTTCCTTCACCATAAATCCTTTCAACATGTAGTTTGATCGAGTGAAATGCCAAATATTACCTATAATATACCCAGAATCTTATCCCGGCATTACCACCATATATACAGAACTCGTGACTAGGCTCTCGGCAACGGCTTGCGTAGCTCATTGGTCAGAGAACTGCACTAGCAATCGCAGGGTCGCGGGTTCAATTCCTACCGGAAGGCCGCTAAGTTGCATTTTTCGCAACTGGTCCCGGTTTGGTCTTAAAATGTATGTATTCCAACACTCGAAATTTTCCTTCACCATAAATCCTTTCAACATATATATAATATATATATATATATATATATATATATATATATATATATATATATATATATATATATATATATATATATATATATATATATATATATATATATATATATATATATGTTGAAAGGATTTATGGTGAAGGAAAATTTCGAATGAATTTTAACTTTAACTTTGCGTTGACTTTTAACTTTAACTTTTAACTTACTTTAACTTTGCTTGAACTTTTAACTTTAACTTTGCGTTGACTTTTAACTTTAACTTTAACTTTGCGTTGACTTTTAACTTTACTTTAACTTTGCGTTGACTTTTAACTTTAACTTTTAACTTACTTTAACTTTGCTTTAACTTTTAACTTTAACTTTGCGTTGACTTTTAACTTTAACTTTTAACTTTACTTTAACTTTTAACTTTACTTTAACTTTATGTTTACTTTAACTTTCAACTTTACTTTAACTTTACTTTAACTTTGCTTTAACTTTTAACTTTAACTTTGCTGTAACTTTACTTTATTCATTTATTCATTTACAAGCTTTGCCACATTGAGTAGCAGGGATACCCCCACAGACCTTATTGCTCCATTACGGGATCCCTAAGATAAAAAAACTAACAGCATATTTTAACAAGAAGACTAGATAGGGGACGACACAGGTGACATTTTACACATACGGTTTTAAAGGTTTGCGGAATTTGGTTGTGTTTTAGCAGTTCAGATTTGAATTGTCCAATAGAAAGGTTAACGTCTCGCAGATGTGATGGTAGATGGTTGAATATCCAAGGGGTTCTACAGTAGAAACTGTTCTGAAAAGTTACGCTATTCACTTTAGGGATATTTAAAACACATTGATTTGATCGGTTTGCACGTCTTGTTGCACGGCTGGAGGAATTAACAGAAATGTAAGAGTCACATGAACCAACTAATGCTTTAAAAAGGTATACTACGTCCAGGTACTCGTGCCAGTAGGACAGAGGTAGCAGTCCTCTAGAGGTAGCAGTCGTAGCCGTTTAAACTTTTAACTTTAAATTTACTTTAACTTTTTACTTAAACTTTTAACTTTACTTTAATGATGTCAACTGAATAGTTTAGTTCACTGCATAACATTTATATTGATAAGTTTACAAAATTGCACGGAGGGGCTTTTTCGTGGCCCTTTGTCTGGGGATAAATCCTTCAAAATGGCCATGGGGGCCCTTTTCGTGGCCCTGTGGCCCGTTTAAGAAATATACCTACTAGCTCCGCTCAGGGGCGTGGCGACTGGGGGGGTGTGGGGGGGTGCGACACCCCCCAAATAATTCTAAATAGCAAAAAGTTGGTCACACAAGGGATTGCTGCTGGCCAAAATAAAAATGGTGAGACAGAAAAAAAGCTAAAATTTGGTTTTTTTATCAATTGTCGGTCAACAGTTGGTCAATAAAATTTGTTTTTTTTATCAATTGTCGGTCAACAGTTGGTCAATAGCGCTCAAACATCCCCAGCAAAAATTGTATTTAAGTGAGTACAGTTGATGTATTCCGTAGTGAAGTATTTCCGATCTGGAGACGGGAGACCGCAGACCATTGAAATCCGAGGTTCAATTGTTTGAAACCATTGATCCGTATCACTCACAAGCTCGCATGTCATTTGGCTAATTTACAAACCTTAAGTCAGTTGTGCAATTTAATGTTGTGATGCATGTTAATATTAGTCTAATTTCATCATTTTAGAAAAGCTCATACAAAAACGTTGCAGCCCAGCGGCCAGCTCAAATTATTCACATACTGACATACGCTTGTCAACGCATTTATTAAACTCGTTTGAACATAAACCCTTGCCAAACCCAACTAAAAACTTCTTAAAAAAGGTCATATTTTTATCCTTTCTAAATTTCTCACTGACTTACTCTGTTGCCAGTTCGGCAGCCATTTTGAATAAAGGTTTCATAAGGATGGAAGTGCGATACTTCATGTAATTCGTTTTTGAACTTATTTTATATTTTGGAGACATTTTGGATACTTTTACGCGAACCGCCGCATATCGCATATTGGCGATTTCGCAAAAAGTTGGTCACTATCATATGACACCCCCCCAATCGTGATTCCTTCGCCACGTCCCTGGCTCCGCTCACCCCTGACACAGGATCAAATGTTTCATTGCACAAAACATGAAAAACGTTTGTCAAGAAACTGTTAGCGAACGCTCAAGTGATGATCGACCCTGCCTTTAACTTTTAATTTTACTTTTAACTTTACATTAACTTTTAACTTTTAACTTTACTTTAACATTTAACTTTGCTTTAACTTTTAACTTTACTTTAACTTTTAACTTTACTTGAATTTAACTTTACTTTAATTTTTAAATTTAACTTTAATTTTTAAATTTAACTTTACTTTAACTTTTAACTTTGCTGTAACTTTTAACTTCGCTGTAACTTTACTTTAACTACAATCTTCTCGGATAACGACCTTAAATCGTAGGCCCTCGGAACCCCTATAATTGGGCTTCTAGCCTGTTGGGGTATTCCGTTCACCTAAGAGTGAAAAATCTAATAAACTAAACTAAACAAAACTTTTAACTTTACTTTAACTTTTAACTTTAACTTTTAACTTTACTTTAACTTTAAACTCGCCTTAAAGCTATAGCAAAAAGCCATGCGTGCTCGATAAATTATGCGATTGGGTTTGTCGTAGTTTGAATTTTAATTAGATTTCTCGCTCCGTTTCACCCTGTCTCGTTTCTATGTTTAGCTCTAAAAATCAGTACGATTTCGAATTCGTGCCACCACTCTGCACATAACTTGCTCACATTTTAAATCTTCGACCGTTCTTCGAACTGTTTCCCAAAATGTTTCATCATAGGAATCCCGTACCCTAGCGCCAGATAAGCGATAATTTGGTCAAAATCTTTAGGGTTCATCTCTCAAGTGAAATATACAAATATCAACAGTATAAGCATTAGCATAGCAACGCTGTAAACGTAATGCCGTTTAAATTTATATTTTTTCCAAGTCAATATGTTTGAGATCTTGAACAGTTCTTCGCACTGTTTCCTGAAGTTATTCTTCCTCATAGGAATTGTGCACACTAAAGCGAGATATATGGCTAAAATTATTAGGGTTCATATCTTTGTAGATGTGGTGAAAACACAGGTTCAATCGAACGCTGAATCCATAGGTTCAGTCGAACGCTTAGGCAATCGCACAACTCCCGATGAGAGTCAAGGAGTCGGAATTGAAATCGGTGATATTCCAATTTAGGGTTATGAAGGTGGAATAGGGTTAGGAGTCTACAAGGGATGTGAGGCGTTCTTAACGCTAATTACTTTCGTTCGCAACACAGAGAGAGCCGCCTAAGTATAGCTTTGGCTTCTCGAATGGTTTGATTCAGCAATTTTGTTTCGCTTACAGGCAAATGAATGCATTTGAAGAGGTTAGAGTTGGGAGTCTACGAGGGATGTGAGGCGTTCTTAACACTAATTAAGTATACGAAGTCAGGGATGATAAATATCCCTCATTATCCCATATTGACTAATGTCGGTTTACCCTCAAATCAATTAAATATTCCCAAGACATGCAAATATTTGTGAGTTGCACCACTAATGACTCTTAACGACCCACGGGCTATTGTCCATGTGAGCACTCAACAACCTTCGCTTCGTTTGACAAATCAATACGATTCAAAATTCGTTCTTAGTCGTACGGCTTCTCTTCGTCCCGAGAAAACTTTCACGAGGACAAGAGATACTCGAATGAAAGGACGGCTGAATAGCGTGAAGGGAGCGTGATGACCGTATATAAACTCCCTCCTACGAACGGGCCAAAAGGCCTTATCGGGCCAAAGAAGGCCAGACAGGGCCTAAACGGGCCTAATACACACACACAGAGCTACATGCATCTAGAGGACTGCTACCTCTGTCCTACTGGCACGAGTACCTGGACTTAGTATACCTTTTTAAAGCAATAGTTGGTTCATGTGACTCTTACATTTCTACGCGAAATAATTAGCGATAATTCGGCCAAATTCATGAACATGTATGCAAATCTTAACCTTAACAACGTGAATATACATCATGACAACGGCGTCATAAAATAGCCGAGTCATCAAGTTTAACCAAGACGTTTATATTTATATTTTTCAATATGTTTGAGATCTTGAACAGTTCTTCGAACTGTTTCCCGAAGTGTTTCTTCATCATAGGAATTGTGTACACTAAAACGAGATAAGTCATAATACGGCCAAAATTATTAGGGTTCATCTCTTTGTATGTATATGCGGTGAAAACGCAGGTTCAGTCGAACGCTAAGATATATAGGCTCAGCCGAACGCTTAGGCAATCGCACAACTCCTGATGAGAGTCATGAAGGAGTCGGAATTGAAATCGGTGATATTCCAATTTAGGGTTATGTTAAGGTGGAATGGGATTGGGTGTCTACGAGGCTTACTTTCGTTCGCAACACAGAGACAGCATACGATGGGGGTTCTAAAGGTACACGAGACTAGGGTTAGGGATCGTAAAGGTGAAAGACGCTTAGAGGTAATTACTTCCGTCCCTCACATGTGCTACGCGTTCGCCACGCTAACAATACTAATTACTTTTTGTACGCAACGCTCTTTGTTCTGCCTCGGAACGCGCGAAGAAGAGGAAGATGTCTTCGCAGAGGTCCGACTGAAAATTCACCAATGAGGTTCAAGTTAGTGTACTATTCTATCCGTTAATCACCCAAAAGTGATCCGCATGTTGACCGAACATGCACCATTGTTTCACTTCTTAATGACCTTTTTAATGAGGCGGCATCCCTTTGGGGCGTGGATGGGGGGGGGGGGGGATACCTACTTATACAGAACTCGTGACTGGCTCTCGGCGGCGGCTTCCGTAGCTCAGTGGTCAGAGCACTGCACTGGCATCGCAGGGTCGCGGGTTCAGTTCCAGCCGGAAGGCCTTGAGGTTGCATTTTTCGCAACTGGCCCCGGTTTGGTCTTAAAATGTATGTATTCCAACACTCGAAATTTTCCTTCACCATGAATCCTTTCAACATGTAGTTTGATCGAGTGAAATGCCAGGTATTACCTGTAATATACCCGGAGTCTTATCCCGGCATTACCACCATATATATACAGAACTCGTGACTGGGCTCTCGGCGGCGGCTTTCGTGGCTCAGCGGTCAGAGCACTGCACTGGCATCGCAGGGTCGCGGGTTCAGTTCCAGCCGGAAGGCCTTGAGGTTGCATTTTTCGCAACTGGTCCCGGTTTGGTCTTAAAATGTATGTATTCCAACACTCGCAATTTTCCTTCACCATGAATCCTTTCAACATGTAGTTTCATCGAGTGAAATGCCAGGTATTACCTGTAATATACCCGGAGTCTTATCCCGGCATTACCACCATATATACAGAACTCGTGACTGGGCTCTCGGCGGCGGCATCCGTGACTCAGTGGTCAGAGCACTGCACTGGCATCGCAGGGTCGCGGGTTCAGTTCCAGCCGGAAGGCCTTGAGGTTGCATTTTTCGCAACTGGTCCCGGTTTGGTCTTAAAATGTATGTATTCCGACACTCGAAATTTTCCTTCACCATGAATCCTTTCAACATGTAGTTTGATCGAGTGAAATGCCAGGTATTACCTGTAATATACCCAGAGTCTTATCCCGGCATTACCACCATATATACAGAACTCGTGACTGGGCTCTCGGCGGCGGCTTGCGTGGCTCAGTGGTCAGAGCACTGCACTGGCATCGCAGGGTCGCGGGTTCAGTTCCAGCCGGAAGGCCTTGAGGTTGCATTTTTCGCAACTGGTCCCGGTTTGGTCTTAAAATGTATGTATTCCAACACTCGAAATTTTCCTTCACCATGAATCCTTTCAACATGTAGTTTGATCGAGTGAAATGCCAGGTATTACCTGTAATATACCCGGAGTCTTATCCCGGCATTACCACCATATATACAGAACTCGTGACTGGCTCTCGGCGGCGGCTTCCGTGGCTCAGTGGTCAGAGCACTGCACTGGCATCGCAGGGTCGCGGGTCAAGTTCCAGCCGGAAGGCCTTGAGGTTGCATTTTTCGAAACTGGTCCCGGTTTGGTCTTAAAATGTATGTATTCCAACACTCGAAATTTTCCTTCACTATATATATATATATATATATATATAGCAAAGTGAAAAGGTGGTAAACTGCAAGAATTTAGTGACGAGATACTGACGTTTCGAGCGGAGCCCTTCATCAGAGTAAGACCTTAATCAGAGTAAGGTCTTACTCTGATGAAGGGCTCCGCTCGAAACGTCAGTATCTCGTCACTAAATTGTTGGCAGTTTACCATCTTTTCACTTTGCTATATATTCAAAACACTGTCTACGCAGCACTCTACTTTTTATATATATATATATATATATATATATATACTAAAACGAATGTGATGTTGTTCACGGAACGTTGAAAGTGCTCAATACCATAAAGGTAGAGCGAATATATAGTGAAAGTGGTCTTACCTCAAAATGATAAAAGCCGCAACTGTCAGTTTCACGCAAGGCGATCTTCAGTCGAATGAAAAATTTCGATATTGTTGGCCGCTTAAGTAGATTTGGTCGAAAGGTGGGCGTAATGGGCGCGTGGGCGTGTGGTCGGTGCCGAAACAATGCATGCATTCCTCAAATTTTTGCGTTGCTAATTTTAAATTTGTTTTTATGACGGCATGTCGAAATTATTTCTGATCTTTTGTTGAGTAGGAAATGTTTGTCTTCTTTCATTATACAAAGTTTTTCTTCCAAACATAAATTGCATCTTTTTGATCCTCCCGAATACAAAGTCGCTTTTTCAAAATAGACCAGGTTATATTGAAATCTTGTTTCTTTTCTTTTAAACTCCAAATATGTTTCGAAAGTTCTGTTTCGTTTAAATATATTTTGTTTTGAAATGACTTAGTGTGGTTTCTGTATCGCTCTTTAAAACTACTTGCAGTCATGCCTATATGTAGTGTTTGGTGCTGTTTGTGTTATTTGTGGCTTACTCTTGTCTCTGCAGTTACAACTATTTGCGTTTTCATGTTGTGGTTTGTTTTTCCTGAGTATGTGTGAATTGTGTCTCATGATTGAGGATTTGACGTTATTCGTGCAACTATAACTGACTTTTAGCGTGTTTCTATTGAAAATGTTGTGTAGTTTGTTTTCTGGTGGAAAATGCTTGTCTATAAGATTAAGGAAATTGCGTCCTATGTTTGTTTTGACATTTTTACTGTATGGTGGATTAAACCAAATAATATTCCGTTTTCGGTTTCTGCGTGGTGTTTGTTGTGAGGTTTGCGGTGTGTAACTTAGATTTTGGTTAAAATTGCTGTGCATGCCTTAATGCTTCTTGGTATAGTGGTGCAGATTCTTCGAATGTTGTGTTGTCTGATGAAAGAAGCGAAATGCGTTTATTTATAGATGTTGGTAATTGTTTCAAAATGCTAGGTGGGTGGTTTGATTGCATGTTTATGTATAATGGATCGTCATTGCGCTTCCTAAAAGGTTTGTGTTTTCCATTGTGAAGGTCGAAAGTGACGTCTAGAAAGTCAACTACGTGTAAATTTGCATCTGCTGTGATTTTGAGTCCAAACTGTTCGAAAATTTTGTGTAGATCTTTTCTTGTTTTGTCTGCCAATCGTGCGGTTTTGTTTTTTAATATAGCCAATCCGTCGTCTCTATATTTTCGTCTCTATATTTTCTTTGCCAAACGTTTTTCCTAGGTTGTTTAAAATGAAAAGGCCAATTAGTTCGCAGATTTCGGCGCTGTCAAAGCGACTTCGTATTCGGGAGGATCAAAAAGATGCAATTTATGTTTGGAAGAAAAACTTTGTATAATGATAGCAGACAAACATTTCCTACTCAACAAAGGACCAGAAATAATTTCGACATGCCGTCATAAAAACAAATTTAAAATTAGCAACGCAAAAATTTGAAGAATGCATGCATTGTTTCGGCACCGACCACACGCCCACGCGCCCACTACGCCCATCTTTCGACCAAAGCTACTTAAGCGGCCATCAATATCGAAATTTTTCATTCCCCTGAAGATCGCCTTGCGTGAAACTGACAGTTGCGGCTTTTATCATTTTGAGGTAAGACCACTTTCACTATATATATATATATATATATATATATATATATATATATATATATATATATATATATATATATATATATATATATATATATATATATATATATATATATATATATATATATATATATATATATATATATATATATATATATATATATATATATATATACGTGTAGGTTTGGTCTACGAAATGCAAAGAGTGCTCAACAACATATAGTTAGAGCAAATAATAGATTTTCGCTTACCTCAAAACTGGTCTGCTACAACTTGTTTCATCTGTAAAAGAATCTTCAGGCAGTGACAATATCGAAAGGGATGACCGCTTATTTATAGGCTTTCTGCCGGAAAGTGGGGGCGTATGTGGGGGACAAAGCATGAGGTCATGGTTTTGTTTGCGTTGATTACGCGAAATTTATTACGATGTAATTTATTAGAACGCAAACAAAGCCATGACCTCATGCTTTGTCCCCCACATACGCCCCCACTTTCCGGCAGAAAGCCTATAAATAAGCGGTCATCCCTTTCGATATTGTCACTGCCTGAAGATTCTTTTACAGATGAAACAAGTTGTAGCAGACCAGTTTTGAGGTAAGCGAATATATATATATATATATATATATATATATATATATATATATATATATATATATATATATATATATATATATATATATATATATATATATATATATATATATATATATATATATATATATATATATATATATATATATATATATATATATATATATATATATATATATATATATATATATATATATATATATACGATAACGGAAGAACTGCTGCGGAAGAACTGCTTCGATAACGGATAACGGAAGAACTACTAACGAAAGCCATAGATTATGCCAAGGAATTCGTACCGATCAGCCAGAGTGATTTGGAAATCATTATGCACGCACGTGAGTCGCTACCTTTCCATCAAGGTAATGGATGGGTATAAAGGGATGGCGACAACACATTGACGTCACAATGGGGAGCTACGATGGAGCCGAAGTCTGTGAATTAGTAGGTATCTACATCTTGAGCATCCTGTCGCAGAATTATGGAAAGTCGCATATTAATAATAATAATAATAGTCTTTATTAATCAATACTCGAAACACACGTCCGAGTTTACATGGAATTATAAAAAATAAGGTATGTAGTCTATTTTTCTTCATTAGTTATTTACATCAATAATTTAATAAAACTAGTAAAATTCTACAGTATTGTTAAAAATTATTAAAATATCATACATTGGTTTTTATTGGTTTGTACAGAGACGACGGTCTGGAAGCTTTCCATAATACCAACAGCCAAGCATCCGACAAGATCCGAAAATAAATTACAAATATTTTCAAGGACCTCGGGCTAATGATTACGATTCAAGTCAACCTGAAAGAAGCTAATTTCCCCGACGTCACCTTCAACCTTCCACCGACACCTACAAGCCTTACTAAAAACCAAACGACAACCCCGTTTATATCCACACGAATTCTAACCACCCGCCAAGCATAATTAAACAACTACCAAAGAGCATCAGCAATCGAATCAACGACATATCGTCCAACAAAGAAATGTTCGATAAAGCAGCACCATATTACAATGAAGCGTTAAATGCCAGTGGATACGGAGATACCATTCAATTAGAGCAAATGCATATTGAAATATAGAAATATAGAAATCAAATGGAAATGTGAAAATGGTCATTGTAGAGAATGGGTTTCAAGTCATACAGTCAATCGGATCTACTGTAATAATCTCCTGGCAGCTGCATCTCTATTGTTCTCAGGGAATAGTTTTACTAAGCTATCTCTTTTTTCAAAATGTTTGAATTTGGCTTGGATGGGTGAAACAACATATTTGAACTATCAGAAGTTGTATATCGCACCAGTTGTCCAAACATGGTGGGGTAAAATGCAAAAGGAAATGTTTGATGCTCTTGGTGATGCACCAGTTTCAGTTTGTGGGGATGGTCAAATGGACTCGCCAGGTCATTCTGCAAAGATGTGTACGTACTCGCTTATGCACACATCATTGGACTACATTCTCCATATTGAAGTTGTTGACGTCCGCGATGCCCAAATGAAAAGCAGTGTTTTGGAGAAGGTTGGATGTCAAAGAGCCCTTGATGCTGTCAAGAAGAAGTTGAATGTCGTGGAAGTTGTAACAGACGCTTGTTCACAAATAATTAAGTTGTTAGGTAAATAGAAACTCAAACATTTCCATAATGACATGCCATTTGTGTACTGTTTAATACGATTGAGAAATGATTTATTAATGAAGTACAATATAATACAAAGATAAAAATATTGTTAATAAAAAAGGCTCGTAAAAAATGTCAAGAAACAAGATTATTAAAACAATTGTTCAAAAACAAAATAATGTTTAAAAAACAGTACGTGATCCCCTTAAACATAGAAGGGAAGATCTAATTAAACAAAAGAAAGTTTTGTGCGTATCCGAGACATGACAATTGAGTAAGGCTTGTCCTGCTTCTCTGCAATCTTCAAGGCAAGTAACTTGTGGAATCTTGTACATTCCTTGCCCATTGCTCCATTGAATCCAAAAACCAGGGGCGTGAAAACTCCGTGCTCGATTTCTAATACTCTTCTGTTGTACGCTCTCTTCTTTTCGTGTTCGTGTTTCAGGAGTACTTTCTCTGTAGGTTGTGATTTGTTTGATTCTGCATTGAGATGTACAATTCTAACATCAAAAAAGGCGACTTGATCTTGCCTATAAAAGCCTCTGGCTTTAACGTCGAGCCTTGAATCATCTTCGATGTTGGATGATCTTAATTCAAAAGTTTCTCCGGTGACAGGAATCAATCTTGGTTCGATAGCGACATCTTTGCAAACTTCAGAAAGAAGGGAGGCTTCCAATATATATATATATATATATGTTATATAATATAACTGTTTATGTTATATATGTTTATGTTTATGTTATATAATATAACTGTTTATGTTATATGTTATATAATATAACTGTTTGTGGTAAACTGATATTTATCCCCATATATTTATTTATGCAATATGCAGTATATAATATGTATGTGTTTATGTGTACTGTATATACATGTATGTATATGTATAACACATACTGTAATATAATACCATGATTACCTCGGATTCTTTTTTCTCACTGTACAATTTATATCTAAATTACCTCATTTAGTAAGCATGAAACTACTAATTTTCCCTAGTTTGGAAGAAAGATGCACAAGCAAAAATCAAAGGATGGTTTTCATTTCCAAAATACAGTAATTTCAATCAATAAAATTATATTACATCGGTAATTATGGTATTATGAACTAATATCATGACATGTTAGGAAATTAGTGAATAAATATCCATCTATGGCCATCTGGATTTTCACAATTAAACCCCCCCTAAACAATGTAAATAATTTGAACACCATAATTAGGCTGCATTCAGACTTAAGTGTCCATGTAGCCTGGAAAGCACGAGAATAAAGCTGTTCAGACTGGTATTTGTTCCCAGTGTGAGAGTCATATGTCTAGAATTAGTGCCTATCTTGTGTAGTAACCAGACACAAAAACCTGAATGCAGCCAGTAACAACATGCTACCACATGACATATTGCCTGTAGGCAGCATGCCTCATTGCTTTGTTGTCATACACTGGCGTGAATACATACGTATCTGCTAAACTCCGTATGGCAGTTGATATGTTGTCCGAATCAATGCAAATGTGAGCAAAGGAATCAGTTTGGCTTCGGCAATGTCTTCTCTCTTTACAGCAGACTCTTTCTTTGTCTGAAGGCATTTCTGTGCAGTGGCCACAAACACAAAATGATGGCACTGGCATTGTCACAATTCCTGGATCACGGTTTCCTCCAGTTCCTGGCTGATTTGCAATCAAATCATTTAAAAGTATAGCCTTCTTGATGTGAATGCAACCACAGCAAACTGAAGAAGCTTCTCATGATCTAAGTTCTTTAGAATATCCTATTTAAACAATAAAAAATCTTAAGCATGCATACATAAAGACAGAATGCATAGATAAAATGTATGTTACATGTCATGTAAAAAACATACAATTTGTAAATTACCTCAACAGAAGGTTCGTTTTGCCTATCAGGTTCGCAAGTTGTCATGTTAGGTGCAATTTCTGACATCACCTTTTTAAAATATTAAAACAAAGATGAGAATACATGTATTTTTCACTCAATTATACAGCTTGAATTATATAATATCTGTTTTGAATACATACGAACTTTATTCGTGCAAGGATTTTTCACTGTGCCACATTTGCAATTGCAACCACATTTTAAATTGTACCCTTTGCAAGGACAACCTCTTCGTTTCCCTGCGCTTTCCTTTAGTGGCATGCTGCACTTAGATTTACAAGTGCAACCTGCGAGTGATTCAAGACCCTATAAATTTAATACAAAACAACGATTGTTACGATTATATTACTTAACACTATAAGCTAATATCTCTCAAGTAATATTTTAAAATAGTTTTATAATTACCTCTTCTCCATCTTCTGTATGTATATCTACTATATCATTTTCCACTGCCTCGCTACTATCTGAATTTTCGCCATCGGTTAACATTTCGAGCAGTAATTTCGAGTCACTTTACTTGCCTTTCGCATATAATTTAAGGAACATCTGTGCCCGCGGCGGTCTGGTCACGTGGTGCGCTGCGGAGAGCCTTTAAGCCGGTTTACCTTTTGACGCCATGCAAAATTTAAGAACTTGACATCTTCTGACGACGATATAATATGTGACCCTCCATGGGAAAACGTATGTTAACGATATTCCGTTTAAACGGTCTAAAAAACTATTGTAAACGGATGATAAACGGTCTCCAAAAGCGTTTAAACGGCTTTGCGAAATGTTTATAAACGGTTCAGCTCAAATTTTGAACAGTTTAGACAAAGCGTTTAAACGATTTAAGATAACCGTTTAAACGGTACTGGACAACTTAGAACTTAGAAATAAATTACACCCAAGTAGATTACTCTAATACTGGGCGGGTCGGTCGCGGTTTAAAGCCTGCGTAAGTGACTTGGCACTTTTAGTGATCTCATAGCAGGCAAGGCTGACTGCTTAAAGCTATTTAAGGTTGCAGATGTCACTACTTCAGAGGGAAGTAAGTTCCAGACTCTGACTGTTCTTGGAAAAAAGGAATAACTATGAGCTAATACAGTTGACTGCTGTTGTTGGTATGTTAAGCAATGTCTCCTAGTAGATCTAAGAGAACTAGAGCGCGTAAGCGAGTCGGGAAGTTTACAATTTACAAGACTATTATGAAACTTATAAAAGAGGACTGACTGATTAAACAAACGCCTGTACTCTAGAGTATCCCATCCAAGTGATCTAACTAAACCAGAAGTACTTGTTGTAAGTTTATAGTTATTGAATAGCGGGCTGCGTACTTTTGGACTTGCTCAAGACGATTTACATCTGTTTCGGTGTGAGGGTTCCACGAGGAGGATGCATATTCAAGCGTAGGTCTCACCAACATCATATAGGCTCTCTCCTTGACTTCGCTCCCAGAGTCTTGTTGGCTTTAGCGGCAACTTTAGAACAGTGCGCACCCCAGCGAAGAGTTTCAAAACACCTTATGCCCAGGTAGTCACATTGGGAAACCTTCGTAAGGGCTTCTGAATTAGCAGAGTATGTAGATTCGTGTGGCTTACGCTTGTTCGTAACGCGGAGTAGGTGGCATTTGGACACATTAATGTCCATCTGCCAATCAGATGCCCATTTGGTTAGGTTGTGTAAGTCCTCCTGAAGTATCTGATGATCGTGCTGAGATTTAATGGCCCGATAATCAGCAAAGTCATCGGCAAAGAGCCGCAGTTCAGATTTCGGTACATCAACAATGTCGTTTATATAGAGTAGGAATAGGGTCGGGCCAAGTACGGAGCCTTCCGGCACACCAGAGGTAACAGGAGTAGTGCTGGAGTGAATGCCATTTATAGCCACGAATTGGGTGCGGTTATGGAGGAACCCGGATGTCCACTTTTGGTTCTTCCCATTGACTCCATACTGATCGAGCTTATGTAATAACTTAGTGTGACTGACCTTGTCAAAGGTCTTACTAAAATCTAGTAGGAGTGCGTCGACTTGGCCTTGCATTGCTGGTTCAAGATGTTAGCCCAGTCATGTCAGGTCAGCACCAACTGCGTTTCACAGGACATGCCTGCGCGAAATCCATGCTGTAAGGGAAACAGGATACCATTAGTAGACAAGTGTTTATTAAGATGACTGAGAACAATATGTTCCATAACTTTACAGACAAGGCATGTAACCGTTTAGGCAAACCGTTTAAATGAACTGATTAACCGTTTAGAATTTTTAATGTTCCGTTTAAATGCTTTGACTAAAACGTTTAAACGCTTTGACTACAACGTTTAAACGCTTTGCCTAAACGGTAACTTCAAGCGTTTAAACGGATAACGAACGGTCCATGAACCGGTTTTTTCAACCGTTTTTCAAAGCGTTAACGTACGTTTTTCTATGGAAGATCACATATTTTGAACACTGCATTTGTGAACTTTTTGAACGCAAATCTTCATTCACTGTATAAACCGACAAAACATACGTACTTTCTGTGTTTATTTTTCCTCCAGCTCTTATAAAATCTGTTGAGTGTCGGTAGTCTTCACCCTACGGAAAAGGTACAACTGTACTATACCTGCTCGCAGGCTGCGGAAAAGGCGGTTCTCGCGCTGGTGTCAATTTAAATTTAAAGGCCAAATTTAACCAACCAAAAAACCGTTGCAAATTTCGGATGTCTTAAACACAATTTTTTATAAATTCCTTGTCCTAACCTACGTACCCCGAGTGTAACTCTTTAACATCATAATTTCTTCTGTTTTCCATGGCAAGAAAAAAGGCGTGAATGAGAACGGCCGTTGATGCATGAAAATAAACAAATAAACTACATGTGGATGGATTTGAAAGAATTTGCCGTGATAAGGGATTAAACGCCGGTCGATATTGGCACGGCCGTCCAAGGCACATTGCTATAGTAACTATCAACAGGGGTCAGGTCATTGTAGCCACTAGTTTATTGCCGAGACTTCGACGGACCATTTCATGATATCAGTTTTATTCGGTTTAATTTAATTTGGCTTGTAATACCATTATTGATAATACATTAGTTTTTAGGTTTGCCAGTTTTACATGTATTTCCAACCATTATGCCCATTACAGCGGAGCTTTATCACCGTCCAAACTATAAAACCGGCACCTATAAGGAGTATAAATATTTGTGAATATTTATGATTATATTTTGTGTTTTCCGCCAACAGTGCTATTATTTTTATGGTAATAGTAAAGGAAAGACTCTATAAAGACATGCTATAGTCAGGTAATTGTTACCATCTGTATATTTCCAATTAGGCATAATAATATACAGTCGACTCTGGAAAGCAGTAGAACACAGATCTGACTGGCGACTACGACTTATAAAGATGGAGGATCCTGAACTTATTTATTGTGAAGTAAAGGACACGGAAAAAGAAATTCAACCCTTACCACCACCACTTCCAAAGAGAGATCATATTCCAGCGTCAGTTATCGACGTAAATCCTCCCAGAAGAATACCTCCTCCTAAAACGCTCACTGTTATCCCCAACAGCTGCAAACGATTTAGTCGAAACTCCATATCAAGAAAACAAGTGGTACTGGCTATAGCAGTCGTCATTTTGGCCATTTTGTCAACGGTGTTTGTGACTATGTATTTGACGACCGAGGGTAAAGGCAAACCTTGTGATTCTCAGAATAGTCTTACAAATAAAGAAAATACAAGTTGCAACTGCAGCCGTGTGGGAGACTATAATAAATTCAACATCAGTGCAATTACTTGGAACAATACAGGTTAGCATATAGACTTTTTAAAAGTCCTCAACCCTTTTCTTTTTTATGCACGCGCTTTGAGAAAAACTCAAGTGGACGACTTGTAGCAAGTCTAAGGTTAGCATATACGTGATTAAAGAGTCTTGATAATCATGCGAGAGTTCTGTATAGGAAAGTATTTCTCCTGAGGTTTTTAAGGTTATTAAGAAACCCAATACGTGGCTTTTGACTCATTTCATTACATATTTTTACAAATATGTAACGCTGTTTTCATCTTCAGATACTTCCGTTTACCTTACCTCTTCCTTGCTACGTTTCTCTTCTAACCTATATCTGCACGTTAAAGTGGCTAATTCGACGTCTAAAGTTTACACCAACATTTTAATAAACACCGAACATGTAATGACAACAGAACACTACAGGGCGTTTTAAAATTCCCATCGTTAATAGAGGTACAGGTATATTGACAAAAGTTATCTCTAGAAATTGTCATTTGGTGGATGGTATAGATTCCATGACTGATCTAATCAGATCGCGGTAACTGAATAATTTGAAAATCGTTGTTGCATATATTATGAAAGTTGCATATATTACGAGGTTGGCAAACGGTAGGGGAGCCACTCGAAAGCAGAATTTTCATTTTAATATTTTCGCTCTATGTAACTCATTACTCGGGCTACCTGTGGGTAGCCAGAGTCTTAAAATGGCAGTAAATACGTACCTAAAATGAACAGGTTTTGCGATTGGCTATATGGAACAAAAGTGGTTAGGTTAGGACATTGGTTTCTTTGTTGATTCTATTGTTTTATTGTTTTAATCAACCAATCACAAAACTTGATAGTATAGGTGGGTCCTAAAATGGGCTCTGTTTTTTCCTCCTTTTTATTTATGTCGAGAATCTGCATTACGTCATCCCGATAGGCTTTGCGAAACATGCAAGAAATGGTTGCGAAACTAATGCATGCAAATATTCAGTTCATCCTTGTTGTCAATGAATCGCAGTCGAAAAATCATTTACGGGACCTGTAAACCCGCAAACTAATGCAAAGATTCTCTCCAGGATAACTGGATGAGAGAAACACAGATGATAGATTAAAGAAAGAATTCGCAGAACCGTGGACGAAACGTCAACATGACAACATGTAGTCGTTGCAAGGCAATGGAAGCGAATATTTGAATCGAGTTTCGGACTTTCGTTTTATTGGCAATGAATCGCAGTTGGAAAAGTTTACCGAGACCTGTAAACCCGCAAACCATTGAAAAGATTCTCTAAGATGAGAGAAACACAGATGAGAGATCAATCATAAAGACGGAATGGACAGCCGAAGGACATGGAAATATAATTATACTGTGTTGACAAATATCCCGTGAAACTCCGTAATATTAATCATGAAACGTTGTGTTTTTGTCCGACTTAAATCAATGCTATATCGAAATAATCACTTGAATCTGGCGAATCGAACGCTGTAGGTTTCGTCTACTTAAAATGTGAAGATCAGATGTTTACGAGAAAATGCATAGGCGATTAAAGCGAGACTCGTTTTTTAAAATCAAAGGACATGGCTTCAAGATCTATTCGTCGTTTACCGATGATTTAATGCTTTTGTCCATTAAACCGATGTAATTTCGTAACAGATATGTTTCGTACACCTTGCCGTTGATTTTAATATAAATTTTGACACACGAAGACCTTCAATCGATACAAATATTAGACAAATAGCATTGCGTCAGGCGTTCTGCATTGGGCGGGGGGGGGGGGGGGGGGGGGGGTGGGGGGGGGGGGTGGGGCATAGCCTGCGTGTAGACGCCTGATTTTTCTTCTATCATTTCTAGCCCAACTTGCTTCTAAAAGTTTCCCAATTTAAACGAGGCTGCACGATGCCTTCAGTGCCTGATTACAGAAATCAATGCATTAAGAATTATCCTTTGTAATATAAGACAAGTGAGCGGGTTTTCTAATTCCAACTGTCTAACATGCATGCCACCAATGCATACCCTAAAAATAGGTCCGCGATGCGAACATGTGGGTACCGGGAGTGATGAGCATGGGGTGTGACCAAAAGGGAGGCCCTTTTTATGAAACAAAAAGACTATGTTATCTAAACTGTGGAAAGAAAAATCCAAATCTGTGATACTAAACTGAAATATTAGTATTATTCATTTATACTGAGGCATTTATCCACTATGGGATCATTGTCACAGAGGCTATTTTATCATTACAGTATATTCATGTGTGCCTTTAATAAAGTGTCTATGAAATGAAAATTCGCTCCAGTTTTTATGATTGTACTTGAAAGAACACTTATACTAATGCAAAATGGCTTTTAGATTCATATGTTATTCCGTTCTTGAATTATTACGCTTTATATAATTTTGAACTATGACGTCACAAGATGGACAGAGTATTACACCAAAACTGAAAATCAGGCATATCTTCAAACTGGTTCAACTAAATAGATTCAAACCTTGCTGACTTACTCAATCAAGAAACTATAACATTGTCATTGTTCATTGGTAGTTAGAGTTTCCAGATTACTCTCTTCCTTTATATGATTCTTTGTTTTCAATCCACGGTTTACAGCAACTTATTCAGTTTTAGGAAGTTGACACCCTTTTTTCAATGATTTCCAATGCAACAATACTGTTAAAACAATAAAAAGGTAACTGCAATGACGAAAGGTACAACATTTTGTTTCTTTACAAAGTGGTCTGGTAATGAATCTGTTAACCATGGGAACCTAATATAACAAACAATCTCAATGCTGAGTCTTGTTGACTCAGTAAGTCTGTATTGTTTGAGCCAGTTTAGTCAAACCAATCCATGATAAGCCTGTTTTTGAGTTTTGATGTAGTACTGTGTCCATCTTGTGACGTCCATATCTCAAGTTACATGAAATGTAACTGAAGAACGACATACAGTATATACGAAAGTCATGTAAAAGCTATTTTTCATTATTTTACGTGTTCTTTCAAATACAATCATAAAAAGCTGGGGTAAATTTTCATTTCATAGACACTTGTACTGATAAATTGATCAAGGACAAAATGTCACAATATTTTTTATAGACTAGGGGGTAAATGGGGGAATAAACCAGGTGTTGAAATTTTCTCATGGTGGATTACTAAGACAGTGCTGTTTGGTAAGCTAATAGCAGATTTAACAAATCAGCAGAGGATAAATTTGTAAAATGAACTTTTAAGACAAACATAGGTTCCATTATTACATGTCATGGATAATTCACCAGTAAATGATTCACCAAAAGTTAAGGCATAAGTTTTCTCATCAAATTAAACCATGTTAGGAACATGTCAACAACAAAAAACTTTTTCACAGAAACTTTAATACAATAACTGCAGAGAGGAACTATTCTATTAATGCTGAAATCATCTTAATGTTTGTAATCTTGGCACAAATTATTACTTGAGAGCCTTTGATCATTGGACTTTATTTTTATTATTATCACATACTGGCCAAAGTGACATTTTATTTCAAATGGAATACAACTTTTCAGTGGTGAAATAATTAAAAAAAATAATTTTAGATAGTCAAGGGAAAGCAACAGTAAGCAAAACACAGCTACCAGAAAAACACGGCATTCCTCATATAGGTCACTTGACTGTGAATCAAATATCTTGAAAGTATTTCCTGACACTGCGAACACTGAATACACTGTTTACAATCAATTGTTAACAAGCATTGTTATATACCAAGTGTCAAAGTTCCCTTTTTCTAGTGTCATTGGTCGAGAGTATATCACATGAAAATTACGAAAATTTAGCTGTTTCCCCTGCAATAGCTCTGAGAGGGCAATATGTTGTCAATGATAATGAAAAAATCATGTGAAATTACCATGTGAAAATGCAACCTTTGGATTGAACTCTCTTTTTGCCTTAATATTATTTAATTTAATGTTTGAAAGAATAAAATATTTCATGTCTTTATGTTTGTTTTTTCTTTGACACTTGGTATAAAAAAGCACTTATTTACTGGAACCTTGGGAAAGCAGTATGTTTTGAGATACTGCTTTCATCGATGGTCTCGGGACCCCAACTCCCAGTAAATAAGTGTTAAATATTCATAGTTGGTTTCTAAACCAAAAAATAAATTTGTAAATGCAATTTCTCCAGTTAATGATTCACTATGAGTTGATTTATTGATACCATGACAGGAACATCAGTTAACAACAAAACATCTTTATTTACAGAACCTTTAATGACTTTAATGCAACCATACAAACAATTCCCATGTAAAAAAATATTGTTCAAGCCATTCCAATTACCGCATAAATATGTTTACCTTATGGAAAAATTATAGCGGTCGATGATTTGCTATGTATACCAGCATTGTCGCCAAATTTAGACTGACCAACTCACCTGAAACTGTCAGATGGATATAAACATTTGAATTTGACGAAGAAATATACAACAAAAACAGTCACAGACAATATAAACAACATAGTAGTTACTCAGAGGAGCGAAGCTATTAAGCACATAAATGTATGATCAGATAAATACCTAGTACAGTAAAGAAGTGAAAACGAGAAAGATACAACTTACCTTTAATGTAAACTACACAAGCGGCAAGCCAAACGCATTCGATCAGAAGACACGCACGAGGAAGAGGGAAATATTTTGCCAAAATTAAAACGCACTCGATCAGAAGACACCACGAATTAGATCACGAGCATTGCCAACTTAAACGACACGACCTTTGTACGTTGAATTTGTCGACAAGTTAAGATTTTTCGAGATTTTCTACCGTGTAGTTTGTATACACAAGATGAGTAGGAATATATTGACCTTCGATGATCGATGGGACGACATTTTCCGATGAATTCCGAATGAGTATCTGAGTTGCGCAGTTGCAATTTCGATGTTGAACCCCTAAATACCTAAATACCTCAACGCCGTGACTATATGGGTACCGCTGACCGCGGTACCCACAAAAATAGCCCGAGTTAACGCCTAGCGGGCGTCTTGTTGCGTTTAAAATGTGACGCCATTTTCTGAGGATCGTGTGCAAAAATACCCTTATTTGCTTGCCATAAGAGATGGATTGAACAAAATTATATAAGATATAACAATAAATAACCAAACTAAAACTATACAAGGTAATTGGTGTACTACCAAAATAGTATATAGGTCTAACTTTCGAACGAAGGGCCTTCGTCACATAATAAAACGTATAAAGTAACTCTTTCATGAAGACCCTTCTCTCGAAACGTTAAACCTCCCACATTAGGGACATTTAGCATGGCGTGTTTTCAGGCAAACCTTAAGATGTAACGCAACTATGGTCTTGCCGTAGTGTTTGCCGTTCACGTTTCAACGTTTTGAAAGCCATTCTAGCGGTGACTTACAGTAAGGATTTTTAGCAACTTAAAGGTCGTATAACGTCTGTGGGAATTTAACATATTTGTAATCGAAGGATTCTCCTGAGAAAAATTGTAATATATCTTGTCAGCTGAAATGTTCATCTTCATAGACTTTTTTGCTGTTAAAGTTGACAGAAGTAATGTCATAGCGGGCATCTGTAAAGAGGTTTTCGTGTAAACCGATGCCCGCTATGACATTACTTCTGTCAACTTTAACTGCAAAAAAGTCTATGAAAATGAACTTTTCAGCTGACAAGATATATATTACAATTTTTCTCCCGAGAATCCATATATTACAAATATGTTAAGGGGGTACACTACAAAAAATAAATATTTTGGTGAATTTTTGAATTAGCCATAAATTAACTGGTTAACCATATTAGAATAGATAATTGAAAGAATTTTTTCGATTGCAAAGATAGAAATGTTGAAAATTCGTAAAATTCCAAGGCTGGACTGCATTTTCCGCCTTAGCAACTCCCGTAGCAACGTATATTTGGATACAAAAACTGCTTAATTTTCCATGTTGCGCACATTTTCTCCCGCACCACCTCTCCCTAAATGAAATTTTATTATATTTTAAAACATTAAGAGTGAATTGATTGGTGCGTGGGTAGTCTTGTGACCGGTCTTCAGGGCATATGTGATATTGTTTATTTTGGTTTATGTTAGCGAGAGAAGTTTTTCAACGGGCGGCCGCTTTTGATGGGAATCAAACTGCTTTTTAATTTAGTAGGGCTAAGTTTCCACATTGCCGTGTTTCACAGGTTGGCGAGGACATCATTAAGACCAATGACCCGATCCCTGGTCCTGTAAAAGAATATACAGGGATCCTCTGGCTTTGTTGCTAACGAGGGAGGCTGTGACGGTAGGAAACTGGTAGCATCCGCCATTGTTGTTAAACATAAACACGACCCTAGAGCGGAAAGTGTAGAAGAAAAGATTTTTTTTAAAACTTATAATAATGAGTTAAAGTGTGCAATCTCTCGCTTAGGGTGTATTTGGAGTTCCCTTTTCGACTTGCGGTTTTAGTTAGGTATTATTTACCCCCGTTGATAAAATCGGGCTACGGCTCATGTCATTTTTGGCTACGACTAGGCATAATGCTCTATATAGGTATTTTTTTCCCGGGTGATGCATACGGCATGTGTTTATGTATAATGAACTAGTACTGTGTATGTTATACACTAATAACAATCCCGTGCCACCAATTTGCGCGCCAATTCTTATGCCCTTCGACCTTCTTCTCCAATGTAAAACAACAACATGACGATATCAACAAGAACACTCGCAAAAACTATAAACAGTAAAATTCTAATCACTTCGTGACGATCAGTCCTTTGCTACACAAGTCGAAAGTTTTATAGATGAAATAAATATATTACGAAACCTATCCGTGTAATCGTAAACTACAACCGTGTGACATATCCAGTTATCGACTTCAACTTTTGAACTTGATTTTCTCTAATTCTGCAATTTGAGCTTTTTGACTTTACTCTGCAAAGGATATCTGGGTAAATATATGACCAAACTTGTTGAAACTTTCACAAATAGTTGTTATGGTGTTGTTTTATGTTCTGAACCTCGAAAATTTTAATAATTTATTTTTGTGTGGTTGTGAATGGAATAATTTGTGCTGACGTCACAAGTAATGAAGTCATTATTAAAGAAAAAATATTTTTTTCTTGTTAGAAACACAATTTTATTAAGATTTTTGAGCTTCAGAACAAAAAGGTATATCTGTAGATAATTTTAAGCCTTTTTCTGAGAATGTACGAACTTTGGTTCTTGGGTAACTTTTTCGCTGTTGGCGGTCCGTTACTTGGTTACCATGGCAACAAAATATTAATGAAAAGTGTTACTAGCATCAGTCTTATGATATCTCTCTAATGGTACAAAAATTATTTAGCCCAAAACAAAATTTTTAAAATTTTGTGTGGAAGACCACCTTAAATTCCCACAGACGTTATACAACCTTTAAACTAAATAAACTCGCGTTTAAGGCTAAATTAGGTTTTTGTATTTTTATGCTACTTAAATGTTAAGTTTTTAACGTTTAACATTGAATTATATGTGAGTTTTGAACATTTACATAAAGTATTGTGAGAGAAGGGAAAATAAACATGGCGGCCTTTACCAAAATTCCATCTGTTTGGCGGCAAAGTGAACCGTCATGCTAATGGTTATGCGTGCGTCATTTGCGGAAATACTTCAAAATTCAACATTGATCGAGTGATCAGATTACAGAAGTATGCAGCCAGAGTTATTTTGGATGTAAAATACCCAGCACAAGTACCTTCAACAAACTTGTTTATGAGGCTAAATTGGATGATATTCCCACAACGTATTGATTATTTTACTTCTATTTTAATGTATAAATTAGTTAACAATATTGGTCCAAGATATTTAATAGATAAATGTGTTTATACACGTGATACCTATTTTGTAAATACTAGACACGCAGCGAACAGCAACTTGAGAATATCGGCCGATAATTGCATAATAATCGGATAAATAATCGGTGCATTAATATTTTCGCGAACGACGCGCCGTGAGTCCGTACATTGACTATTGTGTTCATGCTTATGAAATTCATAAGCATGAACTCAATAGTCTTTATTTCACAATGAAATCCGACTGTCCAGCTCGTCCAATCATAAAGGTGACGATTTTTAAGCTGCATACATGTCTATTTTTGTCAAACTTGATGATTTTTCGTGTTACGGATATGTTGCCACATATCCGTAACAAGTTTTACGTAAAAATATTTTGGAAGCGTCCGCGTATTCTCACAGGATCTTCGATTGAGGTTGTCATGACGGAGAACATCTACACCGAGAAAGAGTTGCAGCGCTGGACCTCATCAAGACCTATGGTCTTCGACGAGATCGTTGAGTCGAACGACATCACTTGAAAGGCTTCAAAAGGCAGCTGCGATAATATTTTGTTTTTGCATAACAGTTTGCCAAAAATTGAACTTTGAGTATTGATCAGTTTAATAATTTTGTAATGTAAGTGTTTGAATTGTGTTTGCTGTTTAATAAACTAATAACATATAACAATTGTTGTATTTCAACGACTTCTCTTGTTTTCTCGCCGGTCAAATAAAACCGAAATATATTCTCAAGGATTCCACATGACCGTTTTTTTATGTTCTTTGAAAGCAATAATTAATGGCAAATACGGACAAACATGAATCTTGACGTCATTTGTGCGCAGCGCTATTGCTTTTTCGGGATATTTCCGATCGTTTAAACCAAAATGTGCACAATGATCAACCACGAACCATTGCTGTTATATTTCAAAAATGTTGTTTGCCCCTAGCAATCCCATAAAACATTGCGACACTGCGCGGAGACTGGTAACCAGGGACATATCGATAATCGGTATATACCGATTAATCGGCCGATTATTTTGATTAATCGGCCTCCAAATAATCGGCTTCAGTAATCGGCTATTTTCGTAATCGGCTCATCTCTAGAGAATACCTAAACTGTCTACAAAATCCGGTCAAAGATCTTTCAGTTACCGTGGTGTTAAGACCTGGAATATCTTACCAACTGGCATCAAAACTTTAATTAGTTTTACTAGAAATACGAATTCGCAATGATCCCCTCGTCCGCCTTTTCTACCGCTAACACCCCCCACCCCACCCCGCTATAGTTTATTTTCCCCATACATGGTCCCCAGTGCCCTGCAGACGCGGCTGTAGATAACAAATCCTTAAAAGCCGAGTTCATCGTATGTAGATTTTGAACGCTATCTCGGCTAATATTTACTCGATTTCAATTCTGAAAACAGTTTTGGAATTACCGAGTTACGTGTCTCTTATATTACGAGAACGTGCATACCATTCGTAAAAACGGTTCATGTACTTAGAAATTATTCGGCAATCAGCCAGCCCGGCCCAACCGCCTCGTCGTATATATCCTGCACGTTGTGCAGAACCCTCGGCGTCCGCGTCCGTGTCTGCGTCAAATGATAAGGTCAGCGTTAAGATAAGGTCAATATTATGAAATGATAAGGTCAACGTTAAAATGATCAATTTTCAATGTGTTTAGCATTGAACCAGACGTATATACCCCACACGATAACAAGCGTTTTATCGAGCTTTCAGTATTACTGTAGTGGCGAAGAAGGCCATGATAACTGGTCATGATATGTAAACTCTAAGATGAATTACATATTATTATTCCAAATGCTATTTTTTCTAATATCTGTTCGATTGAAGGTCTTCGACACTTCGAGTTATACGAAACATCTGTTACGAAATTACATCCTCATCTGTGTTTCTTTCGTCCAGTTATCCTTGAGAGAATCTTTGCATTAGTTTACGGGTTTACAGGTCTCGTAAATGCTTTTCCGACTGCGATTCATAAAGCCTATTGGGATGACGTAATGCAGATTCTCGACATAAAAACGGAAAATAGAGCTGTTTTTAAGACTCGTGCTCCCCACACAGGGGGCCCGAGTAATTAGCTGTATTGTATTCAAATAGCTCAATTTGCCCACTAGCCCAAGTATCCTGAGTCAACGCCTAGCTGGCGTGTCGTTAATTTTAGAGATCGAATGAAATGAAATATGAAGTGTAAACGCAGAAATAACTCACGCTAAACCATAGCATTGTCACGAGAAGTACACTGTAGTTGATAAGATTTTTGCGTCTACGTTGCTTAGCAACGTAAAGCAATGTTAAGTATGTATGTGTGTTTGGTACCCCCACGAAAAGATTCGTCTGCGCTCCAAACGTTCGCGAATATAAAGCCGAGGCATTCCGATGTTATCACGAAACTTATACGCGATGTGGTTTAGAAGTTAAAAAACGAGTGACGAGTCTCCAGCTGGTGAAATCGATAAGTATTACTGTTTTGTTTGATTTCTCGAAGATTTTGTCCAGGTAAGGCGACTAGTTTAGTAATTATATGTACCGTTTCATGTTAATCTATCATCTTCCGATGTCGGAAGAATATCCACGGCGTATGAAATTTGTTCAAGGCGCTTTTGTATCCTTCGAGTTTTTATTCTCGTCTCGATCAGGACGATTTATGTTGCTCAATCGTTTGTGTGTTCGCGCTGATCAATAGTTCGATCAGACGCTATTTGTGTGCTATCACACAACTCAAATTAAACGAAGCTCTTCTCGTCAAAAAGCTAAAAATAAGCCAGAGGCAAACTACAACTCGCCCAACGGCAACGAGGCAAACAACAACTCGCTCAATGAGGCAAACAACAACTCGCTCAATGAGGAAAACAACAACTCGCTCAACGTCAACGACGCGACAAAACTATCCTTCGACATGGGAGTAACGATTGAGCAATACAGGGCTGATTGCTTACCTCTCATCTCGAAGGTATTTTGTGGAATACAATGCGATAGGCGATATTCATATTATTGTACCGCTGTGTATTGTAATTTAATAGGCTATATTAATAACAAGTCGGTGTTTTGGTCAGGCTATACCACCCCCTAGGATAGGTAAAGTTGTAGGAAGGTCAAACTCATTTGGAGGATCGCAGTTCCGAAGGGATACCTCGGGCAAGGGAATCATACCAACCCAGTAGGGAGTTGCCAGGGCCTGGCAGTGGGATGAGACGCCAAGGTCTGGCAGTCCAGTATGTCACCCAGGCCTAGCAGTCTAATGTGGCCCTGGCATGCAATTAAGATAGAACCCTGTGGTGATTCCCTGCGCAGCCGAGAAATCCCTTTCAATCCGGGGACTACGAGTCACACTAGCACCACTAGTGGAGAAAAAAGGCGTGAAACAAATAAATCACTAAATAAGTAACTTATGGAGATACTTACACAGTAGCATCCCTGACAAACCCGTTGGATAAATGTAAAGAACGGAAAGCAGACACACACAGCAAGCACCCAATGCGGGTACACACACTAGTGGGACCTGGTCCCATACGTATGATAAATAACTACAATAATTATGATGACAAATACCAACAAAAACAAGTAACAACATACGCATTAGCTATCAAGTATTTATCACCTGGCAAGCCAGGGAAAGACTCACGTCGTCTGTGCTTGCATGCCGGAGAAACCGCTTGTCCCCGGCAAATGACGGGCCGTGTACCAACAGCAAGTTGGGGGAAACGGGCCGCATTGCCACAGGGGCCATGTACTGTCTAGCTTTCCGGGGAAACCGCATGTCCCCGGAGAACCACTGATGGAGCGTGCACCGTCAGCAAGTTGGGAGAAACCACTCGTCCCCCAACATGAATAGAAGCCACCTGGGCCGCGTTGCCACAGGGGCCATGGACTGTCCAGCCTTCCGTGGAAACCGCATGTCCCAGGACTTGCTGTCACTGGCAGGCCAACAACAGCAAGACTCGTCGTCTATGCGTGCCTGCCGGGGAACCGCCATTCCCCGGCAACAACGGCGGATGGACCGTGTGCTGTCAGCACGTTGGGAGAAACCGCTCGTCCCCCAACGGCATGAATAGAAGCCACCTGGGCCGCGTTGCCACAGGGGCCATGGACTGCCCAGCCTTCCGTGGAAACCGCATGTCCCCGGAACCAATGATAACAGTCACACGTTGCTAGGACTTGCTGTCACTGGCAGGCCAACAACAGCAAGACTCGTCGTCTATGCGTGCCTGCTGGGGAACCGCCAGTCCCCGGCAATAACGATGGACCGTGTGCTGTCAGCACGTTGGGAGAAACGGCTCGTCCCCCAACGGCATGAATAGAAGCCACCTGGGCCGCGTTGCCACAGGGGCCATGGACTGTCCAGCCTTCCGTGGAAACCGCATGTCCCCGGAACCAATGATAACAGTCACACGTTGCTAGGACTTGCTGTCACTGGCAGGCCAACAACAGCAAGACTCGTCGTCTATGCGTGCCTGCTGGGGAACCGCCAGTCCCCGGCAATAACGATGGACCGTGTGCTGTCAGCACGTTGGGGGAAACGGCTCGTCCCCCAACATGAATAGAAGTCACCTGGGCTGCGTTGCCACATGCGAGAGCAAGACTCATGTCGTCTGTGCTTACATGCCGGGGGAACTGCTTGTCCCCAGCGACAATGACAGTCCACCTGCCACCAGCAGTTGGGGGAACCAATGACAATTAAAACACTGACAATACAGGTACTAGAACAACCACACATGTGTTAGCTATGAAGTGATCGAAGAGCAAAGCTCACGTTGTTTGTGCTTGTATCCCAGGGAAACCGCATGTCCCACTGATGGTCCGCGTACCATAAGCAAGTTGGGGGAAGCCACTCATCAACCAACGGGCAGCCGTGCCACAGGGGCAATGGACTGTCCAGCGCATTACCTGGCCATGCCAGGGAAAAAGTGAGATTGGCAGTGACTGTGCTGCTGCTCTGGTCCCAGTCACCATTATTTTTCTTTATTAATTCTAGTGATAGAATGCGATATATTATCCGAGGGCGATAATCTCGCTGCGGCAGGGATCCATTTCTCACTAAAGTTTATATATATATATATATTTCTAATATAGCCATCCACTGTATATGAGCTGTTCTGCAATCTGATTCGTTCAGCTACTCACCGTATATCAGCTCATATACGGTGAGTAAATGAAAGCAATAAAAATACAAAATGGTTGACCGTTTTGCTCAGCTTGATGAACAAGAAATAAAAACCCTTCTTGAGAATGCAATACCACTGATAATACCAAAAAAACAACAAGATATGGAATGAAAATATTTAAGCAAACTAAAAATTAGCCTTTTTCAAAATAAGGGGTGGTTTTGAAATTAAATTTGACATGAAACGACTGAAAAGGAGTGTAAAGTTTTAAAAGAGAAGAGAGAAAGGTAGAAATTAAATTAATTACATTAAATTTTGAATTTGTTTACCTCTTCCAATTTTTCTGGCGGTTTGTACATCACAGGGATGACAAAAGCAGAGATAAACACTTGCTTTAAGGTGTTTCATACATCTGCTAGGCAAGTTGACGGCTCGTATTACAATAAAAAAGTTGACAAATTCTTGAGAAATCCTCCCAACAACAAGCCATTTTCCATCATTGACGACCCTACTTTTACCGAAGCAAATTCAGTGTTAGATGCGTTCGTGAAAGATCGTAGGAAAACTGGGAAAATCGTCGGTTTAGTCCACAAAAAGCCAATAATCCAGAGCCCAGAGGCAAATTAAGTTGTTGTTTGACAGTGGCGAATTATGTCCAGCCGACAGCACTGATCCATCACAATTGCTTCGTACCGTTTTATTTTACCTTGGCCTTTACTTGGGACGACGAGGAAGAGGAAACCAGAGGAAAATTAAGCCAAATATGATGGTTTTAAGATCAACAGAGCAGACGGCAAGTTATATTTCGAGTTGAACCGGGAGGTCGCAGGTTCAATCCCGTCAACAAAGAACTACTAAGCCGACGTCGAAGACGAGTCCGACTGGAAAATCTTTGCCCAAAGCATGGGTTTTTTTCATTTACTTATTTTGTCACAAAGCTTGTACTTTTTGTCCACACGACTCATGACTGAGCTCATGGTATAATTGTTAATTATATATATATATATATATATATATTTGAGCGGAGCATGATAGCACCAACTCCAAGTAAAAAGTCGTTTTGGGTGAACCGTTTCAATCGGACAATATTTGGATTTTAATTGCACGAAGGAGGCCATTGGCGAGTGGTGGTCTGACGAACTACATAAATGGTTTTTTACGAAGGTTATACACGTTCTCGTAATATTATGGGCACGTGCGTTATGTATTTGGACTCGCTAATTCCAAATCTGTTTTCAGAATTGAAATCGAGTAAATATTGGCAGAGATAACGTCCAAAATCTTATCGACAGAGACTGCAAATACAAATATGCGGTCTGGGGGTGGGAGAAGTGGTAGAAAAGGCGAGCGAGGGGATTATTGCGGATACGTATTTCTAGTGTAGCTGTTTGATCACAGAAGAACCTGTGTCGAAATTGCTCATTGTGTAGATTTTCTGTGAGCTGCCGTGCGAGCATACTTACGAAGACAGTTGACAACCACATCGCTGACCAACTATTATTACCTATTTGCCGATTTTAGAAACGTGAGTAATAATCTCGCCGCGACAGGGTTCATTGCTCACGAATAGTTTATATATATATATATATATATATATATATATAAGGTAAAAACTTAGAAAATGTTCGCTGCTACTCCGAGTTTCACGCCGAGTGACGATCTTTGTTTCTGGTTGCCTGAAGATCGTCACTCGGCGTGAAACTCGGAGTAGCAGCGAACATTTTCTAAGCGGTTTTACCTTCTATTAAAATTGCTCTATCTTTCAAGATATTGAGCACTCTTGGAACTTTGCCAGTTATATCAAATACTGCCTATATATATATATTTATATATATATATATATTTATATAATATATATATATATATTTATATTAGATATATATATATAGTTATATATATATATATATTATATATATATATATATATATATATATATATATAATATATAATTATATATATATATATATATATATATATATATATATATATATATATATATATATATATATATATATATATATATATATATATATATATATATATATATATATATATATACTATATATATATATATAAGCCGTACAGCATGGTAAGACAAAGTAGTGGTAGAAAAGGCGATCGAGGGGATTATTGCGGATTCGTATTTCTAGTGTTAATACATTTTCATGTGTTCTCCCAGCACCTGGACCAGCACCTGGACCAGCTCCTGCGCCACCTCCTGCGCCACCTCCTGCGCCTGGTGTGACGTTCCAAATCTGGGAGAACATTCCAACTGAAAAACTTCAAAGCCTGAGGGAAGACGCTCACTACCCGCACGAACCTGACAAGACGGAGATATTGAAATCCTTTGATACCCCGTTCAATCGTGGGCCGTATTACGGAGCACGAGCGATCGCTTATTATCAGGTAATTACTCTAACACTAATTATTATTATAAAATAAGTCGTGTCTTACGCACGCTGTGATTGGTCAGTTACCGTGTTTATATCAGGCTTTAGTATAAATTGAAAAGTTTATATCACAAATCCTCAATTTTGATTGGCTATCGCAGGAGTTACTATCCGCTGATATAAACCTCTGGGGAAAAAGTCGCCTGATTTCTAAAGAATATTTACTTTTTTCCCATGAAAAATACGAAATAAAAGTTATTTCTTGGGTTAGAAAGTTGTAAATTTATACTAAAACAATTAGAAAACGCGGGCTCGTTGTCTAATTGTTAATTATAACATGGATGGATTACGCCATCGTGACACGCCATCAATTAGCCATCATACGCCATCAATTAGCCATCATACGCCATCAATTAGCCATCATACGCCATCAATTAGACATTACTGCGCCATTATACGCAGTAAAGAGAATTTACGTGTTGATAAAAAAGATATTTATACATTTTATTTGCTTTCTACGGGTTATTTTATAAAAGAAATAGAAAACATTTTTATCCGTGTTCCCATATGTTATTATAAACACTCGTGGAAGTTTGGGAGAACTCGAAATCGCGTGGAAACACTCGCCCTACGGGCTCGTGTTCCCACTATGATTTCTCGTTCTCCCAAACTTCCACTCGTGTTTATATAACTGTATGTAAACACGGAAAATGTTTTCTATTTCTTAAATATAATTTATCTATACTAGCGATAATATAGATGGGTTAGGGTAAAACGCGGATACGGACGGACGGACGGACGGACGGACGGATGGACGGATGGCACGGATGGACGGATGGCTTCAATTTTCATAGAGTCATATCCGCGTTTTACCCTCGGGTAAAACGGATATGGTATACAAAATGTGTTTCATGTCTTTTAGAGTCATATCCGCGTTTTATCCTTTCGGGTAAAACGCGGATATGGTATACAAAATGTGTTTCATGTCTTTTAGAGTCATATCCGCGTTTTACCCTTTCGGGTAAAACGCGGATATCGTATACAAAATGTGTTTCATGTCTTTTAGAGTCATATCCGCGTTTTACCCTTTCGGGTAAAACGCGGATATGGTATACAAAATGTGTTTCATGTCTTTTTAGAGTCATATCCGCGTTTTACCCTTTCGGGTAAAAACGCGGATATGGTATACCCAAGCCTACTCGTGAAAACCGGTAGATACCAGGTCAGTCTCAGGACTGACCTGAGACTGACCTAGGACCGTGTTTTTAGGCCCAGCAATCGTACATGGTCTAGGTACACAGTTCCAGGTCAGTCTCAGGTCAGTCCTTGTGCGTTTACACTAGTCGGTCCTAGGTCAGGTCCAGGCCCGTAGTGTAAACGCGGCTATAGTGATTCGCTAAGGCCTGAGATACATCAGAAGACAAAATGTCTTTTAAATATGACTTTTAAAGACATGAACACATTTTGTATACCATATCCGCGTTTTACCCGAAAGGGTAAAACGCGGATATGACTCTAAAAGACATGAAACACATTTTGTATACCATATCCGCGTTTTACCCGAAAGGGTAAAACGCGGATATGACTCTAAAAGATATGAAACACATTTTGTATACCATATCCGCGTTTTACCCGAGGGTAAAACGCGGATATGACTCTATGAAAATTGAAGCCATCCGTCCATCCGTGCCATCCGTCCATCCGTCCGTCCGTCCGTCCGTCCGTCCGTCCGTCCGTCCGTCCGTATCCGCGTTTTACCCTAACCCTAATATAGATGCTCTATCTATATTTCTATATCTAAATTTGACTATAGCAGTATTATATAACTTCTAATTAACCCAGCTGACTTCTCACTAGTAAGAAACGAATAGTTTTCATTTACCTAACACAAATTGTCTCTCTTCAGGCTCCTGAGTCAGGTAATTACATATTCTATATTGCTTCTGATGATCGATCTGAGTTGTGGATCAGTACGGATGAAACTAAAGCCAATGCGAGTGAAATCCTTTCACTGTCACACTGGACGGGTCACCGCCAATGGAACAAGTATGTTTACTTTATCAAAATAACACATTCTTTTATTTAGGTTGTGTTTTTATGTATTCGATCATGATAGACCCAATACATTAAAAATTAAATGATTATTTAACTTGTCTAACCGAGCAACTTTACAAAACCCACCGTTAACCAATTCTAACTGACAAGAAATGTAATTGACTAACCACCGGAAAATCAACAACAAAATGACGTGAAAGTTACCATCCAACCAACCAACCATTGTCTCGATTACCAGTTCACAAGTCAAGTCAACCCGATTCATTTACCCGGCCCCGGTCTGTCCATCTTCTTGCCATGTATTTATGTATTTATACCTAACTTAATTACTGTCATTAACTTGTTTTAGATATCCTGCAGATCAAATATCGAAGCCAGTTAGTTTGGTACAAGACAAGGTTTACTATATGGAAGCTCTCCTAAAACAGGGAGTTGGTGATGACCACTTAAGCGTTGGGGTTAAACTTCCGTCCGGAACTGAAGAAAAACCTTTAGTCAACAATCTATACATTTACTCCTAGCTCCGGTTGATAAGTGATTCTGCACTGTTATTTGAAAGTAGTTAATTTAACTACAAAAACGTAGTTAAAAAATAGCTCAGAACAACAACAATTTTTGTTGTAATTTTAACTACATTCATTTAACCACACTTTTGTAGTAATTTTAACTACATTTATTTAACCACACTTTTGTAGTAATTTTAACTACATTTATTTAACCACACTTTTGTACTACATTCATTTAACCACACTTTTGTGGTAATTTTAAATGCATTGATGCAATAAATAAAATTAACTTAATGCATAATATTAGTGTCGTGTCAATTATTGGGGGGTTAGGAGCAAGGGTTGAGCCAGGGCTCTATCTTCATTAGGTGACCTATGTGACGTCAACTCGTATGTTTTGCCAACCTTTGGTCTTTGGACCTTTGGACTGGTTTTGGGCGCGTCACTTACTGCTGGACGTACTCAAGTCAACATCGTGTATTTTTTCAAAATCGTGTACAAACGTCTTCGCTGACAAAGTTATAGTTTGGTCTCACAAATTTCAAGTCGCCGTCTGCCCACAGTACATCGACGCCGTTGAGTGGTCCATCGCGACGGTCATCGCCCTTTTTGCCAACATTTCACGGGTCGAGGCTTCACTCGAGCGAGGGTTCGTTCTCAGACGAGTATGGTCGGCCTTCGTCTTACTCGTTGCCGTCAGCCTACATTCCGTCGGTGAGATGGTAGTTGCCAGGTGTCGTGCCACCCAGTGCAATGGCGTCAGGACCTGTCGTTGTATTTAGCTCGGGATTTCAATCGGGCATACCAGCGCCCGTTGGAGCGTCTGAGGTTTTTGCCGCCTTTCTCATCGCCGCAGCTTGCCGAGCTACGAAATCCAACAGGTATATTTTTTAACGTTCATTCGGGGCCGAATTCGGCGTCAGTGGGTTTGAATTTTAGGGCGAACCCAATGTTACAACAGGCTTTTATCATTGGCCCCGGTTTCCACCCTATACATTTCGGGCGGCCAATTTGTTGAATTGTCAGCATTGTTGCCCGGCCGCACGAAGAACGCTCGGTTGTGTTATAATAATAAAAATAATAATAATAATGATAATCGACGGCTTATCGATATTCTATAACAATGGGTTCAGTTGTTTACCATATACGGCATTCTCTTGGTGGCTTTTACCCCCAATCGCGCTCGTGATTTGCTAGCATACCAATAGCGTAGAGTCTGGCTGCTATTAATAGCTCAAAAAGCGGACAAACAAACCAAATTTGACTCACAAATGATTGCAAATGAGCTATTTATTTTGTTATGGCCGCAATAATTATGGGTAAATAGCGGATAAACATCGGTGCTGACGTCATCTCGACATTCTCCGTATGTTCGCGCAGTTCGGGGGTTCCGCGTGGTATAATTGACGAAGCATTTCGCCGTGACGCCGCTGCTCGTCAGATTTGTCATTGGTCACATATGAACGTGGAATTGTATAAGTTCCACATTGCCGCATCGTCACCACGCGCCCCGACCCCAGTGGGGAGAGTATCGGCTTGCCCACGTTCAGAACCTTCCGGTACGCCTTTGTCGTTGTATATTTGTCGGTCATGGAATAGCCCTTTAAGCGGTTGCTCAAAATGCAGACAGGCAAGCCGGATTTGACTCACAAATGATTGCAAATGTATGTGGATGTGGGGGGAGGGGGGTCGTATCTTCCTAATTTCCGTTGGGCATGTGGGATCGGTTCGCTCACGGTCGTTTGAGCCCTTTCCCGTTTGTTTGTTGTTGGGTTTGGGGTTTTTTTCCTCCCTTTATTTCAGCGTCGTTTACAGGAAATTTAGTAACGTTACCTTTGACCACCGTTTCTCCGTTGGCCGTCGATATGTTTTATCGGGAACTTGCCTCGTGTCCTTACGCCTTCAAAGAGCTGGTGTTGGCGGGGCTGTCGCACGGTTTTCGTCTTGGTTTTTCAGCTCCTGCGAACACGTTGCGGTCTCGGCCACGTAACTAAAGTCAGCTATCGACCATCTCAAGTCGTAGATGCTTCTCATCAGGACGCCTTGCCGGTTCTTATGCACAGCTTCCTATGCCCACCCCCACGTGAGTCCTTTTGGGGTCATCCCCCCAAAAATGCACCGGAAAATGGCGGCTTATTTTGGATCTTTCTTTTCCTGTCCCGTCGTATTCCACCCGCCTAGTGTCCCAGTGATTCGCCTTATTGGTGCAGGGTTTAGCACCATCCACGCGTCGTGCATGCGGTTGGTTAGCGGGTTTTTCTCCAGTTTTGCGCCCAGTCTCGGGTTCTACCTTTCCCGACATCGGAATGGAGCTTGATGCTATATTCGTGACATACCTGTATGAGGTTCGTCATTTGTCGCCGGCGTCGATTGTCACCTATTTGGCTGCGGTTCGGTCTTTGCACATCGATCAGGGTTCCCGTATCCGATGGTTGGCACTGTTCGTTTGTCTCGTCTCGCTCGTGGGGTTCGCCGCGCTCGGTCCGCGACGCGCCTCGTTCGGTTACCAATCGTCTATTTCGCCTCATTTACGTGTCGCTATCGCCGGCGGTTTTTGACCACACCATATTCTAGTCAGCATGCTGCGTGGCGGTTTTTTTTGTTTTTTTTTTTGTTTTTTGGGGTTTTCTGCGGGTCAGGGAATTCGCCGCCTTTGATCCGTCGTCTAATTGGTTTATCGCGGATGTGTGTATGGAGTCGTCGGGGACAATTCGTCTTCACATTAAGTCAGCTATAACGGACCAGTTTCATCAGGGTTGTTTTATCTATCTTGGCCGCTCTGGCCAGGCTATTTGTCCCATCGAGGCACTATCTCGTTATCTGGCCGTTCGGGAATTGACGCCGGGGCCGTTGTTCATCTGTTAGAATGGCGCACCGCCATCCCCCGTCATCGTCAATTCATGGCTTCGATCGTCGCATTTTGGCCGCCGCGGGCATCCCTGGTAACTACTCCAGTCACAGTTTCCAAATCGGAGCCGCGCCCTCCGCAGCGTTGGCGGGTACACCGGATCATTTAATGAAGACTTTGGGCAGATGATCCAGCGATGCATATTTGCGGTACATTTGGACTCCGTCCCACGTCCTACAGTCCATAGCTCGTTTGTTGGTTTAGCTGTTTGTTACTAATTGATATTATTCCGTAAGGTTACTGGTCATTTACCAATAGGACAAGGCATGGGTCTATCTGTTCTTGGTCGCCTTTTGGGAGAGGGTTCAGGCTTCGAATCCCTTTCACCAGCTGTGCTGGAGAGGTTGATTCTCAGCTACAAAAGGAGTTTACTAGGTTTAGGTTGGTGGTCTACTGCCTTGGATAGTTACCTTACCTAGAAGGTTACTCTATCGTAGTGAGAATTCACGGGTGAAACGTTGTCTCATCACCTCTGGTTGTTTATGGAAGCACCTCTTCGACAGTACTACACCCTCCAAAACTAAGAGTACCTGCTCGCTGTCAATTTAAATTTAAAGGCCAAATTTAACCAACCAAAAAACCGTTGCAAATTTTTATAAATCCCTTGTCCTAACCTACGTACCCCGAGTGTAACTCCTTAACAATATAATTTCTTCTGTTTTCCATGGCAACAAAAAAGGCGTGAATGAGAACGGCCGTTGATGATGGATTTGAAAGAATTTGCCGTGATAAGGGACTAAACGCCGGTCGATATTAGCACGGCCGTACCGGCACATTGCTAATAACTATCAACAGGGGTCAGGTAATTGTAGCCACCTGTTTATTGCCGAGACTTCGACGGACCATTTGATATCAGTTTTATTCGGTTTAATTTAATTTGGCTTGTAATACCATTATTGATAATACATTAGTTGTTAGGTTTGGCAGTTTTAGATGTATTTCAACCATTATGCCCTTTATCACCGTCCAAACTATAAAACCGGCACCTATAAGGAGAGACAATATATATAATATTTGTGAATATTTGTGATTATATTTTGTGTTTTCCGCCAACAGTGCTATTATTTTTATGGTAATAATGAAGAAGGAAAGACTCTACAAAGACATGCTATAGCCAGGTAATTGTTACCATCTGCAGTTTATTTCCAATTAGGCATAATAATATACAGTCGACTCTGGAAAGCAGTAGAACACAGATCTGACTGGCGACTTCGACTAAAGATGGAGGAACATGAAGTTATTTATAGTAATATAAAGTTCACGGAAAAAGACGTTCAACATTTACCACCACGACTTCCAAAGACAGAAAATATTCCAGCGTCAGTTATCGACGTAAATCCTCCCAAAAGAATACCTCCTCCGGAAACGCTCACTGTTATCCCCAACAGCTGCAAACGATGTAGTCGAAACTCCACATCAAGAAAACAAGTGGTACTGGCTATAGCAGTCGTCATTTTGGCCATTTTGTCAACGGTGTTTGTGACTATGTATTTGGTGACCGAGGGTAAAGGCAAACCTTGTGATTCTCAGAATAGTCTTACAAATAAAGAAAATACAAGTTGCAACTGCAGCCGTGTGGGAAACTGCAGTAAATTCAACATCAGTACAATTACTTGGAACAATACAGGTTAGCATAGAGACTTTTTAAAAGACTCAACCCTTTTCTTTTTTATGCTCGCGCTTTGAGAAAACGCAAGTGGACGACTTGTAGCAAGTCTAAGGTTAGCATACACGTGATTAAAGAGTCTTGATAATCATGCGAGAGTTCTGTATAGGAAAGTATTTCTCCTGAGATTTTTACGGTTATTAAGAAACCCAATACGTGGCTTTTGACTCATTTCATTACATATGTTTACAAATATGTATCGCTGTTTTCATCTTCAGATACTTCCTTTTACCTCTACCTCTTCCTTGCTACGTTTCTCTTCAAACCTATATCTATACGTTAAAATTTAAGTATTGGCTAATTCGACGTCTAAAGTTTACACTGCCAACATTTTAAGAAACACCGAACTTGTAATGACAGCAGAACACTACAGGGCGTTAAAATTCCCATCATTAGGTATATTGACAAAAGTTATCTCTGGAAATTGTCATTTGGTGGATGGTATAGATTCCATGACTGATCTAATCAGATAGCGGTAACTGAATAATTTGAAAATCGTTGTTGCATATATTACGAGGTTGGCAAACAGTAGGAGAGCCACTCGAAAGCAGGATTTTCATTTTAATATTTTAGCTCTATGTAACTCATTGCGTTTAAAATGTGACACCATTTTCTGAGGATCAATGCAAAATACCTTTATTTACCTTCCATAAGAGATGGATTGAACTAAATAATATAAGATATAACAATGAATAACCTAACTAAAACTCTACAAGGTAATTGGTGTACTACCAAAGTAGTATATAGGTCTAACTTTCGAACTAAGGGCATTCGTCACAGAATAAAACGTATAAAGTAACTCTTTCATGAAGACCCTTCCCTCGAAACGTTAAACCTCCCACATTAGGGACATTTAGCACGGCGTGTTTTCAGGTAAACCTTAAGATGTAACGTAACTATGGTCTTGCCGTCGTGTTTGCCGTTCACGTTTCAACGTTTTGGAAGCCATTCTAGCGGTGACTTACGGCTTTTTAGCAACTTGATGGTCGTATAACGTCTGCAGGAATTTTACATATATGTAATCTGTGGATTCTCCTGAGAAAAATTGTAATATATCTTGTCAGCTGAAATTTTCATCTTCATATACTTTTTTGCTGTTAAAGTTGACAGAAGTAATGTCATAGCGGGCATCTTTAAAGAGGTTTTCATGTAAACCGATGCCCGCTATATCATTTCCGTCAACTTTAACAGCAAAAAAGTATATGAAAATGTACTTTTCAGCTGACAAGATATATATTACAATTTTTCTCCAGAGAATCCATATATTACAAATATATTAAATTGATCCCACAGACGCTATACGACCTAGTAAACTAAATAAACTCGCGTTTAAGGCTAAATTAGGTTTTCGTATTTTTATGCTACTTAAATGTTAAGTTTTTAACGTTTAACATTAAATTATATATGAGATTTGAACATTTACATAAAGTATTGTGAGATATGGGAAAATAAACATGGCGGCCTTTACCAAAATTCTATCTGTTTGGCGGCAAAGTGAACCGTCATGCTAATGGGTTATGTGAGCGTCGTTGCGGAAATACTTCAAAATTCAACATTGATCGAGTGATTAGATTGCAGAAGTAAGTAGTATAGAAACTGGGGCTACCAGCACACTTTTTCCATTTTTCATGTCTCAACTTTTTTCTCTGGTGAAGGCAGCACTTTTTCCGTTTTTGGATTCCACATATAATTTTCGAGCAAATATGTGGAACCAAAAAACGGAAAAAGTGCTGCGTTCTCCAGAGGAGTTGAGACATTCAAATGGAAAAAGTTTGCTGTTATCCCCAGTTTCGAGACTACTAATAGACGATGTGTCGCATGGTTTGGAGCTTGTGAGACATGTCTCAGCTAGTAGGACTGAGAAGCCGCAACTCTCTTTTACGACTGGTCATCCTTTTTCCCAATGCAGTATGTTTAAACCTCTCGTCTAGTTTCTCACGTTCTACACTACTCTTGTCGAAGAGTTGTCGTTTGAGCTCTCTAATCTGGTAGATCCACGACAACTCTTTGTTGAGTCTCGTTATCTTTTCCTCCACTGATTCACCACGTTCTAAACTGCTCTCCAAGACTCTAGCGATCATTGACGTTCATAGTCGCTAGAGCCTTGGAGAGTAGTGTAGAACACGGCAATACAAGGACGGTTTTCCAAAAGTCTGATCCATTAGGAATCTACGCGATTTGGAAAAGTGTGTTGGTACCCCATGTTCTTTGCTGTCGTGGTTTTTAGGTCCCATTCGTTGGATATGTGATATCTCACTTCAACTCGCTTCCGTTTATGTTGTAATTAGTTTTCTTCATTTGGGGGTTCCCCCTCGGGGGTTTCCCCTCTAGCCATGTGGCTAAATACGTGTTTACTAGTTGTCAGTCCACCTGATAACAACCCTAAACAAGGGAGGTAGGGGGATATGTATGATATAAACTTCTCTACATCTCTTTTTAATAACTGTTCAGTAATCAACTCGTTTTCGAGCTTTTCAGGTGACTCAATAGCGTTGAACCCTCCTAATGCGTGGGCGAACTTACTTATTAAAAGGTCACAGAGGAACATGTTCGCTTTCTCCATTCTTTTTACCTCCCATTCTTCATAGATCTTATTGATAACTTTAGCTGAGGCCTTTTTAAGATAAGCGACGGATTGATCTGTCTCACCGTCCTCTGAGAGTCTTTTAGTTCGTTTCGTTTCTTATCTACATCAGTTTGCGGAGTGTCGTCAACTTGTGGTGTGTCGATTTGTGGTTCTTCGATGAGTTCGTCAATTGTCTCAAGATTTTTTGTCTTGCGTTTTGGCATGTCCTGTATTATACGATATGTTTTGTTTTTGCGGAATAACTATTTCGTATGAGTATGGATGTCTTACAAGTATCTCCAATCTTACGTGTCCATTGTCTCTCAACTGTTTTGTTTTTGCGGAATAACTAATTCGTATGAGTATGGATGCTTTATAAGTATCTCCAATCTCACGTATTCGTTGTCTCTCAACTGTTTTGTTTTCGCGGAATAACTATTTCGTATGAGTATGGATGTCTTAGAAGTATCTCCAATCTTGCGTACTCGTTGTCTTTCAACTGTTTTATTATTTTCTGAATTTCCACTTTATCAACTCCGTTAAGATAATCGTCTACGATAATTTTCATATCGTTTCTGTTAGGGTTGTAGAATGTTACTAACTTTGAGATGTTTTCGCGATATGGTTTACTAATTGAAGTTGTTGTGTCACGACTATTGTGGATAGGTTGTAGTGTCTAGCGCTAAAGGCTAGTTTAACTAGTTCGCTTGTTCTGTTTTTAACGTCCTGCCCACTAGCACAATCGTCTAATATTATCAATGAGTTAGTGCCTTTATAAATATCAGTCACATATTTAAGAACTATGTCGACCTTATCTTGCTCACACTGAATAGCAATATAGTTTGGGTCTCTCAAGTATTTCCACTCTGTGTACGTTTTGTTCCATTCAAATGTTGGACATATAAGAATGATATACTCGAAGTGATTCGTGTATTCTTTCTCTATCATATCCAATAGGTAGTGTGTTTTACCACAGGCTGTCCTACCAACAATTAGCATGTTAAAAGGCGTTTTCATATAGAATACTATATGTTTTAGTATTGGATTGATTGTAGATCGTTGTTGATAAGGTTTACGAGTCCGTCGGAGAGTACGAATATTCTACACATGACGTTCGCTGTTGTGGCTTCTTTATTGATTTCCATCAATATTCCTGACTGAGTGTTCACAATCTTTTTTCCAGTTGCAACTCTCGCGTTGTCTTCGATAGACCTTAGGTCAACAACCAAAGCGAAACCGTCTTTGTAAAACTTTTGGATAGTCATATGCTGGTCGGAGTCTAGTTTTTGTCCGAATAGTCTTTTCGCTTCTCCCCAAAGTCTTGATTTCGGTATTCCTTGACTGTAGACCATGTTCGGCACACCTTCTATGGTGAGTTTGACTGACTCTATGTTTGGATAGACGAACTCTTCATTATCAGTTCTTGTTTTGTTTGTGAAGAGTAAAACGACAGATTTCATCGATTTTCTCGGCAGATTAATATTCTCATTCACTAGTGTGATTCCTTTATCCCACTCCACAGTCTTCATTAGTGTGATGTGTTCATATGACAGAGATCTACCTGATGCGTATAGAGATGTTACTTCATCAGCAATCTCTTGACTCTCGATAGTTTCGTACTCCAACTCAAGGTTCTCTAACGTATAGCCAGCCACAGCTGATCCAGATTGAGCCACCATAATATCAGACGCTTTAGGGAGTGTGATTATATACCTGAAATTGTTGTTCATGTTGTATGGTGCGTATAGACCGTGATCTTCTAGAATCTTATCGATTTGAACCTTTTGTTTGGTGTCATTGATAGAGAACATCAGACCATCGCTAACTTTTTGTGTGTCTCCACTATAGCCGCGCCACTGTCGTCCTTTGAGATTAACTTTCGAAGGTTCTCGTTTGCTATACCGTATTCAACCATCTGGTCTCGCTCGCTGTTAGATTTCCAGAGGTCTTTGTAAGTACCGATGACGCTTTCACCACTATTGTCGTACACGGACTCACCCGCTAACTTTATCACCAGTCTCTCAAGTAGTAATCTCGAAAGGTTGTTAAGAAACCATGATTTCGCGTTCGAACTTTTAAAGTCGAATAAAAGATGGAGACTGGAGGGTACCAAACAAGTATTACCTTTCGTTTTCGGGATGTCGATGTATAACTCCTCCCCTGGATTGGCTTTGTTGGGATTTAGCGTTACAACATGACGGGTTCTTGTGCCTTTGATAGCAGATATTTCACGACGTCTATATCCAGGAAGCAACTCTTTTTCATTAGTATTCATACTATATATTATAACACATGTTTTATTTCCTCTGTTTGTACTGATCGTAGACGAACAAAGCTAGTGCTATCGCTAGGATCCATAAATTAGACGCTAACCAAGATATACCTGTAGCTCCCCACTTTAGCGCAGTCGCCACCATGTTTAGCAGTCCAGCCAGTAGAGGACCAGCCTTTGTGGCTAGATTAGCTATAGCTTTTCCTAGTTTTCCAAGTGCTTGACCACCTTTGAAGACAACGCTTCTAGCGGATATTATAATTGTAGTGATAAAAGAGGCTATGGTTATTCCTAAAGCTGAGGCACCCAACCAATTTTCCTTAAACCACTCCTTTATTTTTTGTAACCGAGTGACGTCCTCTTCTTGTTGTTCTCTAACAGTCTCACGTTCCAATTGCTCTAAGGTTCTGTCCTTAGCTGTCTCGAGACCTACCACTCTCTCATTCAACTCAAACTCCTCTATGGAATCGACTTCCTCTCCGTTAAGAAGGTCTCGATAGTCTTGTTAATAGTGTCCTGAAAATGATCGGCTTGTGCTTTTAGAAATTGTGGTCTAGTGGTTGAGTCGATTGTATCACTTGGGTTTAGGGAACCTCGTAGCTCACGGGTCTCATTATCTGTTAGACCTTTTATTAGTGAGTCGTCGGAGTTTGTGTCAATCATCGGCTGTCCTCTACTTGTCTCATTCCTTTCAACGACTTTACTAATAAGATCTAGGAACTTTGTCAATGCCTTATCGTTTTTCTTTGTTTTGTTAATAGTTAAACTACCATCATCATTTCGCTTTAAGACGACGTGCGGTTTACCTCTCTCACTATTTTTTAAAACAGGTTTGTACTCAACATTATTGGTCCCTGCCCTTATGCTTGAGTTTTTAACTAGCTCGAGTACATTATAGTCGTACATATTAAGATCTATATCATGCGTATCTTTCATGAATTTATTCAAAGCCGTACGCAAGTCGTTTTCAGGGTGGTTAGGTACATTGACGATTGGTAGGTTTTCAACTGAAGGGACCTTCGTGACGTCACCACTACCCTTATTGGTGATTGTCACCGTTTTTCCATCATCATTGTCTGTGAACGATGTCTCATTCTTCTTGTGTTGTTGTCTCCTATTTAGCTCTTTTTATCTCAGTTATCCTGACATTAACTTTGTCGTATTCAACACGGACTTCACTAGGCATACTATTATTAGCGTACTCGTTACCAATACCAACATAATACTCAATAGTATCAGAAAGTTCATCGTTTAGTTGTTCTTCATCATATGATTTAAACTTGTCACGTTCTTGCATTTCGATATAATCGAACCCTCCTTCAGCCATTATATACTACTCAATATTTTGAATATCGCTTTCTGGTATCCATGAATTATGTTTACTGTCATAACCGAGCCACTTAACTAAAGCCATCTTTTTACCTCCCACCTTCTTTCTCTTTAGTATCTTCTCAACTTTATATACATCGTCTTTTTTATCAACAGCTGACAACTCTTCCTCGTAGAACTTACCAATGATAGGTTCCCCTTCATGGTCCTCTATCTCGTACGTGTTAGGGTCGCCACGTATGACCTTTGTCACTTTGAATAGCTCCTCAGTGAAGTTAGCCTCATACCCTTTTGTGAATATGCTCTTGTACTTTGATATCCTGACAGTCTCACCTACTTTAAACTTTGGTAGTGGGTAGTCACCGAAATGGTGTCCAAACAATGTCGTCCATACTTCGTTTTCGTTTTTCTTACTCACATCTTTAGGTTTCATAAGTATAGTACTATGTTTGGTATTGTTGTAATTCTCAACGAGCTGATCCAAAATGTCAATCCATTTATATGTTCCTTTACTATAGAAGTATTTCCACATAGACGTCTTGAGTGTTCTGTTAAACCGTTCCACGACTGCTGCCTTTTTATCGGAGTTCCTTAGAATTCCTTACCATCGTCAAACTGAACCAACTTGGGATACTCACCAAATCTAACCTTAGCCTTCTCTAGTAACTCTGTTACAGCCTTAGTCATGTTTTTCGTGTCTTTCCTATAGACGGGTATTGCGAAAGCATACCTACTAAGGATCTCAGTGACTGTTAGTATCCAGTAGTACCCGTTGTTCTTGTGCTTGTACTTGCCCATATCGACCAAGTCCATCTGTATCTGCTCACCCAGATATTCAACAAACGTTTGTCTAAACTTGCGTTTCTTAACAACTGGTTTGTACCTAGTGTACGTGTCTTGAGATTTTAGCCAGTCCTTTATCATTGTCCTACTAACGTTTAGACCGTCTTCGAATGCTTTTTGGTACAGCCTCTCAGCAGATTGGTAACCAGTTGATGGATTATAGTAAATAGCTCTTAGTTCTTGCTCTATGTCCATATACACTACATGATGTGTAAATCTAACAACACTTCAACAACGTTAACACTGTTACAGTCTTGATCTGTAATGTTGAACTTTAGTTGGTTGATGACTCCTTTGTTTATCAGGATTTTTGACCCAACACCAAATAAATGTTGTAGAGAACCCTTTAATGTCTGCGTGCTAGTTATTGGCAGCAGTGCGATACAATCACTTTTGCTACCATTAACTATGTTCTTAGATCTGTCCACAATATTAGATGTTACTTGTATGTATTTCAGTCCTCTGTTAACGTTCACAACGTTGGGACTGGTTTTTGTGGTGGCTATTGTAGTGTTTTCGTCAAATCCCCAAAGTTGTCCAAATTTAAACAGTTCTATTTGTTGATCAGTTGTTATCGTACACGTCGAGTCATGTCTGTTAGCCACTAGCTTGACGTCTCCTAACTCTTTCAAGTCGTCGGCGATCATTTTAAAGGTGTGGTACCCAGTGTTAAAGGTGTGATTATTACTGTTATAAGTTATCTTGTTGTTAGCTGTGGTTACGTTAACGTAGTCCCAAAAGATGGTTGCCTTCTCCACCAATACGTAAGGGTCTGAGTTTGTTACTAAAATTGACTCTTGTAGGTCTACAGTTTTCGTTGAACCACTAATCAATACTACCACTCTCATATAATGCACGGTATGTTATGATGGATGCGTTCAAAAGAAAGTATCCTTATGCTGACAAGAATAGGTTTTTTCTTGATGTTGACGACAATATGCATATACATATATTCTTCGTGACGAAAACTAATATTGGTGACATTAGTATAGACTCAAGTAGGTTTAAGAGTAACCCGGAGTATACTAAGTATCTAACAACAAACAAACCAATGATAGTTAACCAAAAAGAGATAGCTAATGCCGTACGCGTGGCTAAGCTAAATCTAGTGAAAAAGTACCCTCACGTCACTTTGAGCAAGTTCGAGTTCGATCCAACTGTCTCACAAGATGGTGAGGTTAATGGTGTTGACATATATTTTAGAAACAACGACATCATAAGCACGACCATAACTAGTGATACCTTCAAAAACGACAAGAGTATGTGGATTTGGTTACACAACAACAAGTCTCCAAAAGGTCACGACGACAAGTTTCCAAAAATATGGCTATCTGGTGGAACTATCCAACCATTACCAAAAGGTCGTAAGAACCACTGGGGACTTTGGGATGGCTATCCAACGGAAAACGTGTTGAACTACCCAGTGAATAACTTTGGAGTCTTCGTTAATCAAAAGAGCTACTTTCTCTCAAAGCTATCAATACTACAAATCACCACGTCAAAGACAAAGTCAAAGTGGGACGATAATGAGAGCTACTATAGGGTCGTGTTTGCAACGTATTGTGCAAGTTTCTGTTGTGGTATGTCGTTACAACACTTATCACCCTCGCAAGAAGTCCACCCTGTTATCACGAGTGTAATGAGGTTTCATCTGTACTTTACTGTTAGAAGACTTCTAAGAAGGATGGAAGGTGGTGAGAGTATGAGATCGATAAGTAGAGAGTTCGATGCTGGAGAATTGTATGGTAAGACAGACAAGATTCCTAGAAAACATTACTGCCAGGGTAAAGTCCTTGCTGATGGTACAACAGGTGAGGAGAGAGTCTTTACGATTAACGACGTTAAGAACGACTACAAACGATACGTTCCTCTGGTGTCGAATGGTTTTACCAACATTGGGCGACAATACCTAAATCAATCTATAGAAGCCTTTGTTTACTCCACACTTGGTGCACAAGCGAGAACACGTGTGTCAATCGTTGGTGGTTCCGCAGGCAGTCTAGAGACTCAACAAGAGTTCCGAAAGTTGGTGGAGGATAGTGTTATAAACTACGACGTGTCAACGTGGATTATCAACATGAACAAGTCGATTAGAGACACTAACGTTGTCCAAAATCTTGCGCTATCACCGTCTACGTGGTTAATGCCAAAGAACGTGGTAATCCTCAAGAACAAAATCGCTGGGTACAACAACCTGCTAAAGACTGCTACACAGAGTATGAAGTTTGGAGTAAATAGTGGTTTAAACTACACAGAAACGACGGAGGCCAAGAAAGTACACCAAGAAGGTGGAGAGCACCTGGAGACACTTGACAAACAACCAAAGGTGACGAATCGTCTGACGACACCAAACGTGGCACATCAGGAAGGTGGAGAGCACCTTGAGACACCAAAGGTGACACCAGGTGACAACACGACAGAGTTGGGGCTAGTTCTAGTGGTTTCGGCTGTGTCTGGCTATTTAGTAAGCAAATATATGTTATAACATAATGAGTCTAAGTTATGGATTTGAGGACAGAGACTACGAGAGCGACAAATATAGATATAGATATAGATATGGATATAGATATGGCGCTCAGGGCACTCAAAAACATAGCAGATCCAGTCGATGATTTGGATGCTATCAGTAAAAAAGTGTTAGAGTCCGTATACTTATCGCAATACTTTAGAACGCAGTCCTATAACGTTCTATTTGATTTTAACGTCACAAAGCATGCTGTGAGTATGGTGGAATACCACAATGGAACAAATAAAGTGAAAACCATTAGAGATAAAACAAACATGTTAGTACAATATGATCCAACGTATGGTCCTATTATTGGTGTTAACAATGGTCATAGCTTCCTATCCCCTGAACTAACTCCAATTCCACTTGAAGCTGGAGTACACTTTAACTGTCCACGTATGCAATACTGTGACGTATCCGTTTTTATGGTAGTGAGATTAGTCACGAGGGTTTCTACGACAGATTGGGAGGCGATTATCTCAAACGATGATGGATCGTGGGACAAATACATAGGGTACAAAGGAGGTGAAAATGATAAATTATCATATGGTGGTGGCTCTCCAGCAAAGGAGTACACGTGTACAATCCCAAATAACATCGACACCACCAAGAGACATATGATATCAATACATTGGCGGATGGATAACTCCTACGTTAAGGTGAACAACATAAGATCAACAGACTCAGACTTCACAGCTAATTACAACGAGATAGGGTCTCCTTACGTAACGATCTTTGGAGTGCATCGACCAAGAATACCACTCGCACCCTATAAGTACCCGTCTTTGATAGAGTTCTACGGTGTGAGGATTGTCTCTGGTTACATGACGAGCCGAGACATAATATTAGTTGGTAGAGATATGATGGAGGAATATGGGGTAAGTTAATGAGGAAGAAGTCAGTTGTTGATTTCAATCACATATCAAAGGATATGTCAGAGGAAGAGACGCTAGAGCTCAAACAGTTATATACATACTATCACAAACTAGGGACCTGTTATAAGTGGAAATATAAAAGGCTGAAGAGAGTTAAACTATTATTAAACATGACTATAGTATAGGACTAACAACAGTAGGAATTGTAGCTGGATCGGTGACTGCTAACCCTTTAGTCATAGCTTGCGTTAGTGGTCCTGGTATACTCATTCAAGGCTACTTGACTAAATATGATCTGGTAAATAAAGTGGAACATTGTAAGTTCGCGTACACCAGTTACAAAAAGATACTAACACAACTAAGATCATATCTGAGAGGTCTCCATTATGACGAAACAATGTTTCTCTCAGACGTTTAAAGTATTAGATGATATTGTGACAGACTTATGTCCACCAATTAATGGAATGGTAAAAAAGTACAATAAAGTATATGACGAGACCAATGTTTCAAAATAGGGTAAGATACAAGGGAGGCGTGATTCACGCCCCTACACGACCACACACAGGTCCACACATAAGAACTAGGGGTGTGTGCTCTCGTCAAAAACTATAGTAAGTCGACAAGTTCCAAGAGTAGGTGCTTAGAAGTATTACCATCAATTAGCTCGTTTTAACACCTCAAAACAGAGTGTCAGCTTTTCTTAAAAATAACTGCTACTTTGAAGACCATAATTAAGATGTCCTAATAGCGTGCAAAAAATAGTAAAATATTAAGACACTACATGTGACCCCTTACTGATAGTATGTTTGTGATCGATAGAAGGGTCATTTTGACCAAGGTCCCAAAATGGGACCTTGGTCAGATCACGTGTTTGTGCTATTAAGTGGTTACTTTCTTAAGATGAATACTATTTAAACACAAAAATAAAACATGTGGTATAGTATATGGTAATGAGTCTAACTTAAATATTTAGAAATAACGACATGTCAGTCACTACTACAAAAGATGGAGATAATATTTGGTTCTATGGAAAAGAGGTAGCTGAAATCTTGGGATATAAAAGACCTTCCAAAGCGATACAACAGCGTGTGAAAGACGATGAGAAAAGAAAGGTTCAAAATCTGGGGTCCCATTTTGGGACCTCAGTTTTCGAGTGTCAAAATAGACAAATTCAGAATAGGCAAGTTTGGCAAATAAATGAGAGTGGTCTATATAGACTAATATTCTCGTCTAAACTAGAGTCGGCAGAAAACTTTAGAAAATGGGTATTCTCAGAAGTTCTACCATCTATAAGAAAAACAGGTGTTTACACACAATACAACCAGTTATCAATAATGAATGAGACAGACTTGCATTATGATATAGTTAAATATATTAGAGAGTATCACCCAACAATAGTCATCCCAGGGTTGGGAGAGTACCAAGACACATCTACTAAAAGAATAGATGGATGGAAGAAGGGTTACAGTGGTGGGCAACCAGATTTGATAGTTCCACAACTACATAAGAGATACAATGGTTTTGCTATAGAGTTCAAAACACCGAAAGGTAATGGGGTTATTAGGAATAACCAGATGAGGGTATTAAGGAGACTAAGATCACAAGGGTACAACACGTTACTATCCTCAGACCAACATGAGATAATACATTTCATAGAGACATATATGAGAGACTCTAGAGTTCTGTGTGAGTACTGTAATAGAAGATTTAAGAGTGAAACCACACTATCTAATCATCAAAGATATTTTCATCGAATACTTTATCTATGAGATAATCTGTGAGATGACTGTGAGATGATCTGTGACGAGATATCACGTATAATATAGATGACTGACAGTGAGTCAGTACCTATTATAACGTCGACAACAAGGACCAAAGACCCTAAGAGAGTAGAGGCAGGCAAACGCTTGGCTGCCATATCTAAAGCTGCGAAAGAGAGGAAGATGAGAGAGAGAGTGATAAGTGAGGACGATAGTTTTAACTACGGATACATCATAGGTACTATAGGAGTGGTTATAGCCGCTGGTTCACTGTATTACACGATGAGGCAAGACAAACAAGTAGTGACCGAAGAACCTAAGAACGTCGTTATAAAACCATCACGTAAACTCGACAGTCTCGATTAAAACATGTCGTATAATATATGGCATCAATAGACAGAAAAGAACTGATGAACGAGCTATACGACGCAGCCATCGTGACTGCTGGAGCTGTAGCCGTATCAATGGCATCAAAGAAAGTACTAAAAGAACCGTTAGGCACCCCTGAATCAGTGAAGGGCACCCTCAAGTTAGCGACTGCTGTAGGTGTCTCAACGCTACTTGTCAAGTGGGCACAGAGTAAGAAATACTTACCTGTAGATCCATTTTCAAAATAATATAGCGTAATATATAATGGCTAGTGTGACAGCGGGTGGTTTGTTCAACGCTATAGCATTCGCAGGAGCTGGATTTATATTCAGCAAGCTAAACCACACCGGCTACGAGACGGAGATAAAGAGACACAACAAAGCATTGGAGAGTCTTGCAAGAGCGAAAGAAAAGTTCTACGAGAATGAGATTCGTCAGAGAGACAAAATTCAGGAATTAAGACAACAGTTGTCAGACGCTAATGCCGACATAAACGACACAAACCACGCTCTGGATCAACTAAGACAAGTACTGACGATACAGTATGATGGGAAGACATTTAGTAAAGAGCCTAAGTTGTCAGACTATTACAAACCCTCGGACGAGATGAAAGAATATCAAATGGTATTCGTTGGAGTTGTTGGACTACCTTTAGGTTACTTAATATATAGAGTATTATAGAAATGAGCGCTAAAACTTTGGAGGAGATGGCTATGGAATTTAACAAAAAGCGTAACTTGATAGAGGCACTCGAGAATCAGACACGTCAGATAGAAGAGTTGGAACAGTTACTGTCAGACGCTCTAAAACAGGTCACAACAATAAAGTGTGAGTGGGAGACACTAACCGACAACCACAAAGTTACCACACTATAGTCTAAAGATATATATAGTATAGTAACTTAGATGGTTGACGAACGTACAATGAGAATGTTCTATGCTGGGTATACATTGGATGAGATTGAGACATCAAAAAAAGTGGAGTGGTACTACATTAGGGTACACATTGGACGAGATCAAGAACGGAAGTAAGGACGCAACACCAAAAAAGTGGAACGACACCACATACTGTTACGAGTGTAGTAACCACAGAACCCAAATCGAAGACGGTGTATTTAGTTGTGACAAGTGTGGAGAGACTACCTATGGACGCGTGAGAAACTTTGTACCTAACATTTGGATGTATAAGAAATCGGCTCATAGTTATAGTAAGTGGTTAGAGAGAATGTTGACTAGTAAAAGTCTAGTTAACGAGAGTGACATACCAATAGTGGTCAGTGGTTTTATAGAGATAATATGGTCTCTTAAAAGAAACAAGTTGATTGTCAAGAATATATCGAAATATATTTTCTATGTCATAAGAATATGCTCTAGAAGAGGTATAGAGTTGAGAGGTAGTTTTAACGACCTCAAACCTGGTAAGGTCAAGGTGCGATTCGAGTATAACCTGTATAATGTAGTATACAAGGATCTAGGTTGGGACAGGAGAGGAGATCCATACTACAACGAGTGGATAAATAAAATATATAGTAATATATAATGGCAAGACCTAGAATTTACAAAACAAAAGAAGAAGCTTTAAGAGCAGCCAGAGCGCAAACTAAAGAGTGGATGAGAACTCATAAATGGGAGTGTGAGACATGTGATAGGCCATACCATGTGACCTCTTAATATAGACACCTAAAGACCAAAAAACATTTTATAAATTTAAACATCTAATTTTGGACTATTTTGTAATGTCCATACGCATAACTAGACACGCCGTCTGGTAGTATATGTCGCTTGTCGTCAAAGCAGCTTAAGGATATCTTATTTACTTCATAGCTTCCTAGTTGGTGGCTCTTGCTGCGAATAGTTTTAATTATGTGAGACATTTGCTCACCATTTGTTAGGACACTTTTATAGTTGTCATGTCTTATGTTGTTTCTAATGGTACTCTTCTTGATACCTTTAGCAGTCTTCCCACCTTTTCCATCTTCTTTCACGTAGCTATACATTTTTGAACTTAAACCAACGAACTCAACGATGGGGACTCCTAATGTCTCATCCTTCATTTTACCAATAACCTTCTTGTTAGTTGGGTCGAAGTAGGGAGATGACTTATCATATCCACTAAAGTCAAACACTTCTTTGTTAGTACATGTCTTTGTACACATCCTCCGTCTCGATCTCGTACATTAGGCTATCCGTGTCTGTGAATAGTAGTTTGGCTTTGTTGCCATATTTCTTTTTGATGTTATTGTAGTGGAAGTCGTACATCAATGTCTTCGATAGGTCTAGAATACACATACCTACATATGCTGGTCTATTTAGAGTTAGTGTCTCTTTGATCTTGTGAACTGCTACCAAGTTATTCAAATATTTTACTGCTTACGAAGGTTGGTTTTGACGTTAGTTTCTTCAGTTTTTCCTCGTCTGTTACTAACTCCACGGTAAGAGTAAGTACGTCGTTCACTATAGAAACCTACAATTATACAAGAGTATGGGAATGAAGGTTAAGAAGATACATAGAGCACTTCAATTCAATCAGTCACCATGGCTCAAACAATATATCGACTTTAATACGGACAAGAGAACCCAAGCGAAGAACGACTTTGAGAAAGACTTTTTCAAGCTTATGAATAATAGTGTGTTTGGAAAGACTAAGGTATGAGTTTTGCAACCTCTCCTATAGATATCTTAAACTTGTTTTGGATTGTCTTACAATAGTTTGACAACATATCACTACTTACTTTCATCCTCTCAGGGGCTAAAGGATAGTCGTTGTGAAGATCGTGCAACTCCTGTGGGTACTCTAAATCAACCTCGAGTATCAACCCCTTGTCTGAGTTGTTATTATATTTGTCTAGATTGTTGATGTCAAAACCCTCGACCCACTCAAATCCACCAGTCGGTAGATATACTGACACATAGCCCAACCATAAAGGTTATTCGCATCTAGGTACACGATGTGTTTCGATGGTTTACTACTATCATATCCGTTCATGTATTTGTTGTTAGCTTCTCCATGTCTATGTGTTATACAGGAGACACCACCCCGCATTCCTTTCTCGATAAACTGAAACATATCAATGTTAGTCATCAACTCTAGTTTCACTCCTGTCATCTTTAGAGCAGCGTCCCACGATAGTCCAGGTGATGTGAAGTAATGACAAGGATCTAATTGGTAGTACTGTTTACACGTTCTTCTAAAGTTCTCGAACAAGTCAGCCAATAGTAATACGTCAGACTTTAGGTATAGGTCGTGGTACTCACCCATATTCTCCACACCCATCGTCTTCCACACTTCTTGAGCGTGCTCGTAGTCTGCACCTGACACATGCTCGTCGTTTAGGATGCTGTAAAAACTCTTCTTTGATGGCAACTCAAGTTCGTTAAACTTATCGAAACTATCCATATGGTACACACCTTTTCGTGACATCAACTCTAACTCCTTACCTTGAAATACTTCGGACGTGTACTTAAGACAATCTTTTGGTAGGTTGTTTACTAGGTTGACTAGACTAGAGCTCATGAATTGGAAACTATCTAGAAATACTAGATGTTTACCTAACATGAATGCCATATATTTCTCCATATTATTTGGTATGACGTTGATTTTCTGACCTAGCTTGCCTATCTCTTGCATTATGAAGTGGCTATCGTATCCTCTTAGATTGTGAAATATGACAGGTATCTTATCAGTCAGTCTATAGTTCCTATTACATAACTGATGTGCTGAACCTCTATATTTACCAGTGATATGACAATGATCTCTAACTCTCATGTCTACACTTTTATATTTCCTATCACAAATATGACATTTAGTCGCTTCCTTGAAGTTAACCTTATCAGCTCTAGTCAACACCATGCATGTCCTCATTAAAATGCTCCTTTCTAACTTTCTTGCAGTATTTAACCTCCTCTAACATCTTTTTCATGAACTTCCTAACCGCGTTCTTACCTCGAAACATCTCTACTGGTTTACTATATTTATCATCATAACAGCACACTACTTTGTACCCATACCTACAGTCCGTGTGTTTTTGGTACTCGCTAGTGTACGATCCTGTGAGTGGTGTCACGTTGTCTATCTTCTCTGTGATAGCCTCGAAGTCTGCGTATATTACGCATGGCACTTCTAATTGTTTGTGGTAATTTTTGTACTCAAGAGTGTTGTCTCCTTCATCTGGCATCTTGATCGCTTGCTTACCATTTACCGTCATACAAACTTCCTGATGTCTCTCAAGCACGTCTCTAGTGGTGAAACATTGGAGACAGTACCTACAGAAATTCTTATGACACTTATGTTTAGACTGATTGAACATGAATCTATCGAAATCTTTTACATGTACGTAATGTCGTTTATCACCATTCGTTATAAGTAGCAGATCCATATGATCCTCGTACCTCTCCTCAGAAACGTAGATAGGGAATGGCTGCTTGCCCTCGCACCCAAACACGTTGATACTAATACCGTTCTGCCTCTCTATCTTGTTGTACTGTTTTGTATTCACTGGAAATCTCACTCCCTCATAATTGACAGAACCCACGTTCTTCTTATGCTTCGACACTCTCTGTGGATTCTTTCCTACAGGACACTTATGCAACACGTGGCACCACATAAAACACTTGTCATCGTTGTTCCTTATGTTGACTAAACCTTTCGACGCATTCCTCAACTCTAATGGTAACTCAATATAACTCGATCCTTTAAGAGGTTCATACACCACTACATTAATAAAGTGATCACTAACATTGTCCACAACCCACCCAGACCCTTCTGACAACCATACAGCTATACGATTTACTATCTCCTCACTAGCTTGTCTCGTAGTCCTACTAACATCATCACTACTAACCACTGTTTTAACCACACTATTAAAGAAGGCTGTCTTAAACACAGACTCACCGTCACCAATCTCTTTCTCTAGGGTTACTTTCAATACCTCAACAAACTTTAACCCTTTCAGTCTCTCTAACTCTTTACGTAAAGTCGAGCTCACTACTCCTCTAGTCTTGACTAGTTGTTTTAGTGGATCCTTATTGTAGACCACCTCAACACTATATGATTTGGTATACCCTTTAAGAGCAACTCTCCTTTGTACAACAGTAGGACGTTTCATCTTAGCAATAAGACTAGTGATTCTCTCGTACTCTTTGTCTGAGGCCTCCTGCCTTAATTGTGACCTCCTCACATATCGTCTAAGATCGCGTCTAGCCTTTTGAATTTCTCTAAGCTCTCTTCCTCTAACCTCTCTGGCTCTGACCTCCCTAATTCTGGTGACTCTATTAATGACGTTCTCTCTAGATCCCCTTCTAATAAGGTCCATCCACTCATACCCCAATGCTTTAGCATCAGCTAGATAGCCAGACATCCTATTTAAAAAACTCATCTTAATATTCGGTATAAATAAATTACCAGAACCCATAGCAGGATCACGTGCACCACCACTAGATAGTGTACCACTACGAGCTACATTACCACCCACAATAGGGTTACGTTTACGTTCACTCCTTCTCATAAGAGTCGTTTTATTATTTAATATAGCTAAGTTCTTAGGTCTTTTCGAATTAAGGAATCCACTCAACTCACTACCTATAATAAATCCCATATCAGGATCACGCGCGATATTACTTGACATAATCTTGTTACGAGCGACATCCCCACCAACAGCAGCCCCACGTCTAGCAACACGTCCAGACACCTCACTGTGTAGCCTACTAGCTGAGACATGTCTCATAGGCTCCAAACCATGCGAAATATCATCTATTAGTAGTCTCGAAACTGGGGATAACAGCAAACTTTTTCCATTTGAATGTCTCAACTCCTTTGGAGAACGCAGCACTTTTTCCGTTTTTTGGTTCCACATATTTGCTCGAAAATTATATGTGGAATCCAAAAACGGAAAAAGTGCTGCGTTAACCAGAGAAAAAAGTTGAGACATGAAAAATGGGAAAAGTGTGCTGGTAGCCCCAGTTTCTATATTACTAAAGTATGCAGCCAGAGTAATTTTGGATGTAAAATACCCAGCACAAGTAACTTCAACAAACTTGTTTATGAGGCTAAATTGGATGATATTCCCAGAACGTATTCATTATTTTACTTAATCTATTTTAATGTATAAATTAGTTAACAATATTGTTCCAAGATATTTAATAGATAAATTTGTTTATACACGTGATACCCATTTATTAAATACTAAACACGCAGCGAACAGCAACTTGAGAATACCTAAACATGTCTACAAAAACCGGTCAATTATTATTATATATTTTTATTACGTTGATATTTACAGAGGGAGGCCATTCTCATAAAAATGATTTTCAGATGGGTCCTCTACTAAAATCAATACAATTTAGTTAAGTTAAAAATACAAGACCGGGCTAATATTCCAAAAGTGCAATTTGCGGGAACCCGAGGCGTTGATAAGACAATCCCATTTAACAATTCAGTGGAAGCACAATTTGAGACTTTATGAAAATCTTTAAAACTACTAAGAATTAGATACAAGTAAAAGACTGAGGTTAAGAACCGGACAACCGGCCGCCATCTTGTATTACTTTGTTTCTACAGATTCACTTCAATAATTTTCAGTAGTTCATGTAATATAGTTTATTAATTTATTCTATTTATTTATTTAAACTGTAAATGTTATATATTTTGAGGGCCACCCTTATTAACCTTTGTGTTAGCTTGGTGTCTACCCTCATTAAATATAGTTATCAATCAATCAATGAAAGTCGATTATGGTTGTTACGGTAAACCGCTAACGCAGTTTGCCGGTTTCTGGGATTATCGTGATGGTAAATATCATAATTAATATTTCAGCAGTACATCAATCTTTTAGAGTTTTGGATTTGTATTTCAACACTACCTACCAACACAGTATAATATATTATAAAATAACTAGAAATACGTGTACGCAACAACTGAAGCCTTCATAGCGTAGTACTTAATTATTTTATTTTTAAATAGATAACTGCCTTAGACTGTAATTAGACTGCTTTAGACTGCCTTAGACTACCTTAGACTGCCTTAGACTACCTTAGCCTGCCTTAGCCTACCTTAGTCTGCTTTTGACTGCCTTAGACTGCCAATTAGCATGCCTTAAACTGCCTTAGTCTGCTTTACACTACCTTACGCTACCTTATACTGCCTTAGCCTGCCTTAGACTACCTCAGACTGCCTTAGCCTGCCTTAGACTGCTTTAGCCTGCCTTAGACTGCCTTAGACTGCTCTTAACTGCCTTAGACTGCTTTAGACTGCCTTTAATTAGACTGCCTTGGACTGCCTTTAATTAGACTGCCTTGGACTGCCTTAGACTGCATTAGACTACCTTAGACTGCCTTAGACTACCTTAGCCTGCCTTAGCCTGCCTTAGACTGCTTTAGACTGCTTTAGACTGCTTTAGACTGCCTAATTAGACTGCCTTAGAATGCCTTAGAATGCTTTAGACTGCTTTAGACTGCTTTAGACTGCTTTAGACTGCTTTAGACTGCCTTAGACTTCCTTAGACTACCTTAGACTGCCTTAGACTGCCTTAGACTGCCTTAGACTGCCTTAGACTGCCTTAGACTGCCTTAGACTGCTTTAGACTGCTTTAGACTGCCTTAGACTACCTTAGACTACCTTAGACTGCATCAAACTGCCTTAATAGACTGCCTTATAGTCTGCCTTAGACTGCTGTAGACTGCTTTTGACTGCCGCCTTAGCCTGCCTTAGCATACTTTAGACTGCCTTAGACTGCTTTAGACTGCCTTAGACTGCTTTAGACTGCTTTTGACTACCTTAGACTGCCTTAGACTGCTTTAGACTGCCTTAGACTACCTTAGCCTGCCTTGGATTGCCTTAGCCTCCCTTAGACTGCTTTAGACTGCTTTTGACTGCCTTAGACTGCCTTAGACTGCCTTAGTCTGCCTTAGTCTGCTTTAGATTGCTTTTGACTGCCTTAGACTGCCTTTGACTGGCTTCCTTAGACTGCCTTAGGCGACCTTAGACTGTCTTATCCTGCCTTAGGCTGCTTAGACGACCTTAGCCTGCCTTAGACTGCCTTAGAGACTGCCTTAGACTACCTTAGACTGCCTTAGACTGCTTTAGACTGCCAATTAGACTGCTTTAGACTGCTTTTGACTACATTAGACTGCCTTAGACTGCTTTAGACTGCCTAGACTACCTTAGCCTGCCTTGGATTGCCTTAGCCTGTTTTAGATTGCTTTTGACTGCCTTAGACTGCCTTAGCCTGCCTTAGTCTGCCTTAGACTGCTTTAGATTGCTTTTGACTGCCTTACACTACCTAGACTACCTTAGACTGCCTTAGACTACCTTAGACTGCCTTAGCCTGCCTTAGGCTGCTTTAGACTACCTTAGCCTGGCTTAGATTCCCTTAGACGGCCTTAGCCTGCTTTAGACTGCTTTAGACTGCTTTAGACTGCCTTAGATTGCCTTAGACGGCCTTAGCCTGCCTTAGATCGCCTTAGACGGCCTTATCTTGCCTTAGACTGCCTTAGCTTGCCTTGGACTACCTTAGCCTGCCTTAGACTGCCTTAGACTGCTTTATACTGCCAATTAGACTGCTTTAGACTGCTTTTGACTACATTAGACTGCCTTAGACTGCTTTAGACTGCCTTAGACTACCTCAGCCTGCCTTGGATTGCCTTAGACTGCCTTAGACTGCCTTAGTCTGCCTTAGACTGCTTTCATTTAGACTGCTTTTGACTGCCTTAGACTGGCTTAGCCTGCCTTAGTCTGCCTTAGACTGCTTTAGATTGCTTTTGACTGCCTTAGACTGCCTTACACTACCTAGACTACCTTAGACTGCCTTAGGCTGCTTTAGACTACCTTAGCCTGCCTTAGATTGCCTTAGACGGCCTTATCTTGCCTTAGACTGCCTTAGCTTGCCTTAGACTACCTTAGCCTGCCTTAGACTGCTTTACATGTAGCTTGCCTTAGATTGCCTTATACAATCTGTACTGCTTTAGGCTGCCTTAGCCTGCCTTAAACTGCCTTAGCCTGTCTTAGAATGCTTTAAAAAAGTAGACAGTGTTTTGAATATATAGCAAAGTGAAAAGGTGGTAAACTGCCAAGAATTTAGTGACGAAATACTGACGTTTCGAGCGGAGCCCTTTATCAGAGTAAGACGAGATGAAATAAAATAAATCAGGCTTATATATATATATATGACAAAAGGGTATCAAATGCACGGGAGATAAACAAATTAACTAGAAATACGAATCCGCAATAATCCCCTCGCCCGCCTTTTCTATACCCCCCCCCACCCCACCCCCCCTACTGGGATTTCCCGTGCACAAACCTCGCACGCCGTGTACTTGTGTTTTGCAAAAATTCACAATATTTTGCAAAAGACCGTTTCGTCGAAGAAATGTTTGAACGTTATCTCGGCCAATATTTAACCGATTTCAACTCTGAAAACAGATTTGGAATTAGCGAATCAACATACATAACATACGTGTTTACTATATTACGAGCACGTGAGTACACTTCGTAAAAACGGTTTATGCTTAGAAATTAGTCGGCTATAAGCTGCATGTCACTTCGTCATATCTTATTTTGAACGTTATCTCGATCAATATTTAACCGTTTTCAATTCTGAAAACAGATTTTGAATTAGCGAGTCAAAATACATAACATTTATGTCTACTATATTACGAGAACGTGAATACCCTTCGTAAAAATGGTTTAAGTACTTAGAAATTTATAGTCGGCTTGGTCGGCTATAAGCCCGTCAGTTCGTCGTATATTATTTTGAATATCTCGATCAATATATAACCGTTTTCAATTCTGAAAACAGATTTGGAATCAGCGAGTCAAAATACATAACATATGTGTCTACTATATTACAAGAACGTGAATACCGTTCGTAAAAATGGTTTATGTACTTAGAAATGAGTCGGCTATATTAAAGCCCGGTCACTTCGTCGTATATTATTTTGAATATCTCGATCAATATATAACCGTTTTCAATTCTTAAAACAGATTTGGAATCAGCGAGTCAAAATACATGACATATGTGTCTACTATATTACGAGAACGCGAATACCCTTCGTAAAAATGGTTTATGTACTTAGAAATTAGTCGGCGATATTAAAGCCGGGTCACTTCGTCGTATATTATTTTGAATATCTCGATCAAAATATAACCGTTTTCAATTCTGAAAACAGATTTGGAATTAGTGCGTGAAAATACATACTCGGACTCGGATTTCTATTTCCTCATAAAACTATATCTCTTTTTGAAAAACCCTTTGAATCATGTGACGGTTTAATTTAAATATTAATTTCCAGTCACCAGGACCAAATTTTCCGATGTCGCGCGGACGGCCGTTGATGCATATATACATATTAACTCGATCCGAGATCAGGACCCGCTAGCATTTCGTGATAAGGGACCAAACGCCGATCGATATTAGCACCCTCGCCCTCAGGCCTTCGGCCGGCGCATCGCGCCGGGCGAGGGGGATAAAAAAAAAACTTGTAGGAAATTAAATAAAAGAAAAACGTTCGTTAAGCCAAGAGGATGTGTCGTGCCAAGTTTAAAAATGAGACGCTTCTCTTGCCGTTTGCGGTTATCGTTACCATTATCTGAGATGGGAAGGATAGCACAGACTTTCATGTCTGAAACCAAATGCTTAGAGCTGTTGAAATGGCGGGCTACAGGTTTGTCAACACCATTGTTCCTCACGGTACGCAGATGTTCAGCAAACCTGTCAGAAAGGCGTCGCCCAGTTTCACCGATATAGATTTTAGGGCATTTATCGCAAGAAATGCAATAAATGATGTTGGTGGACGTGCATGAAAAAGTATGACCGATTGTGTGGTCGAATTTGAGGGAAGTAATAACTGTAGTGGGATTGAGAAAACGGCATGTGTTGCAGCGGGAACGGCCGCAAGAAAATGTTCCCGCTGGTGCCGAGGTATTCTGTTTCAGGGCAGTATGTACTAAGGAGTCACGAATATATTTATTACGGCGAAAATATACCAAAGGGTTATCGGTGAATATGGCTGACGTCTCAGGATCATTTTGTAAAATGTTAAAATTCCGATTAATAATATTTTTAACTTTAAAATTGAAAGGATGAAATGTTAGAACTAAAGGAATTTTGTTGTTTGAAACTTGTTCCAAAGGTGGTTCGAGGGCATCTAAACGGGGGACGAGAAAAGCTTTCTGATTTCCCAAGTGAACTTCAGAGCAGGATGAACAAGTTTTAAACAACAAAATTCCTTTAGTTCTATCATTCTAACATTTCTAACATTTCATCCTTTCAATTTTAAAGTTAAAAATATTATTAATCGGAATTTCACATTTTACAAAATGATCCTGAAACAGTGAAACGTCAGCCATTTTCACCATTAATCCTTTGGTATCTTTCGCCGTAATAAAAATATTCGTGACTCCTCAGTATACATAGTGCGCTTAAACAAAATACCTTGGCACCTGCGGGAACATTTTCTTGCGGCCGTTCCCGCTGCAATACATGCCCTTTTCTCAACCCCACTACAGTTATGACTGCCCCTAAATTCAACCACACAATCGGTCATACTTTTTCATGCACGTCCCCCAACATCATTTACTGCATGTCTTGCGATAAATGCCCTAAAATCTATATCGGTGAAACTGGGTGACGCCTTTCAGACAGGTTTGCTGAACATCTTCGTTCCGCGAGGAACAATGATGTTGACAAACCTATAGCCCGCCATTTCAACAGCTCTAAGCATTTGATTTCAGACATAAAAGTCTGTGCCATCCTAACCATCTCAGGTGGTAACGATAACCGCAAACGGCAAGAGAAGCGTCTCATTTTTAAACTTGGCACCACACATCCTGTTGGTCTTAACGAACGTTTTTCTTTTATTTAATTTCCTACAAGTTTTTTGTTATTTTAGTTTTTATTATTAGCTTATGCACTTTTTTATTATTAGCCTATGCACTTTCATTCCTTTTCAAGTTTTTGTTTCTTACTGCTTTACCATATCGCCTAATCCCTAATATTGGACCTGTCATTTCTCCCTCCCCCTCTGATCGACTGCAAAAATAGCAAATGATTTAACTTTTCGCATATAATTAATTATTAGTATGTTTATCTCCCGTGTATTTGATTGGCTACTTTCTACTTGTGACACCCTTTTGGCATATATATAAGCCCTATTTATGTTATTGCATCTCGTCTTACTCTGAAGTCAAAAGCAGTCTAAAGCAGTCTAAGGCAGGCTAAGACAATCTAAAGGCAGGCTAAGGTAGTCTATAAGGCAGTCTAAAGCAGTCTATAAGGCAGTCTAAAGCAGTCTAAGGCAGGCCAAGGTAGTCTAAGGCAGTCTGAGGTAGTCTAAGGCAGGCTAAGACACTCTAATGCAGTCTAAAGCAGTCCAAATACATTCTAAAACTGTCTAAGGGTGACTAGGGTAGTGCAAAGGTGTTCGATGGCGAGGTTGAGTCAGTATTAAGGATATTAAGGGTGTATAACATAGAATAAATTAAGCGCCTATTTCGGTTGCTCGTATATCGAGAAAGGGCCGTTTTGTATCCTTCATTTTCATTCTCGTCTCGATCAGGGCGATTTATGTTGCTCAATCGTTTGTGTGTTCGCGCTGATCAATAGTTCGATCAGACGCTATTTGTGTGCTATCACACAACTCAAATTAAACGAAGCTATTCTCGTCAAAAAGCTAAAAATAAGCCAGAGGCAAACTACAACTCGCCCAACGCCAACGAGGCAAACAACAACTCGTTCAATGAGGCAAAAAACAACTCGCTCAACGTCAACGACGCGACAAAAGTATCCTTCGACATGGGAGTAACGATTGAGCAATACAGGGCTGATTGCCTACCTCTCATCTCGAAGGTATTTTGTGGAATACAATGCGATAGGCGATATTAATATTATTGTACCGCTGTGAATTTGTAATTTAATAGGCTATATTATGTATGTTTCACTATTATTAAGAATGTCAAATGATGTTGAGGAAAATCCTGGGCCCACTGTATATCATATAATTTATCCAAGTGATACAATTTCTGCAGACTATAGTCAAGACTCAAGGCAATATCAGAAAATTATGACCAAATGCTGGTAAACAAAGTGTAATAGCACATATACCCATGAAGTAAAAGATATTTCAACATGGGATTTAAGAAATACTTAATGGGTTTCCGTGTTTGGATAACGTGATCCAAACACGCGGGATGTTGCGAGACTTGAGAAAAGCGTAAAAAACACGAGCCGCTAGGCGAGTGCATGTTTTTAGCTTTTCGAAAGTCGAGCAACATCCCAAGTGTTTGGATCACGTTATCCAAACACGGAAACCCATTAGGTATTTATTTTATAAAATAATATGTACCAGTTGTAACACAAACTTTATTAACATATTGGATGAATATACAAATTCTCCCATAAATCATCTATACCAATCACAGGCCGGAGATCGGTGAATGACCCCCCACGGTCAGCAAGCGGTAAATTGTCTGGCCTTCGAGAATCGAGATGGTAACGTTATCACAAAGGATAAAAATACATTAGTTAAAGTGTTAGGTTATATAAAAAGGCAGTTCAACTTCATCGCTACATATTGAAACTGACGTTGACATTCCCGATCGAGCAGTTACTGAATAAACCGCCAAAGTCAGGAAGATTTTGGATCTCTAAAGAATCGGAAGCAATGGCTGTTGTTGTTGTTGCTGACGTGCGGCTAAATCGAGAGTTGGCACCCTGGCCGCCATATTGAAATCTTACCGTATATAAAGGTCGAAATGCGTACAGGGTTATCCCGCATGTTCTGTTATGCACTATATACAATTATACGCATCTTTACTCCCTGTTTCTGTGTTTTATTCATACTTTTAATGAGGTTTACACTGCATGTCCAGCGCGTGTTGCAATATGATACGCATTTAATATAGCCCGTCCTCACAGTTTTCTACATTTACATATACAGGACATCATCCTACTCCAAAACCAAAAACCAACAGATAATTAATATCAGAAATAACCGTGACAATCAAATATTTATTAACTTGTAAATAATAATATATTTAGTATAAACTATTTTGTCAATATTCGCCTAAAAATGAGTTATTTAAGTTGCATTTGTCAAAGAACAAAATTCTTTCGAGTCTTTCCACGATTTTTAAGGTATAAATACAATAAAAATTATTAAAGACGGACAAAATTCGTATATTTCAAACAATCATTCTCGTCCCCAGAAGTACGTGCCGCAAGTAAGTACGTGTCTTACTCTCCAGTCGTTAATAAGTCCATAAGTCCACCATTAATTCAATATGGCGGCCAGGGTGCCAACTCTCGATTTAGCCGCACGTGTTGTTGCTGCCGTGTCACTTGTTTTCGAAACAATCTTTTGGAGGAGACGTCTTCGCTGCGGTATCTGCCGCTCATCCGTGTCGCTGGAATCACCACCAAGAGCTTGTGAAAGGACATCACTACAGAGTTTCAGTTGGGATGTCGATGGTCTCTGGTTGTAGTGGAGGAGAGACCGCTCGTTTCGATGACCCGAAATCGACATAATGTGCCTGTTAGTCAGCCTACATTTGACCACAAAGTGATGGAAGTGGCTCTTACACAGTGGTTGGTGTAAATTTGGGACAAGCCAGCTGCTGAACAGATATTTTTCATCATATCACCGAGCTTGTTTACGCCAAAAGGACGATTTTCATACCAGCTGCCATCCTTTGGCTTGCACTGACGCTTTGGATACTGATAAAAGGCTTCACATACTGGATTTAACTTGGCGATGTATAGCTTTATGGCACTATAGCCATCGTTCTGTTGCTCTGTTTTGTACATTCGGCCCAAATTCTCGAAACTCTCTGTATCGTTGAGACCACCTGGATGATTTTTCGACGACTCGCTATGCGCCATTGTAACAAACTCTTCGCCGTTTGGATCTTGTTTAAACACGAAGCTTGTCTTTCTCAAATTTCTTTGACCTTCGCGACCTCGACGACACCAGTATAACGTCGTATGAAACCAGACATTTTGGAGTAATCCAAGTGGATTTGAACAATCGAACACAGCACTTGTTTTGAGCTTTGCCAAATTTTCAGGTTCCAACGCAGGTTTGTGCTTAACGTTTTCTTTTCCTTGTTGCTTCAACAATTTTGCCTTGGCGTTGAGAACAATGTTGGACCTCTTAAATGCCGGGTTTCCAGTGATTGTAATACCTTTGTTGTGCGGTGGGGAGTTTAGATATCTCTCCAAACCATTTCTAATTCCCAGCAAAGTTGATTTGCTGTAGTCCTGGCCTTCTTTGTTTTTGACCTCGGCGTAAAACAAACGGAGATGGTTGTCCAGCGTGAACTCATCCATTTCCTCAAGTTCGGGCGTAATTTGTCGGATTGTGGCCCATTCTTAAAAAGTAAGTGTTTAGATATTAGGTTTTAACCATAATATTTGTGAAACATTTTTAATATTGGAAAGCGTGAAACATGTAAATAAAAAACTTTAATTATACAGACCTTTAAATATGTTGACAGCGTAACTCGTCTTGTATTTTGTGCTCTGGGCTTGTGCGCCGTTTATTAATTCATCAAGTTCCTTTTCCGTGCTTTTTCAAATCTTTCGGTTTTATTTTCTTTTATATCAGCCTTTCCATTTAAGTCAGTCTCAACACAAAACTGTGAACTCGGAAAATAATTATGCGACATTTTTAAAAATCCTCTGAAAGGCGGGAAATTTTCCGTGTTTGGATAACCTGATCCAAACACGGGTATTAGCCAATCAGAACACGCGTAGCATACTTGCTATTTTATAAACATCATTCTTGAATAATTATTATTTGTTGGAAATAATCTTTATACTTATATAAGCAATTCCATCAGAAAAGATCTTTTGCTATTAATGAATGAATGAATGAATTTAATACTTATATTGCGCAAGTTACATTGATATGATCAGATGCGCATTACATACAGTTGATAAAACATTAAAAATATGGAACACTTAGGCTATAATATTATAGTAATATTGACGAACAGTCGTAATATAGCTAATAAAAATAAAAATAAAAATTGATTAGTTATAATGCTATAACCAAGCTTATAAGATTCTAATAAGATAGTCTAAAAAGGTAAGTCTTGAGATGGCTTTTAAAAGTACTAATATTGTTAATCATTCTCAGATCCTTTGGGAGGGAATTCCATAACTTTGGTGCAGCAGTTACAAAAGCCCTGTCTCCTGACATAGCTTTAGTCCTGGTTCTTGGAGTAGCCAGTAAACGACTGTCGGACGACCTTAGACCGTAAACTGATGATTTAAGCTCTATTAAGTCACTCAAATACGTTGGCGCAAGGCCATGGATAGCTTTAAAGGTGATCAATATTACCTTAAAGTTAACGCGTGTCCGTATTGGTAACCAGTGCAAATCACGCATGAGCGGTGTGAGATGGCAGTATCTTGGTGCATTGGAAACTAGCCTCGCAGATGCATTTAGAACACGCTGAAGCTTTTGTAGTTGGTAATCTGGTAGTCCATATAACAAGCTGTTACAGTAATCTATCCGGGAAGTTATAAATGAATGTACTAAAGCTTTCGTTACATCTGGTGGTAAATACTTCCGAATTCGTCTGATATTATGCAAGTGGTAGAATGCTGTCCCACTTAACTTACTAATATGACTAGACATGGTTAATTGCGAATCAAACCATGCTCCGAGGTTCCTTACAACAGACACGGGTAGGATCTCTGATGATCCAATCTGGATACTATCAATATTAACCTTAGCTAACTGTTGCCTATTACCTAGGATTAAGAACTCAGTTTTGTTGTCATTTAGCATAAGTTTGTCCGTGATCATCCAATTCTTAATGTCGTTAATGCAGTTGGACATCGACATCAGTGCCGACTCAACGTCAGTGGACACATCGGGACTAAAGGATACGTACAGCTGCGTATCATCCGCATAGCAGTGGACCTGGGGTAGATGATCATTAACAATTTGGAAGAGCTTCCGTGTATATATGGTAAAAAGCAAGGGGCCAAGGCAGGATCCTTGTGGGACTCCATGCTTGAGGGGAAACTTCCGTGAGAGACCCCCATTGACTGAGATACGCTGAGATCGGTCAAATAAGTAAGACTTGAACCAAGCCAGAGCCGTCCCATTTATGCCAAGGTCAGACTTTAGACGATCAATTAGAATATCATGGTGTATGGTGTCGAATGCAGAACTTAAGTCCAACAGGACAAGCAGGGTTACATGTTGATCGTTTATGTTCATCAAAATATCATTTTTGACCTTGAGTAGTGCTGTTTCAGTGCTGTGGTTCTTCTTGTACGCAGACTGCAGTGGGGAATGCAAATCATTGACTGTCATGTGCTGCATTAGCTGATTTGCCGCAGCCCTCTCAGACAGTTTGGATGTATACTGCAGGTTGCTGACAGGGCGAAAATTATTGAAGGCAGTGTCAAGACCCAATTTCTTTAGAATGGGTAACACCAAACGCTTCTTTCCAGTCATCAGCAAAGTGTCCCGACTGCAGTGATAGGTTCACCATATCAGTAATGGCTGGAAGTAGATTATCCAGGAATTGGTGAATCATGGACGTAGGTATGGGATCCAGGCCACATGACTTTTTAGCAGCTTTCACTATCATATCACGTACATCCTCCTCAGATAGAGGCATGAATTCAGTAAAAGAGACATCCGTGGATGTGGTGACACCGTTGACAGACACAGGATCCGTTGATACCATCGTCAAATGAACATCAAGAGATTTGTTAATAGTATCAATCTTCTGCACGAAGAAATTCCCGAAACTATCTGCAAGCTGGTCAGGGTCAACATCCCGAGGGAATGAAACTTTCTTTGGTTCAGAGAGCAAAGCCTTTGTGGTTTCAAACAACTTCCTCTGATCAAAACTGTTTTCTTCGATGTGAGCTGTATAGTATTCACAACGCATGCGATTCATCAGGCGAGTAGCATGATTTTTCATGCTTTTAAACACTGTCAGATCCTGCGTAGATCTTGAGGTACGCCATTTCTTCTCAGCCTTTCGTCTCTTCTTTATCGCTTCCTTGATGTCTTTATTAAACCAAGGTACACGGTTTCTATTAACAACAGTTCTTGATACCATTGGAGCATGTTTGTTAAGCAGGGATGACAGGGTGTTGTTATAACAAGATGTAAGCTCTTCTAGATCAGTGAATTTTTTAGTACACAGCTCAGATTCCACAAGATCACCACGGAACGCATCTAAGTTGATCGATTTGAGCTTCCTGTATGAAATCTCTTTCACAGTAGTTTGGGGCTTCGCGGAGTTCAGTTGACAGAGAACAGCGGCATGATCCGATATGTAGCGATCAACAACAGGGGTGTGACTAATGATAAGGTCGTGTTCTCTTGTTATCACGAGGTCGAGAGTGTGACCACCCTCATGTGTCGGCTGTAATACATGATTTTTAAGACCCATAGATGACAATAAGTCCAAAAATTCGTCAACTTCAGGATCCCTACGACATCAACGTGAATGTTGAAGTCCCCCGTGATGATTAGCGGCTCAGGTGATAGTATGATTGATTCTAGGTACATACTGAAGTCATGGTAAAATGTCTTCAATGTTACTGGATGTACTGCAGAGTAAGGCGGGCGATAAACAACTGATAGTCTCGCTCTAAATGCATTATAGTTCAAGCGCCATTCAGAAACTCAAATGATTGATTTTCACCAGCATCAATCTTTTTAATTTCGATGTTTTCTTTAATCAGCACACCAGTTCCACCACCTTTACGACCCGTCCGATTATGATGAAAAAATTTGTGAGTCCCATGGGGGATAAACTCCAATTTGGCGGCGGTGTCATTATCACATAGCCAAGTTTCAGTAAAAGCGAACACATCAGCATCAGAGTGATAGATATAATCCAAAAGATCAGCAGACTTAGACTTAACAGAGCGAACATTGACTGAACATAACGTCAGAGGTCGAGGTGAGTCTTGGATAGAAGTTAATGGGGAGCATTTGATGGTTGTTAGATTGTTTATGTTGATACTGCGAGTAGCGTCGTTATGAATATTTAATTCATCCAAGAGATGCAATTGATTTCCATTCACCAAAGGTTGACCCAAAAGATTCATACTTCCAAAAATACATTGGTCGTAGAAGAAGGCACGTTTTCCAAATCCCAAGCATGTCGATATTGCTCGTTGTTTTCGTTGGCCAGCCCGGCAGCCACGACGAGTTGGTCTTGATCGCGATAAGCCAAGCTCAGTCAGCGTACGATATAACCCAGAGTTAAGCGGTTTCAAATAATTTGACGACAAAATAGCTCCCAAACTCAATCTTGAATAGACGTAGGCCATCAGTAATGATATAATAAATTAGTTTGAAAGTAAACTAGAGATCAACTCTAAGAACTAAGAACAATTTATAAAATCCAACACAGCTAATAAATACACGTGCTGCCTGTAAGGCGCTCAATAATAATATTAACTGATGTGCCAGAAATTATTTCAGCTGACAATTAAGTTTATTATCTACAATATACATGTAGTGACTCCTTTGGTGATGAACCATTTTATTCGATGACAATTGTGCTCTAAATAAAATTTTCTCCCACTCTCAATTAAATTATCAAAATTGTTGACTATTGATTGTAACACGGTGGCAATATGCATGATTTCGGAAAGAAAATTTAAGATTTTTTGATTCTCATTCAAGAGATGCATGTATGGCATGCCAGACCCATTTGGAAAATGTGTACCAATTGATGTTGAAGGTTTAGATAACCTGTCAAATTATTTTCAAAGTAGTTACTAGTGGTATACAATACCCTCAAAACACTACATTATCCTTTGAGATCAAGGGAGTAAAATTGTCAAATTCAGATAAAAGGTACTATTCAAAACAAAAACACGGCCGGGGGGTTAGGGTTAGGAAGACACTTAAAGCGGGGGGTTAGGGTTAGGAAGCTTATTAGGGTGGGTAGTTGGCCAATGTTGGATATATAATTAGCCATTAAACCTAAAGATCCGGTGTCGGAACTATAACCACAGCGATTTATAAAAGTGTCCTGATCGAGACGAGAAATTATGCAAACGAAGTTAGCAAATTTCATACGCTGTGGATATTCTTCCAACATCGATGATAGATTAAAATGATATGGTACATATAACTAGTCGCCTTACCTGGACAAAATCTTTGAGAAATCAATGAAAACAGTAAAACTTATCGATTTCACCAGCTGGAGACTCGTGGGAGAGAAGATGCCACTAAATCACATGACCTGTTATAACTACTAAACATCCACACAGGTTGAAACTTTTAACATTAACATTTACCATTAAAACTAAGTCCTAAACAACAGGAAATGAGTAATTTGAGAATTCTTCAGACTCAATGTTAGTTTGAGCGTACAGTGCAGACTATACAATCTATATCATTCTTGATAAACATGTCCATTACAATTTATACAATCTGAATCAATCGCAGGGTTCACCTTTGAAATTTCATCAAAACTGATTATGCTGCCAATGATTATTGCATGATTATGATTATTATGATTATTATGATTATTATGATTATTGCATGCAATGGCCTTTGAGGCAGCACTTTCCTTGCGATAGTAATTTCTAGTAATAAGTAATAGATAAAATAGTGCAAGCCATTGTTAATGCCTGGCCATACAGATCGGCGGCGAGTATTTTATCTTACTTGTGTAATGAATAGAATATATAATACATACTTTATTTGGAAGTTGTTGAAAGTGTACAAACAAATTATTTTTGCTCCGAAAAAGCTCAATTTGATCAAGTTAACTTTGACAAAACGCCCAGGTTAAGCCACTAGTGTCTATTAACTTTGATAAAGCATTGATGTTTTATTAATCAATGCTTTATCCAAATTTACAGATATTGATTAAATATTAATTTCTTTTGAATTTTCTTCGTGAATTATTAATGAATTTCACAATATACTATAGCGAACATATTTACGTACCTATTTTTCAAATTGGTAGCGTGGCGACTGGTCTAAGGCGCTGGTTTAAGGCAACATACATTGCATCGGTTCGAATCCCACCGCTACCACTACTCATTTTATTCTATTGCACGATTATCGTAAATTTTCACTTTCTTAATTATCCTAGATGTGGAATGAAATGTATGACATATATGATGCTAATACGGGTTTATATGTTATGTAAACGTAGAATAAACTCATAGTATACCATATAGCATTGTCACATGAGCTATTCTGCATTATATTTCACGAATTGGTATAGTGGCTTCAGCCATTTCGATTGCTGGGTTCGAATGCCAGCACTGCCATTGCTCATTTTATTTTATCATTTCATTTCATTTTTCTTTACAAGTGCCTATGACACGAAAATTAAGTTTGTCTTATATGAAGAACACTTAAATGACAGAGGAACATATTTTGAGTTTTTTTCTTGCTTCGTTGCTGAGATATTTCAGTTTGTATCATATGTAAATGACAATGGCGTGATGTACACGTGCATAATGACTTATCAGAGAAGGTTATAGATCTTTTCTGTTATAAAACCAAATTTAATTTGAATGAACCATGTGCGTGAGTACTTCCCACAACACGGAACATGTACAATTTCAAGTGATTTTGTGTGATAATAACGAAGATATATAACCTTCTCCGATTAGTCATTATGCACGTGAACGTCACGCCATTGTCATTTGCATATGATACAAACTGAAATAGCTCAGCAACGAAGCAAGAAAGCTAAAAACTACAAAAGATGTTACTCTGTCATTTTAAGCGTTCTTTCATATAAGATAAACTTAATTTTCGTGTCATAGGCACTTTAATCAATTCTAGAGATGGAATGAAATTTATTACATGATGCGAATACGGGTTTAAATTTTATACAAACGTATAGAGAATTCACCGTGTACCAGTTACATGATGGGAATATGGATTTAAATGTCAGGTACATTACGTAGATAAGAACTCACACTAAACTAGCATAGCAATGTCAAGCTAACTATAGTTGAGAAACTTTTACAAATTGGTAGCGCGGCCGAGTATAGTCTAAGGCGCTGGTTTTAGGCGGCAGTCATTTCGATGGCGTGGGTTCGAATCACATCGCTGCCACTCATTATTATTATAATTTATCGAGGAAATTAGTATATATGTATACATTGAATGAATTATTTTTGACAATGATAATTTGGATGGATATTTAATGCTTTGCAGAAAAGAGCTCACCTTACGTTATCCATTGACGTGAGAGTTATTTTTGTTATTTTGTGCATGTCCATTGGTAGCGTGGCCGAGTGGTCTAAGGCGCTGGTTTAAGGCACTAGTCATTTCGATGGCGTGGGTTCGAATCTCACCGCTGCCATTGCTCATTTTATTTTATTGCAACATTACAGTAAATTATTTTACTTAATTAATTCTAGAGATGGAATGAAATGGATTACATGATGCGAATGCGGGTTTAAATTTTATATAAGCGTAGAAAGAACTCACCGTGTACCAATTACATGATGGGAATACGGATATAAATTTTAGGTAAACGCAGAAACAACTAACACTAAAGCATAGCAATGTCACGAGAACTATAGTTGATAAATTATTACAAATTGGTAGCGTGGACGAGTGGTCTAAGGCGTGGTTTAAGGTCCTAGCATTTCGACGGGGTGCCGGGTTGAATCCCACCGGTGCCACTATTCATTTTATTTTATTGAAATTTTACCTAGAGATTATTTTTCTTTATTAATTCTAGAGATAGAAATGCGATATATTATCCGAGGGTTATAATCTCGCCGCGGCAGATATATATATATATATATTATATATATATATATATATATATATATATATATATATATATATATATATATATATATATATATATATATATATATATATATATATATAAATAATAAATAAGATAATAAATAAGATAATAAATAAATAATAGATAAATTTTTAAATAATAGTTTTCACATCTTGTATTAATTCACTTTGAGAATGTTGCGCGTTGGCAACGAAACGTCAGTAAAATATCTTTAAAATTTGTTTCTTGTTTCTTCCATTTGTTACGAGATGGCCCTCCACATTCGAATTTTGAGCTGGGCTTTAATATTCATTTTACGTTTAATTTACGCCCGCGGTAAATCTCTGGTAATTATATATATATATATATATATATATATATATATATATATATATATATATATATATATATATATATATATATATATAAGGTAATATTTGGCATTTCACTCGATCAAAGCACTGCACTAGCATCGCAGAGCACTGCACTAGCATCGCAGAGTCGCGGGTTCAATTCCCAGCCGGAAGGCTTTAAGTTGCATTTTTCGCAAGTGGTCCCGGTTTGGTCTTAAAATGTATGTATTCCAACACTCGAAATTTCCCTTCACCATAAATCCTTTCGGCATATATATATATAAGCCGTACATGGTAGCACTAAATCTCGTTCACATGATTGGCTAAGACCAAGTAGTGGTAGAAAAGGCGATCGAGGGGATTGTTGCGTATTCGTATTTCTAGTGTTAATACATTTTCATGTGTTCTCGCAGCACCTGGACCAGCACCTGGACCAGCACCTGGACCAGCTCCTGCGCCACCTCCTGCGCCTGGTGTGACTTTCCAAATCTGGGAGAACATTCTAATTGAAAAACTTCAAAGCCTGAGACTGAAGGAACCTGACAAGACGGAGATATTGAAATCCTTTGATACCCCGTTCAATCGTGGGATGAATTACGGAGCACGAGCGATCGCTTATTATCAGGTAATTACTCTAACACTAATTATTAATATAATTTATCTACTAGCGATAATATAGATGCTCCATCTATATTTCTCTATCTAAATTTGACTACAGCAGTATTATATAACTTCTAATTAACCCAGCTGACTTCTCATTAGTAAGAAACGAATATAGTTTTCATTTACCTAACAAAAATTGTCTCTCTTCAGGCTCCTGAGACAGGTAATTACACATTCTATATTGCTTCTGATGATCAATCTGAGTTGTGGATCAGTACGGGTGAAACTAAAGCCAATGCGAGTGAAATACTTTCACTGTCACACTGGACGGGTCATCACCAATGGAACAAGTATGTTTACTTTATCAAAGAAAACACATTCTTTTATTTAGGTTTTGTTTTTATGTATTCGATCATGATAAACCCAATACATTAAAAATTAAATGATTATTTAACTTGTCTAACCGAGCAACTTTACAAAACCCACCGTTAACCAATTCTAACTGACAAGAAATGTAATTGACTAACCACCGGAAAATCAACAACAAAATGACGTGGAAGTTACCATCCAACCAACCAACCATTGTCTCGATTACCAGTTCACAAATCAAATCAAACCGATTCATTCACCCCGGTCTGTCCATCTTCTTGCCATGTATTTATGTATTTATAGCTAACTTAATTACTGTCATTAACTTGTTTTAGATATCCTGCAGATCAAACATCGAAGCCAGTTAGTTTGGTACAAGACAAGGTTTACTATATGGAAGCTCTGCTAAAACAGGGAGTTGGTGATGACCACTTAAGCATTGGGGTTAAACTTCCGTCCGAAACTGAAGAAAAACCTTTAGTCAACAATCTATACATTTACTCCTAGCTCCGGTTGATAAGTGATTCTATTCACTGCTATTTGAAAGTAGTTAATTTAACTACAAAAACGTAGTTAAAAAATAGCTCAGAACAACTACAATTTTTGTGGTAATTTTAACTACATTCATTTAACCACATTTTTGTAGTAATTTTAACTACATTTATTTAACCACAGTTTTGTAGTAATTTTAACTACATTTATTTAACCACACTTTTGTAGTAATTTTAACTACATTTATATAACCACAGTTTTGTAGTAATTTTAACTACATTTATTTAACCACACTTTTGTAGTAATTTTAACTACATTTATTTAACCACACTTTTGTAGTAATTTTAACTACATTTATTTAACCACACTTTTGTAGTAATTTTAACTACATTTATTTAACCACACTTTTGTAGTAATTTTAACTACATTTATTTAACCACACTTTTGTAGTA
>JAYKKM010000490.1:2170000-2207500 GCA_035772405.1 Chrysogorgia sp. JL179-B06
ACTATTGATTGTAACACTGTGTTCAAAATTAATAATATAAAAATAATACATGGAATGTTGTCTTCAATTATGGTTATCGGCAAGTAACAACTGAATTAGATTGAAGATCTTCTATTTTGCGATCACAAGTTAACAGCTACATGTATGTGCGGATTTTTTATTTGACTCACCTCGTAATATGGCAAAATAGAGCGGTTTTGTGAATCTGCACCTTTACCAAAATATCTTCGTATCCGTGGATTTCTTGACTAAATTGTACTGGATTGACCGTGCAATTTGCTTAACCCTATTCACACCCCCATGTTAATTACCATGAATTTATTGTCTATGTTTCTCTCTCCAATTACTTTACTCTTCCCAAAAATAATGAACAAAACTAACGGCTAGTCCCATTATGCTAAACACAATGTATAATGTCTGATACTATAGCACTCTCAATATTCAATTCTGATCCCACCTATGCAAATATGTTCGTATAAAAATTTCCAAATATGCTATATACATGTATACAACAAAAATTACACAACATTTGCTACATTCGGTCTTGTTACCTCGCCGAATGTTGTACCGAGCGAGTAACACATTTCCAACTCTCTAGCGGTAGACACATGCATGCATCGCGTGCCTATTTTTAAACTTGGCACCACACATTCTCTTGGTCTTAACGAACGTGTTTCGTTTATTTAATTCCCTAAAAGTTTTTTGTTATTTTAGTTTCCTTGGAACTTTTTATTATTAGCTTATGCACTTTCATTCCTTTTCAAGATTTTGTTTCTTACTACTGATTATTTAGGCGATAATATGGACCTGTCATTTATCCAGCCCCCTCAGTCTGTTTGCTGATCAACTGTAAAAACAGCAAATTATTTAACTTTTCGCATTTCATTAATTATTAGTTTGTTTATCTCCAGTACATTTGATTGGCTACTTTCTACTTGTGACACCCTTTTGGCATATATATAAGCCCTATTTATTATATTTCGTCTCGTCTTACTCTGATGAAGGGCTCCGCTCGAAACGTTAGTATTTCGTCACTAAATTATTGGCAGTTTAGTGGTAAACTTTTCACTTTGCTATATATTTAAAACTCTGTCTACACAGTATACTCTACTTTTTTACTACTCTCGTATATATATATATATATATATATATATATATACGAGAGTGGTAAAATGGCCGGTCGATATTAGCACGGCCGTACAGGCACATTGCTATAGTAACTATCAACAGGGGTCAGGTAATTGTAGCCACCTGTTTATTGCCGAGACTTCGACGGACCATTTCATGATATCAGTTTTATTCGGTTTAATTTAATTTGGCTTGTAATACCATTAGTTTTTAGGTTTGGCAGTTTTAGATGTATTTCCAACCATTATGCCCATTACAGCGGAGCTTTATCACCGTCCAAACTATCAAACCGGTACCTATAAGGAGAGACATAATATTTGTGAATATTTATGATTACATTTTGTGTTTTCCGCCAAAAATGCAGTGCTATTATTTTTATGGTAATAATAAAGAAGGAAAGACTCTATAAAGACATGCTATAGCCAGGTAATTGTTACCATCTGTTTATTTCCAATTAGGCATAATAAATCATATACAGTCGACTCTGGAAAGCAGCAGAACACAGATCTGACTGGCGGCTGCGACTAAAGATGGAGGAACCAATTAATTTAGATTCATTTGAGGCTGGTTTCTAAGTTTCTTTGAGTTATAATTTGATCACATAACTTTGAAATGTGTTTACACTGATACACAATTTGATCAAGCTATACAGTTTGATAAAAGGATTTATGGTGAAGGAAAATTTCGAGTGTTGGAATACATACATTTTAAGACCAAACCGGGACCAGTTGCGAAAAATGCACTGACTTCAAGGCCTTCCGGCTGGAATTGAGCCCGCGACGCTGCGATGCTAGTGCAGTGCTCTGACCACTGAGCTACGGAATCCGTTGCCAAGAGCTTGATAGTTTGATCAAATAAACTTTGATAGTGACAGTTTGATAGTGACAATCTATCCGATGATGTATGCATATAGTAAACAAGTTATTTTTAAATAATATGCTTAAAATAGCATAATCATTAAAGTTAAAGTTAAAGTTAAGTTAAAGTGTAAACCAGGGTTTAAGGCTGTTTTATACTATCAAAGTTTCTTTTATCAACATATAATTTGCTCAAAGTGTTTGATAGTGTAAACATCTTTCAAAGACTGAAGTTCCTTTGAAGTTCATTGATCAAATTAGAACATGCTCAATCTACTTTGATTAAATAAACCCAACAGACCATGCATAAACTACAGGTGTATTCTTAACAATTTTTTGTAGTTGTTTAAAAGGCGTGTTTCTATGGAAACAAGTTACTTTGTGTTTATATTGGAGTCTACACTCTAAAAAAGGGTGTGTTAGAAAACACACTAAGGTGTGTTAGAAAACACACCAAGGTGTGTTAATTTAACACACCTTTTGACAATTATTTTAAAAAACACACCTTGGTGTGTTCATTAACGCACCTTGGTGTGTTCATTAACACACCTAGGTGTGTTAACTAACGCACCTTTAGTTAACACACCTTTAGATTACACACCTTTTCGCAACCAAAGGTGTGTAATTTAACACACCTTTGAAAGAAAACACACCTTTTGCAATAACACACCTTTTACATTAACACACCTTTTGAAATATAACACACCTTTTTGATAACACACCTTACTCATAACACACCTTTTTGATAACACACCTTTTTGATAACACACCTTTCTAAATAATACACCCTCCAAAATAACACACCTTTCAAATAACACTCCTTTTGATAAACACACCTTTTGATTAACACACCTTTTCAGCAAAACACGTTTCCAGTAACACACCTTTTTGATTAACACAAGTTTTCAGTAACACACCTTAATAACACACCTTTTGATTAACACACATTTAGATTAACCGCCTTTCACTAAAACATATCTTCCGAATAATATGAAGGTGTAAGAAATGACATGGAATATGATATGTATCTGCTCCATTCATAAAAAATGTTGTTTTTTGTAACTGCGTAGCTTCCTCCGCAGGCATCTCTGGCATCCGAAAAGGTGATTTATTACACGTGCGCGCCATTTCGCGATCAAGTCTCCCTTGTGAACTCAATCAATATGGCGCGCGTGTAGATAAATCGAGGAACTTTGTTAACACTCTCAAACATGAGCTAAAATGACGTCGAGAACTTTCGACTGCCAGGAATCGAAGGCGCTGAGACGTCAGTTTGGCGGATGGAATGAACTTTTTGTTTATTTAGTGTCTTTAGCAACATTTTTAACCAAAAATTCATAAATATAGCGCATGGAACAGGAAGAGCCTGGGTACGAGGTTGGGTTCTAAGGTTCTGGAGAAGCAATGCGGGTGGATGCGGGTTGTACCTAGGCGTCATAATTCTTAACCAATGAGAACGCTGCGCGCTGAATTTGTTTGTTTGGTTGTGATCACTGCACGAGACACGCAGTTATCGCTTTTACCTTCCAATACGATTTTCACGTTATGGATTTCTATAATATGACTATATGAGCACGTATATGTTCTCGGCCGTGTAATTACCAAAGTCTGGATATCGCTTCAAAATGAAAACAACTAATACAGCAGGTCGAAGACGAAGCCATTATCCTGACGGAAGCAAATCAGGTCGAAGACCTAAGCCAGGCACGTAAACTCAGTCATTGATGCGCTTCTAGTTAAAATCCTGCGACGCAAATTAATAATTAGTATACTTTAGAGTATTTAATAATTATTTAGTGTACTCGCGTGATTATAACTCGCGGGTTCCGCGTTATATCACGCTTCACGGAGAACTAAATTAAAGTCGAAATCCAAGATGGCTTCCTGACTTCCTTCGCGACTTGAGTGAAAGGTTGAATGACGTCGAATTGATATTTTATTTGAAACGAAATGTAATTGTCAAGGAAGACTCCCATTCATGCTTATTAAAAAGTAAGTTAAATGTTTGTATACTGCGAAGATGCTCTTCGATTACATTTTTACCTTTGGGCTTTGGTGATTTGTGTTCATGTGTTGACGACGGAGTGAAACGTTAACCTTTGCCTTTGGCAAGCTCACACTATTATTTTCAAATCATATATAAACCAAAATGTTGGCAACAGAAATTGAAGCAATGTGCAAAGTAATATTGACTTTGTTGGTTCTATAGACTATAGCTTATTTTAATTTATAATTTTAAAGCCAAATCACAAATGTTTGTTAATGTAGTATTAAAGTAGTTATCCCTGTTCCTATTGCCATAATTTATCTGTTTCAGCTGCAAATAAATCAAATTTCACAATGAAAAAATATATTAACACCAAATTTCTAAAGAAACCATTTAGTGTTATAAAATATTAGTATAAACAAACTAGGACTATCACAAATCCTCTATTGGTTGAGCTACTGGTCACTCTCTATATTACTATATAAGAGTGATAGCGCACGAGCAGCAAAAATAGTTGCTTTTCAAGGTGTTTAACAAGATTTCAGATAAGCTGTTGAATAATTTGTTTCAAATACATGTAATTTGTTGAAAATGTTAACCCTGCTTTTAGTAGAAACTGACCATGGTTGCTCATAGACAACTCAAGCTCGTTGTCTAATTGACAAATATAGATTCCATTTTGCCATCGTCTGTTCAGTTGTAGATGCACAGATGACGTCAGAACGTAGTACCTGTAAGAACAAAAAAAGTGGCCCACGAGCTACAGAGTAGAGTGGGTCACTGATGTTCTCACCACGATCTGACGTCCTCTATGTATCTATAACTGAACAGACAACAAAAAATGGAATATATTTGTTTTATACAATCAAAAACAACCCCAAAGGTTTGGGGCACAAAAAAAGAAAAACATAGCTGCTGACATGATTTGATGCCATCCATGTATCTGTCCTTCAATAGATCATGGGCAAGAACCAATGGAAATGCGTATATATAAGTCACGTGATTGTATAATTGTAAATTGTTAAATAGAAAATGTGTGCTCATTGTAGCAGGTCATTTGCAGTTTCTGTATTTTGTTTATAAATTATTGTTAATTTTGAGATTTTTATGTTTTAGATTGTTGATGTTGAGGAGTTACAGACCTTCATGGAATTAACACCATCCAACTGACTGGCGTATAATAGCGACATAAATATCTTTAACCAGCTTTTATATTCAACTCCACACGCAACCAATCCTATACTTTCTTCCATGTACGTATCATCCTATACTTTCTCCAGTGTATCAGTGTCTTACCAGTGAGAAAACATCTTATTGTGGATTTTGGATCATTCTTCTATGGGATGGCAAGCCACCCTAAGCAAGGGGACTACAAAAGAATGGCACATTGCTTACTTGCAAAAAATTCCCAGAGTTTTGATGGACAGTGTCAGTAATCCTTCAAAGTATTGGGTAGGTCAGAGTTTAATTATACATGCATATATGTTAAATTGTGATGCAATTATGTATATGGTTTTATATTTGTGTGGTAAAAACAGTATTTTACAAATTAGCATAGCAATTGAGTAAGATATTATTTTCACCACAATGTCACAAGAAGATAAAAATCATATCTTCAAACTAGTGATGCTTAATCCTTCGTGGACTAAATTGCGTGTAATCTTCATGTACACGCAGCATTTTTACACCCACTCTTCTATACACAAAGATTTGTGTATAACATGTAGACGCACTATACAAAGTTTTTTGCGTGTACCAGTAGCGAGCAGGGCTTAATATTCAAAAGGTGAGAAATAGACATCTGATAGTGTCTATAGAGGCATGGTGAATTATTTCATGTTGACATCGAATTTGTGCAAATTTATTATGACTCAATGAAGACACATCAGTTACAATGAGTATGCCTCAATTAGCTTTGTGTAGTCTGTGTAGCTTTGAGCGCAGTACACAATCTTGGACGTGTAATCGCTCTGCATGTACACTGAGACTCCATGCACTTTACACGCACGAAAGAGTTACAAAAACTATTAAGCGCCACTGTATGCTGGTACAATGTAATTTTATTTTCATTAATATAGCCACAATTTTCTCTTATAAAAATTCAAAGTGATCCTGACTTATCTCCTATTAGATTTTCTTATGCTAATTAATCAGGGCTTGAAATTATAAATTTTCTGAAGTATCCAAGTGGGATAACAGGTTTCTTAATTTGGTATCCCTCCTTGAAATCTAGTATCCCACTTTTGAATATACTAAAGATCTCAAATCAGTTGCAATATCTAAAATTAACTATAAAAGTTGGTGACAGTCAAGGACGGCGGAGCGTGTTTTGAAATTTGAAGTGGGGAGGCTAGAAGTGACAAAGAAGGGGGTAAATTAATTTCCAAAGAATACACTGTACGGAAAAACCTCGATCTAGATATTTCAGAGAAAAGTGGGTGGGGCTAAAGTTCCCCCGTCTCCGCCGTGCATGACAGTACCTGCATTATGCTACATTGCAAAATGTTATGTTATGTTACATTGTAAGACGTACGTTGCACTACATAACATTGCAAGATGATATGCCACATTATAATTTATAAGATGTTATTGTTACGCTACATTGTAAGGCGGTTACATTGTAAGATGTTACGTTACATTGTAAGATGTTACTTCAGATTCTGTAGCTGTGCGCTATCGAAATTTGTATTGTATCCCATTGGGATACTGAAGTTAAGACTTCTAGTATCCAAAACGAAAATCTAGTATCCTGTGGATATCGGGATACTGCAAATTTCAAGCCTGAATTAATAATAATAATAACAATAATAATAATAATAAAAATGGTTTATTCAATAGCATAGTATCCCTCATGGAAGGCTCTTCATCTATTGAAGACTAATATCTAATTACCGGTACAAGAAATTGATGTAATAATACCGTAGAATCTCGAAAGTAACCGGGGCAGCTACTTTCGAAATTAGTGACCTCTAAGGCGGCTACTTTCTGAGGGGCGGCTACTTTCTGAGGGGTGGTTTTTATTATTGGATAATTAGCTCATGAATTATTAATGCGTTTGAGAAATACAGTTGAGAGTAAATATAACCTGTGTGAATATAATATATATTATAATTTCTCTTTACAGTCATCTACAAATGTAGAGAACATTTTTAAAGACAAGCTGGTACAGTTTAAAATTACATGTATTGGATCATTGGAGGACATTTGACAAGTCTTTATTACTGGGGAGGGTCCGACATTCATGGAATGTTCAAACAAAGCATTGGTGGATCTGATTTATGTTTATTATGCATGATAGGGATCCTATCATTTCCTCAACACATTCTACTGGAATGCTCTATTTGCACCTTCATGGCAGAACTCAGAAGTAAGATGGAATAAACAATTGCAAACTGTGCAAATAGGGTAAACTGGTATTATTTATGTGATATATATATATATATATAATATATATATATATATATATATAATATATATATATATTATATATATATATATATATATATATATATATACAATATATAGTATATACAGTAGTTTGGAATTACACCAACCTATTAGATTATCATTCACTTCGTTTCTATACTGAATTTTGATTGGTTAGTTTACCTGCAAATAACTTACTGCAAATAATTTTCTGAGCATGCGCAATTGTAAAATTTGCCTTTTGCTGCAAATAATTTTCTGAGCATTTGAGTCATCTGAGTTATTTGCAACCTGGTTTGTATAAATGTCGACGCAGGCAGCTAAACTAACCAATCAAAATTCAGGATATAGAAACGAAGTGAATGATAATTTAACTTGTCCTGTTTAGTAGACCAAAAACCAACAGTGAAAACACGGAAAAGGTAACTAAAATGGTCCTACATGTAAATGTATTTCACAACAAATAGATTGAATGATAAAACAATTATTGAACTTGGCTCGCAGATCTACTCGCCACTGACAAATCACTATTTATCGTGCTCAACCTCGTCCAATAATTGTTGATTATTATATGTCTTGCGAGTCCGAACTGGCGTATTTGAACGCTGATTGGCTAACGTGCGGGTCCGTACTTTACCGTACGGACTCGGTGTACGGACCCGCACGGTATTACTCGATTAAAAAATGTTAAAAAAAATTTCTTAAAATAAAATAATTATATTCTTTTCAAAATGTTTTCCCTTTTGGTTGTTTTGTTGTCAATTATATCGAATCGCGACTGTGAGACCGCTCCGCTCGCGCTGACGTGGAGGAAGACGTACTGTACACGATAATGTTTTCTCTAAATTATTTCTCGTTGTAGTCGAGACATATAATAAATTCCTTATTAACCTCACAAGCTCGGTCCGTACGGGAAAATATTTTGCTTTCGATCTTTTGAGTACAGACCATCGCCCTTCGGGCTCGGTCTGTACTCAAAAGATCTCAAGCAAAATATTTTCCCGTACGGACCTCGCGCTCGGTTAATAAGTACTTAGTATTTGTATTATTTTATATTCACTCTATTATAATTATATAGCTGTCAATATAATGTTTATACAGTATATATATTTTTATTTATATCTATTCTATTATATAAATTCACCTGCTTTAAGGTTAATTTGTGACATTAGACTGATCCTTAAAACCATTTAATATTTATACATTAATATTTGCTAATTACTTGTGTAATGTAAAACCAATTGCGTTTTATTAGAAATATACCAGTTACAGTACAGTATGTCCAAACTACTTGGTTATTGCATGAGTATTTCTCTTTAAATGCAGCGGTGGATTTATATGGGGGGTGGACAGGGGTGTACACCCCTGTTGGCCTTGGTCAAGGGGGGTGCAAAAAATTAAATGTTTGAGGAATTCAAAACTTGTTATCAGTCTTAGACCAACTTAAGATTTGGAATTCAAGGCAGCACCAGTTCAAAATACTCAATATTAATAATTAATTTAGTTTGATACTATAATTGAATAAAGCAAATTCTTAATGTTGCTGTAAACGTCTAACATTATAAGCATTCTATAATGAAAATAGAAATTAAAAAAGCAATCAAATATTCAAATGTGAAAAAGCATGAGTTTTGCTATTAAAAAAGCATGAGTTTTAGCATGAGTTTTGCTATGTGCATGGTTAAATGGTCCATGATTACAATGATTACGTACATCATTTCAAGCGAGTTTGGCAACAAATAACGCATGTTTGCTGTCATAACAATATTGGGACAATTGGACAAATATATTTTAAATTTAATCAGGCACAAAGATTGAAAGATATTTATTCTATTTATTCAATATCTGTAAATTGTATTATTGTAACCAAGAAACTACTAGGTGCACTGTCACGACAGCTCGCTGCTGGGCAGTGCTGGATTCGGTGTGCTCGACTGCTCGCCCAGCACCCCTTGCTGGATCCACCACTGTTTAAATGATTTGTTAATGTTTAGCTGTGGTATCTAACACAACTTAAGGTGTGTTATCAAAGCTTTGTTAGATAACACACCTTAAGGCGTGTTAGATAACACAACCTAAGGTGTGTTACCAGTAACACAGCTTAAGGTGTGTTACCGATAACACACCTCAAGGTGTGTGAGATAACACACCTTATGGTGTGTTATCTAACACACCAAGGTGTGTTAGATAACACACCTAGGTGTGTTAGATAACACACCAAGGTGTGTTAGTTAACACACCTTTTCATAGAACACACCTTAAGGTGTGTTGTTTTTTGGACAAGTCAGAAACACACCTTAAGGTGTGTTGTTTAACCCATCTTAAGGTGTGTAGTTTTTTGGACAGAAAAGGTGTGTTAATTTACACACCTTATTTTTTAGAGTGTACAGGCCGCGGTAGTTACTTGTTTAGGAAATTTCTCGCAAGTCTTGTTAATATATATTACTTACATATATCAATCGAACCAATACATCATGGTAATCTCCGCTCTCCTTCTGAGTCTCGGTAGCTCAATGGTTAGAGCGTATCACTAGCAATCGGAAGGTTACAGTTTCGATTCCTGTCTGGGAATCAGAATAACTTTTTTTGAGGATATGAGCTTGACGATCGTCTATGTATCATCTGATTATTATTATTTTCATTATCACAATTAAGTATTATCACATCTCTTTGATGTTATAAAGAAACACTATAATTTTCGATTTAAAAAATGGGATGTTTTGGTTGTCACGAAAACCAGAACGAGTACCATACTTGCAAAAGCATGAAGTGCATTTGTTCCATTATCAAACAGCTATGTGAAGTTTTAAAAGTACAGTTTTTTCCACGTACAGTAATCTCTGGCATACCATAGTGCAGTTTTACCAAATGTTTATGGCATCATTATTATATATGGCTTTTTTTCAGTTACCAGTATTTTTATTAGTAGAAGTTTTAGTTATATAAAGGATTGCAAGTGGATTGCATTTGGATTGCTAATAAAGCTACAGTATTACTATATGTAATCATTGTTGGTCAATCAAGATATGGTCAATGAGATATGGTCTGGAAACTTGATATGGTCAATGAGATATGGTCTGGAAACTTGGCAAACTTCAAAACGGTTAACAAATGATCTGCGATTAATGTCAGCCTGTACCTCACAATGCATAACTCTTTTGTTTTAGGTTTATTACTTACCTGTTGTAGCACCGAGACTAGGTTTTGGCAGACTTTCTGTGTTGTTTTTCTTTCTATGTTGCGATAATGGCTGACTCGGCAGCTATCATAAATTTCTGTCATATGAATGTAAATGAGTTAGACAGAAATTATTATTTTGGCGGCACGGGAGCATCATGTGGTGAGCTATAGGAGAGTATATAAGGGCAAGTATAGCACGAGGACAGCATTCTAGGCCACAACCAACTCCTAGCTGTATTGTTTTAAGAGAGTTGATAATATCAACTTAACATATTCATCATTTCTTTTTACCCATATAGAAGTTGAAATGCATTTGTAAATTTGTAAATTTTGCATTGTATATTTTCAGGTTGGACCAGAAGTTGGATTACTGGTATAATGTATAACTTCACTGAAATGTCAATTGTACATAAACCTAAATTTATAAGATACTTTCATATCTTGATATATAATAATAGCTTTAACCTCCAAAGCCATGCTGCAGCATTGGTTGGAGAACACGTTCCATATTTTTTCCTAAAAGGTTTTTATGGTTTTCGTGTCTCGCTCAGCAATAAATATTGTAAGCAGTTGCGATGAGATGTTAAAATAAACAAAGTGAAAGGTTATTTGTAATGTATATACTGCTGCGGGTTGCTGGTCGCATATCCAAAATAAACAGGTTGTTCCTGAATAACTGTGTCGTTATTGATGAGTATAGTGTAGACAAAATTACCCTATTGTACATTGTTCCCTGCGCAGGCTAAAGTAGCCCGAGTTAGGCGTAACCTAGCGGGCATCTTGTTAATAATGAATTGGATGTTTATCTGGATGATACTCAGTTGGAAAATGTGAGCAGTGAAAAATTATTGAGTGTTATGGTTCAGAATAATCTTAATGGAGTTTGTAGTAAAATTAAATGTAATCTTTATTCACTTCATCGCATCAACGCCTTTCTACCTCGTACTGCCAGGAAACAATTTTTTAATAGTTTCATTTTACCTCACTTTGACTATTGCTTATAAATCTGGGGAAGCTGTGGGATCGACTTTTTAAGAAATCTATGAGATTAATCTCTGACCCATTTACATCTGAAGAAGACATGTATCGTGAAGTACGATGGTTTCCAATATCATATCGTTACAAATTAAATATGGTTACTTTAGTGTATAAAGGTCTTGATGACCTAACTCCAAGCATTATTAGTAGCTTATTGACTTACTATGAACCTAAAACTTGTATGTGCTTGCGTTCAGTGGAAGCAAAACATCTAGAAGTTCCTTTCACTAGATCTCGTATACACAAACCTGCTTTTAGTATTAATGGTCCAAAGTTATTTAATGAACTTCCTCTGTACATTCGTGAATCTAAATATTTTACATGTTTTAAATCAGCTTTCTATCATTATTTTTTATAATTTTTATCTTAGTACATGTACTATTTCATAATTATTTATTTATATCTATATAATAATTTTTGTATCTATTGTCCATATATATATATATATAGTACAATATCAACAGACACGTGTTTCGCTGTTCCACAGCTCATCAGTGTAGCTTGGTACAATCTAGACATGGGCATGAACACTAATTATACACAAACGATTGCCAGTGACAACCGCTTGTGGGATAAACAGCGGTCATGCGCACATCCAGAGAGCGTGAAGCGGTATAGGGCCAGAGTGCTCAAACTACCACAAGGGTAGTGGGCGTTGCATATTACCTATATATATATATAATATATATATATATATATATATATATATATATATATATATATATATATATATATATATATATATATATATATATATATATATATATATAGGCAATATTTGGCATTTCACTCGATCAAACTACATGTTGAAAGGATTTATGGTGAAGGAAAATTTCGAGTGTCGGAATACACACACCCCAAGACCAAACCGGGACCAGTTGCGAAAAACGCAACTTTGCGGCCTTCCGGCAGGAACCGAACCCGCGACCCTGCGACCGCCAGCGCAGCGCTCCGACCACCGAGCCACGGAAGCCGCTGCCGAGAGCCCAGCCACGAGCTCTGCACACATGGCGGTAATGCCGGATAAGATATATATGTTTATATATATATATATATATATATATATATATATATATATATATATATATATATATATATATATATATATATATATATATATATATATATATATATATATATATAAATATATATATATATATATATATATATATATATATATATATATATATATATATATATATATATATATATATATATATATATATATATATATATATATATACATATATATATATATATATACATATATATATATACATATATCATATATATATATATATATATATATATATATATATATATATATATATATATATATATATATATATATATATATATATATATATATATATATATGTATATATATATATATATATATGTATATATATATATATGTATATATATATATAATATATATATATATGTTTATATATATATATATATATGTATATATATATATATATATATATATATATATGTTTATATATATATATATATATATATATATATATATATATATATATATATATATATATATATATATATATATATATATATATATATATATATATATATTTTCGCTTACCTCAAAACTGGTCTGCTACAACTTGTTTCATCTGTAAAAGAATCTTCAGGCAGTGAATATATATATATATTTATTATATACATTTTTACTGGATTCTGATTGGCTTAGAGGAGCGCAATAAAATCATTTATTGCACTCGAGTGCAATAAATGAAAAGAGAGAAGACACTGGGAACAAATTTGACAATAAAATTCAAAATGGTGGCCTATTCTGCAATGGAAAGTTTTCACATTTCCAACGACTTGTGGTACACTATGAATTAAAAATTCCATGTAAATATTTTGAAATGAGTACAAAGAACACCAAGAGTGAAAATGTTTGTTGTCAACTAATGAAACAAGACGTTTTTTAAAGACTTGGAAGAAGATGAAGCGTACGTGTCGTAATTTTGTCATGCATATAATAAATGAGTAATCGGTATGATTTTGCTCGTGCAATTAAGGATTTACACTACTCGTGATATCAAATATCACTCGTGGTGTAAATCCTTAATTGCACTCGCTATCATACGATTACCTATATATATATATATATATATATATATATATATACATATATATATATATATATATATATATATATATATATATATATATATATATATATATATATAATATATATATATATATATATAATATATATATATATATATATATATATATATATATATATATATATAGCAAAGTGAAAAGGTGGTAAACTGCCAAGAATTTAGTGACGAGATACTGACGTTTCGAGCGGAGCCCTTCATCAGAGTAAGACGAGATGAAATGAAATAATTATATCTTATTGAATGGTTTGGCATATAATACGGCCGGGTATTTTACGAGTTTCTCAAATTCCCGGCCGTATTATATGCCAAACCATTCAATGAGGTTTTTATTATATGACTACTTGCAGAAATTGAATAAGTTTGTATTTATTTCATTTCCTCGTTTGTTTGTGATACGTTGTCAGACGTTGTTTCTGTTAAACTGTCCATTGCTTTGAGACTATTCATCGTCAAAGTCGTCAGAGTTTAACGAAAATAATAAGGCGTCGTTCATGTCTGTACTTACATTTTCAAAATTAAAAAGACAGTTCGCATCCGCCATTTTAGGCTTTGGTTTAAAGCCGCAAAAAAATCCGTATTTTTGTTCTGTTCAGAAGAGGAGAAATACGGATTTTACCATGCAATAACGCCTGGTATTTGTTCTGTTCTCGTGCCCTTATATGGAAGAATTACGTCATTGTCATATAATAAATAGGGCTTATATATATATATGCCAAAAGGGTGTCACAAGTAGAAAGTAGCCAATCAAATGCACGGTAGATAAACAAACTAATAATTAATGAGATGGGAAACGTTAGATCATTTGCTATTTTTAACAGTCGATCAGCAAGCAGACTGAGGGGGCGGGAGAAATGACAGGTCCAATATTCAAGGGGATTAGGCGATAATATTAGCATAAGAAACAAAAACTTGAAAAGGAATGAAAGTGCATACGCGAATAATAAAAAAATTATAATAATAAAGGTTCCAAGTAAACTAAAATAACCAAAAACTTGTAGGAAATTAAATAAAAGAAAAACGTTCGTTAAGACCAAGAGGATGTGTGGTGCCAAGTTTAAAAATGAGACGCTTTTCTTGCCGCTTGCGGTTATCGTTGCCACCGGAGATGGGAAGGATGGCACAGACTTTCATGTCTGAAACCAAATGGTTGGAGCTGTTGAAATGGCGGGCTACAGGTTTGTCACCATAATTGATCCTCACGGAACGAAGATGTTCAGCAAACCTGTCTGAAAGACGTCCCCCAGTTTCACCGATGTAGATTTTAGGCCATTTATCGCATGAAATGCAATAAATTATGTTGGTGGACGTGCATGAAAAAGCATGACGGATTGTGTGGTCGAATTTGGGGGCAGTAATAACTGTAGTGGGATTGAGAAAAGCGCATGTGTTACAGCGGTAACGGCCGCAAGAAAATGTTCCCGCTGGTGCCGAGGTATTTTGTTTAAGGGCACTATGTACTAAGGAGTCACGAATGTTTTTATTGCGGCGAAAAGATACCAAAGGGTTGTCGGTGAAAATGGCTGACGTCTCAGGATCATTTTGTAAAATGTGAAAATTCCGATTAATAAAATGTTTAACTTTAAAATTGAAAGGATGAAATGTTAGAACTAAAGGAATTTTATTGTTTGAAACTCGTTCCAAAGATGGTTCAAGGGCGTCTAAACGGGGGACGAGAAACGCTTTCTGAACGGCGAGGTCTAAAAGGTTGGTAGGGTAACCACGTTGGACAAAAAAAGATCTCATTTCCATTGATTTGACTTGAAAATCTTGGTCGTCGCTACACTCTAAAAAATAAGGTGTGTAAATTAACACACCTTTTCTGTCCAAAAAACTACACACCTTAAGATGGGTTAAACAACACACCTTAAGGTGTGTTTCTGACTTGTCCAAAAAACAACACACCTTAAGGTGTGTTCTATGAAAAGGTGTGTTAACTAACACACCTTGGTGTGTTATCTAACACACCTAGGTGTGTTATCCAACACACCTTGGTGTGTTAGCTAACACACCATAAGGTGTGTTATCTCACACACCTTGAGGTGTGTTATCGGTAACACACCTTAAGGTGTGTTATTGCTAACACACCTTAGGTTGTGTTATCTAACACGCCTTAAGGTGTGTTATCTAACAAAGCTTTGATAACACACCTTAAGGTGTGTTATCTAAATACACCTTAAGTTGTGTTAGATACCACAGCTAAAACATTAACAAATCATTTAAACAGTGGTGGATCCAGCAAGGGGTGCTGGCCGAGCAGCCAAGCACACCGAACCCAGCACTGCCCAGCAGCGTGCTGTCGTGACAGTGCACCTAGTAGTTTCTTGGTTGCAATAATACAATTTACAGAGATTGAATAAATAGTATAAATATCTTTCAATCTTTGTTGCCTGATTAAATTTAAAATATATTTGTCCAATTGTCCCAATATTGTTATGACAGCAAACATGCGTTATTTGTTGCCAAACTCGCTTGAAATGATGTAATCATTGTAATCATGTAATGATCAGTTGATCACATGTTTTGATGTTAAACCATTTAACCATGCACATAGCAAAACTCATGCTTTTTACATTTGAATATTTGATTGCTTTTTTAATTTTCTATTTTCATTATCGAATACTTATAATGTTAGACGTTTATAGCAAAATTAAGAATTTGCTTTATTCAATTATTAGTATCAAACTAAATTAATTATTAATATTGAGTATTTTTGAACTAGTGCTGCCTTGAGTTCCAAATCTTAAGTTGGTCTAACACTGATAACAAGTTTTGAATACCGCAAACATTTAATTTTTTGCACACCCCCTTGACCAAGGCCAACAGGGGTGTACACCCCTGTCCACCCCCCCCCCCCCATATAAATCCACCACTGCATTTAAAGAGAAATACTCATGCAATAAACAAGTAGTTTGGACATACTGTACTGTAACTGGTATATTTCTAATAAAACGCAATTGGTTTTACATTACACAAGTAATTAGCAAATATTAATGTATAAATATCAAATAGTTTTAAGGATCAGTCTAATGTCACAAATTAACCTTAAAGCGAGGTATTAAAGTGGCCCAAAACTGATACCAATAACCACGCAAACTAACCACAGACCACATCCACTTTATAGTAGATTACACCAAGTCCTCAATATATGTTGTATATTAGTATTATCAGTATATTAGGGTTATTTTTGGGGTTTCCTGTACTTAAACAGGTTTGCAAAACAAAACAACAAATTGCCTAACAAGGTGGATAATAATAACCAGCCCAAAACAACAAAGATCCTAACCCGCCACCTTACGAGTTTTTCTATTTAGGTTACGGTTTCTACTGCCGGTTAGAAAACTCGCGTTAGGCGGGGGGTTAGGATCTTTGTTGTTTTGGGGTCGGTTATTATTATCCACCCGTTAGGCAAATTGTTGTTTCGTTTCGCAAACCCATATTTAAGTACAAGAAACCTCAAAAAAATAACACTAATACTGATAATACATGTACTAATACACTAACTGTAATTACTATAACATTATAAATCACTACAACACATATTAAGGACTTGGTGTAATCTACTATAAAGTGGATGTGGTCCGTGGTTAGTTTGCGTGGTTATGGTATCAGTTTTGGGCCACTTTAATACCTCTAATACCTCTTTACCCCTTGTGAAATACATTTACATGTAGGACCATTTTAGTTACATTTTTCATGTTTTCACTGTTTGTTTTTGGTCTACTAAACAGGACAAGTTAGATTATCATTCACTTCGTTTCTATATCCTGAATTTTGATTGGTTAGTTTACCTGTAAACTAACCAATCAAAATTCAGGATAGAAACGAAGTGAATGATAATCTAAAAGGTTGGTGTAATTCCAAACTACTGTATATACTATATACTGTATATTATATATATATATATATATATATATATACTGTAATATATATATATATCACATCAATAATATCAGTTTACCCTATTTGCACAGTTTGCAATTGTTTATTCCATCTTACTTCTGAGTTCTGCCATGAAGGTGCAAATAGAGCATTCCAGTAGAATGTGTTGAGGAAATGATAGGATCCCTATCATGCATAATAAACATAAATCAGATCTACCAATGCTTTGTTTGAACATTCCATGAATGTCGGATCCTCCCCAGTAATAAAGACTTGTCGAATGTCCTCCAATGATCCAATACATGTAATTTTAAACTGTACCAGCTTGTCTTTAAACATGTTCTCTACATTTGTAGATGACTGTAAAGAGAAATTATAATATATATTATATTCATACAGGTTATATTTACTCTCAACTGTATTTCTCAAATGCATTAATAATTCATGAGCTAATTATCCAATAATAAAGACCCATCTAGCCATGGGATTGCATTTGGATAACTAAGTCAAACACCGTGTCTCAGAACAGTAAAATATCCTAATTACGTATGCCGATCAAATGTATTGTAGTGTTTCAACTAACATAACCCTCCCATGAGAGAATATCATCCAATCATATCAAATATAACCTATACTTGTGTTAATTTGGGAAGCTATTTAAACAACTCCAGCTCGTGTCGCACCGGGATATCCAAACACTCGAAAACAATTAACAAAAACACTCGCACTACACGCTCGTGTTTTCATACATTGTTTTCTCGTGTTTGGATATCCCGGTGAAACACTCGCTGTCGTTGTTCAAATATTACGTGAATGATTGTCACTATTTGTGATATGATTGTCACCATTAAATAGTGGTGTTGGTCATGTGGCTTTCACTTTGGTATGGCCAGGTTCACTTGGCAGTTGCCCATCCTGCCTGATGCTACTGGTTATATCTATAACAAGCCTGCAATTCACCACCCCCTGTAATTCATACAGTAAGATGAAATGTTGTTTACCGTTCCTTAATATATTTTCTAGTTCCAGAGTTTATAAAGATTTAAAGATGTCAAAATCAAGGGAAAATACAGAACAAACAAATTGCTGATTCAGCACAACTTTATGACGTCATATTGTTTGAATGTTAGTTTGGTGAATGTTTAAATTAACTATAGCTCAGTTACTATATGCCAGAATTAAATGAACCTTTACACACAGATAGTGAAAGATGAAACACAGTTGATAATGTCACTGATTTTGTTGTCAAGGTAACACTGTTGTACCCAGGCCCTTGCACGGATTTTATAAAACACACTGTATTTATCACTGGGTGTATAATTTTCAAATTATTATAGTATAAATTTATTTTAGGCATGCATAGGTATGACAAGCACATGTCTGATATTATTTTATTCTTATCAAGACAGAGTATGAAGGTGTTTTATAAAATCTGTGCAAGGGGCCTGGGTACAACAGTGTTACCTTGACAACAAAATTAGTGACATTATCAACTGTGTTTCATCTTTCACTATCTGCGTGCAAAGGTTCATTTGATTCTGACATATTAGTTCATTTAAACATTCACCAAACTAACATTCAAACAATATGATGTCATACTCATAAATTTGTGCTGAATCAGCAATTTGTTTGTGCCATATTTTCCCTTGATTTTGACATCTTTAAATCTTTATAACTCTGGAACTAGAAAATATATCAAGGAATGGTAAACAGCATTTTGGTAAAAACATTTAGTTTAAACTCTAATTTTATCTTGATTAGATTTCAGTGACATTGTATTTTATCTATAGTAAGAACGCTGTCAAACATATTTATTGACATTTCTGACTATTCATTATGTTGTAATTATTCTAATTAGTTATTTTATACGTCCTCATTCTATTTATCATATTATAATATAACCTAATATATATTGTACTTAAGGCCAAATAAAAAAAAATTGTGTAGTTCCGGTTACCCGACCGACCCTAGCTCAGCTCGCCCGTCCCTGTAAATTTTGTGACATATTTTTGCACCAAATGACTATTAGCCATAAAAAGGGTAGGTTTTATAGTTTTTACACAGACTTTAATGATAAAATAAGTTTTACCCTGTTAAATAGCGTAAATAAGATCACTACGTGACCTGCCACCGTCGCTGGCTTTGTAACAATCGCCATTTTGCTAAATTAGTTCCCAGGCCGTCATTCTTGCACAACAATATAATGGAACAAGATGATGGCCTGTGTGGCATAGAACAAAAACTTTTCTCAAAAATAATAAAATCCCGACCTACCTACCCTAATTTTTTTAAGATGTACCCAGGCGCTTGTTTGCTAACTCGACGCGTGAACCACATAATTTTAATTTACTTTTAATTTATTTATTTTTAATTCATAATTTACTTGGCCTAATTTCCTAGAATAAGTAATTATGTTATATACCGTAGAATCTTGAAAGTAACCGCCCACCGAAAGTAGCGGCCCCCTCGAAAGTAGCCACTTTTTTAAACAATTACTACGAACACCCGAAAGTAGCTGCCCCTCTTAAAGTAACTGCCTCCCCTGAAAGTAGCCGCCCCTCCGATCTTAAAGTAATGCCCCCCCCCCCCCGAAAGTAGCCATAACTATTGTATAAATAAGTTGTAACATCTGTTTAACAATGTATTTTGAATGGCATGGACTAAAACATGTATAAAACTATATCAAATATTCAGGAATTTCAGACAGTAGTTATAAGTTTGTCTTTGTCATCGTTCAGAGACGTCCTGTTCCATTTCCGTTCGGTATCTGAATATTCAGTATCGAGTACGGTAAATTATTAGCATTAGAAATTAAGTAACAACTCTTATATAATTTAATCAAAATAAAACAAAACTTTGAAACGTTGTGCAAAATGTACAGTGGTGGTTAAAACTTGGCCGATGCTAAAAATAACAACCCAAAAGTAACCGCCCCTCAGAAAGTAGCCGCCTTAGAGGTCACTAATTTCGAAAGTAGCTGCCCCGGTTACTTTCGAGATTCTACGGTATTATTACATCAATTCCTTGTACCGGTAATTAGATATTAGTCTTCAATAGATAAAGAGCCTTCCATGAGGGATACTATGCTATTGAATAAACCATTTTTATTATTATTGTTATTATTATTAATTAGCATAAGAAAATCTAATAGGAGATAAGTCAGGATCACTTTGAATTTTTATAAGAGAAAATTGTGGCTATACGAATGAAAATAAAATTACATTGTACCAGTATACAGTGGCGCTTAATAGTTTTTGTAACTCTTTCGTGCGTGTAAAGTGCATGGAGTCTCAGTGTACATGCAGAGCGATTACACGCACAAGATTGTGTACTGCGCTCAAAACTACACAGACTACACAAAGCTAATTGAGGCATAATACTCATTGTGATGTGTCTTCATTGAGGCATAATAAATTCTTTCATTTTGATTTGCACAAATTCGATGTCAACATGCCTCTATAGACACTATCAGAGTGGGTGTAAAAATGCTGCGGGTACACGAAGATTACACGCAATTTAGTCCACGAAGGTGTTACAAAACTTTTAAGCATCACTAGTTTGAAGATATGAATTTTATCTTCTTGTGACATTGTGGTGAAAATAATATTTTACTCAATTGCTATGCTAATTTGTAAAATACTGTTTTTTACCACACAAAGATAAAACCATATACATAATTGCATCACCATTTAACATCATATATGTATGTAAAATTAAACTCTGACCTACCCAATACTTTGAAGGATTACTGTCCATCAACTCTGGGAATTTTTTGCAAGTAAGCAATGTGCCATTCTTTTGTAGTCCCCTTGCTTAGGGTGGCCCATAGAAGAATGATCCAATATCCACAATAAGATGTTTTCTCACTGGTAAGACACTGATACACGGAAGAAAGTATAGGATTGGTTGTGTGTGGAGTTGAATATAAAGGCTGGTTAAATATATTTATGTCACTATTATACGCCAGTCAGTTGGATGGTGTTAATTCCATGAAGGTCTGTAACTCCTCAACATCAACTATCTAAAACATAAAAATCTCAACATTAACAATAACTTATAAACAAAATACAGAAACTGCAAATGACCTGCTACAATGAGCACACATTTTCTATTTAACAATTTACAATTATACAATCATGTGACTTATATACGCATTTCCATTGGTTCTTGCCCATGATCTACTGAAGGACAGATACATGGATGGCGTCAAATCATGTCAGCAGCTATGTTTTTCTTTTTTCGTGCCCCAAATCTTTGGGGTTGTTTTTGATTGTATAAAACAAATAGATTCCATTTTTTGTTGTCTGTTCAGTTATAGATACATAGAGGACGTCAGATCGTGGTAAGAACATCAGTGACCCACTCGACTCTGTAGCTCGTGGGCCACTTTTTTTGTTCTTACTACGTTCTGACGTCATCTGTGCATCTATAACTGAACAGACAATGGCAAAATCGAATCTATTTGTCAATTAGACAACGAGCTTGAGTTGTCTATGAGCAACCATGGTCAGTTTCTACTAAACGCAGAGTTAACATTTTCAACAAATTACATGTATTTGAAACAAATTATTCAACAGCTTATCTGAAATGTTGTTAAACACCTTGAAAAGCAACTATTTGTGCTGCTCGTGCTCTATCACTCTTATATAGTAATATAGAGAGTGACCAGTAGCTCAACCAATAGAGGATTTGTGATAGTCCTAGTTTGTTTATACTAATATTTTATAACACTAAATGGTTTCTTTAGAAATTTGGTGTTCATATATTTTTTCATTGTGAAATTTGATTAATTTGCAGCTGAAACAGATAAATTATGGCTATAGGAACAGGGATAACTACTTTAATACTACATTAACAAACATTTGTGATTTGGCTGTAAAATTATAAATTAAAATAAGCTATAGTCTATAGAACCAACAAAGTCAATATTACTTTGCACATTGCTTCAATTTCTGTTGCCAACATTTTAATTTATATATGATTTGAAAATAATAGTGTGAGCACTGCCATGCAATCTGCCAAAGGCAAAGGTTAACGTTTCACTCCGTCGTCAACACATGAACACAAATCACCAAAGCCCAAAGGTAAAAATGTAATCGAAGAGCATCTTCGCAGTATACAAACATTTAACTTACTTTTTAATAAGCATGAATGGGAGTCTTCCTTGACAATTACATTTCGTTTCAAATAAAATATCAATTCGACGTCATTCAACCTTTGACTCAAGTCGAGAAGGAAGACAGGAAGCCATCTTGGATTTCGACTTTAATTGAAGCGTGATATAACGCGGAACCCGCGAGTTATAATCACGCGAGTACACTAAATAATTATTAAATACTCTAAAGTATACTAATTATTAATTTGCGTCGCAGGATTTTAACTAGAAGCGCATCAATGACTGAGTTTACGTACCTGGCTTAGGTCTTCGACCTGATTTGCTTCCGTCAGGATAATGGCTTCGTCTTCGACCTGCTGTATTAGTTGTTTTCATTTTGAAGCGATATCCAGACTTTGGTAATTACAACGGCCGAGAACCCACTGATATCTTTCGTTAAATGAACAAGCGAACCAATTAATTCATACGTGCTCATATTATAGAAATCCATAACGTGAAAATCGTATTGGAAGGTAAAAGCGATAACTGCGTGTCTCGTGCAGTGATCACAACCAAACAAACAAATTCAGCGCGCAGCGTTCTCATTGGTTAAGAATTATGACGCCAAGGTACAACCCGCATCCACCCGCATTGCTTCTCCAGAACCTTAGAACCCAACCTCGTACCCAGGCTCTTCCTGTTCCATGCGCTATATTTATGAATTTTTGGTTAAAAATGTTGTTAAAGACACAAAAAGTTCATTCCATCCGCCAAACTGACGTCTCAGCGCCTTCGATTCCTGGCAGTCGAAAGTTCTCGACGTCATTTTAGCTCATGTTTGAGAGTGTTAACAAAGTTCCTCGATTTATCTACACGCGCGCCATATTGATTGAGTTCACAAGGGAGACTTGATCGCGAAATGGCGCGCACGTGTAAATAAATCACCTTTTCGGATGCCAGAGTTGCCTGCGGAGGAAGCTACGCAGTTACAAAAAATAACATTTTTTTATGAATGGAGCAGATACATATCATATTCCATGTCATTTCTTACACCTTCATATGTTATTCGGAAGATATGTTTTAGTGAAAGGCGGTTAATCTAAATGTGTGTTAATCAAAAGGTGTGTTATTAAGGTGTGTTACTGAAAACTTGTGTTAATCAAAAGGTGTGTTACTGGAAACGTGTTTTGCTGAAAAGGTGTGTTAATCAAAAGGTGTGTTTATCAAAAGGAGTGTTATTTGAAAGGTGTGTTATTTTGGAGGGTGTATTATTTAGAAAGGTGTGTTATCAAAAAGGTGTGTTATCAAAAAGGTGTGTTATGAGTAAGGTGTGTTGTCAAAAAGGTGTGTTATATTTGAAAAGGTGTGTTAATGTAAAAGGTGTGTTATTGCAAAAAGGTGTGTTTTCTTTCAAAGGTGTGTTAAATTACACACCTTTGGTTGCGAAAAGGTGTGTAATCTAAAGGTGTGTTAACTAAAGGTGCGTTAGTTAACACACCTAGGTGTGTTAATGAACACACCTAGGTGTGTTAATGAACACACCAAGGTGCGTTAATGAACACACCAAGGTGTGTTTTTTTAAATAATTGTCAAAAGGTGTGTTAAATTAACACACCTTGGTGTGTTTTCTAACACACCTTGGTGTGTTTTCTAACACACCCTTTTTTAGAGTGTACATAAGCGGCGAAGACGCAAGAATTGAGAGTAAGGGATGGATTGCTTAGTGTGGTTGGGATGAGAGGATGAAAATAGAAGATAACTATGGGAGTCAGTAGGCTTGTACGAGACCGACGTTTTCAGCGAATCACCATTAATCGAAATTAAAATATCAAGGAACGACACAGAGGTCTCGCTGATTTCCCACGTGAACTTCAGAGCAGGATGAAAATCATCAACAAAGTTGATGAACTGCTCTAAAAAGGACACGTGAATACGACGCTGTTCCTAAACAGTCATCGATAAATCTCCCGAAAAAATCAGGCAAGGGACCCGTGTATTGTTCAAAGATCTGTTTTTCAACATAACCAACAAATAAATTAGCATAGCTTGGACCCATTTTTGGTGCCCATCGCAACACCACTTATTTGTTGATAATGTTCACACATCAAACGAAAAATTGTTAAGGGTAAGCACTAGTTCTGCTAAGCGGAGTAACGTGGTTGTGGAGGGTTCTAAATTAGTGCGCTGATCAAAGAAAAACTTCAGAGCTTCAAGTCCATCACAACGGGGAATGACGGTGTATAAGGACTTGACGTCCATCGTGAAAATTAATTTATCGGAACTACTGAAACGTAACTGGTCGAAAATTTGCAAGGCATGTTTAGTATCTTTGATATAAGAAGGCAACTTCTTAACCAAAGGATACATAACGTTGTCTAGAAAACTGGAAACGAGCTCGGTGGGGCAACTACAAGCGGAAACAATCGGCCTGCCAGGATTGTTAGGTTTATGGATTTTAGGTAGGAAATATATGACAGGCGTTCTGGGTGTTGTTAATATAAGGTTAGATGCAGAGGCAGGCAATTCACCGGCTTGGATGAAATTCTTGATGGTAGTTTTGACGGATTTTTGGTGAGATTGAGTGGGATCGGAATTCAACTTAGTATAAAAAATGGTGTCGCTGAGTTGTTGAAGAGCCTCTTGTCGATACAAGTCCGCTCTCCAGACAACTACAGCGCCACCTTTGTCCGCAGGTTTTATGACAACGTCATTTCGGCATCGTAATGAATTCAAAGCTAGAAGCTCTTCTTTGTTAAGGTTATGAACTTGTTTTCTGCGCGGAGGTTGCAATTTATCAATGTCATGGCGGCATTGTCTTACGAAAAGATCAAGGGAAGAAAAATCACCTTCGGATGGAGACCAAGACGACTTCTTGGGGTTGAGTTCTTCGAAAATATCCTTATTGCTATTGAAAGTGGGCTTATCATGAAAAAAGGCTTTGAGGCGCATGCGGCGGAAGAAAGATTCGGTATCCTCTTTAACTGAAAATAGATCGATGGGCCCGGAGTTGGGAACAAACTTGAGACCTTTCGCAAGAACAGATCTCTCGGGGTCAGATAATGGCAAATCAGAGGGAATAGTGAAAACAAGACGAGTGACTTCGTTAGAGGAACTAGTGCTTTGGGAGGGATTCGGGGAAGGACCCAGTAATTTGGCCAATTTGGACGCCTTAACGTCTTTAAGAAAAACATAGAGTCTGGAATTTAGCATGCGAATTTGTTGAACGATAGTGGTAAACAAAATAGGTGGGCAGACCTGGGAGAGAGAGGACTTACATCCCGAGATGTCGTCATCAGTATGTTGTAAATTACTGGACATAGATTTAATAGTGATACGCATCAAACGACGGGAATGACTCGAACAAGCCGCTGATATGTGATGGGAATAACGACGATCGATAGCGGGGAGATTAAAAGACAATAAATCAAAAGAGGATCTAAAACCGTAGGGAATGACCCCCCGATATAAACAACGACTAATAAAAGTAATGTGACTGCAAAAACGGGTTTTAGATAAAATAAGGTCAAACAAACGTAGAGCATGATTACTGATCGACGGTAAAAAAGGAAGCAAATAACTTACCATTTCGTGACGGAGACTTTGACGAAACTTCTTAAGGTTAGATTAAATTTATTTTTAAGGTTAAATTTATTTTCACGATGGACGTCAAGTCCTTATACACCGTCATTCCCCATTGTGATGGACTTGAAGCTCTGAAGTTTTTCTTTGATCAGCGCACTAATTTAGAACCCTCCACAACCACGTTACTCCGCTTAGCAGAACTAGTGCTTACCCTTAACAATTTTTCGTTTGATGGTGAACATTATCAACAAATAAGTGGTGTTGCGATGAGCACCAAAATGGGTCCAAGCTATGCTAATTTATTTGTTGGTTATGTTGAAAAACAGATCTTTGAACAATACACGGGTCCCTTGCCTGATTTTTTCGGAAGATTTATCGATGACTGTTTAGGAACAGCGTCGTGTTCACGTGTCCTTTTAGAGCAGTTCATCAACTTTGTTGATGATTTTCATCCTGCTCTGAAGTTCACGTGGGAAATCAGCGAGACCTCTATGTCGTTCCTTGATATTTTATTTCGATTAATGGTGATTCGCTGAAAACGTCGGTCTCGTACAAGCCTACTGACTCCCATAGTTATCTTCTATTTTCATCCTCTCATCCCAACCACACTAAGCAATCCATCCCTTACTCTCAATTCTTGTGTCTTCGCCGTTTATGTAGCGACGACCAAGATTTTCAAGTCAAATCAATGGAAATGAGATCTTTTTTTGTCCAACGTGGTTACCCTACCAACCTTTTAGACCTCGCCGTTCAGCAAGCTTTTCTCGTCCCCCGTTTAGACGCCCTTGAACCATCTTTGGAACGAGTTTCAAACAATAAAATTCCTTTAGTTCTAACATTTCATCCTTTCAATTTTAAAGTTAAAAATATTATTAATCGGAATTTTCACATTTTACAAAATGATCCTGAGACGTCAGCCATTTTCACCGACAACCCTTTGGTATCTTTTCGCCGCAATAAAAACATTTGTGACTCCTTAGTACATAGTGCCCTTAAACAAAATACCTCGGCACCAGCGGGAACATTTTCTTGCGGCCGTTCCCGCTGTAACACATGCGCTTTTCTCAATCCCACTACAGTTATTACTGCCCCCAAATTCGACCACACAATCCGTCATGCTTTTTCATGCACGTCCACCAACATAATTATTGCATTTCATGCGATAAATGCCCTAAAATCTATATCGGTGAAATTGGGCGACGTCTTTCAGACAGGTTTGCTGAACATCTTCGTTCCGTGAGGATCAATGATGGTGACAAACCTGTAGCCCGCCATTTCAACAGCTCCAACCATTTGGTTTCAGACATGAAAGTCTGTGCCATCCTTCCCATCTCCGGTGGCAACGATAACCGCAAGCGGCAAGAAAAGCGTCTCATTTTTAAACTTGGCACCACACATCCTCTTGGTCTTAACGAACGTTTTTCTTTTATTTAATTTCCTACAAGTTTTTGGTTATTTTAGTTTACTTGGAACCTTTATTATTATTAATTTTTTATTATTCGCGTATGCACTTTCATTCCTTTTCAAGTTTTTGTTTCTTATGCTAATATTATCGCCTAATCCCCTTGAATATTGGACCTGTCATTTCTCCCCGCCCCCTCAGTCTGCTTGCTGATCGACTGTTAAAAATAGCAAATGATCTAACGTTTCCCATCTCATTAATTATTAGTTTGTTTATCTCCAGTGCATTTGATTGGCTACTTTCTACTTGTGACACCCTTTTGGCATATATATATAAGCCCTATTTATTTCATTTCATCTCGTCTTACTCTGATGAAGGGCTCCGCTCGAAACGTCAGTATCTCGTCACTAAATTCTTGGCAGTTTACCACCTTTTCACTTTGCTATATATTCAAAACACTGTCTACGCAGCACTCTACTTTTTTACTACTCTCGATATTCTATATACCGCTGCGACATGCCTAACCTTAAGAAGTTTCGTCAAAGTCTCCGTCACGAAATGGTAAGTTATTTGCTTCCTTTTTTACCGTCGATCAGTAATCATGCTCTACGTTTGTTTGACCTTATTTTATCTAAAACCCATTTTTCCAGTCACATTACTTTTATTTCGTTGTTTATATCGGGGGGTCATTCCCTACGGTTTTAGATCCTCTTTTGATTTATTGTCTTTTAATCTCCCCGCTATCGATCGTCGTTATTCCCATCACATATCAGCGGCTTGTTCGAGTCATTCCCGTCGTTTGATGCGTATCACTATTAAATCTATGTCCAGTAATTTACAACATACTGATGACTACATCTCGGGATGTAAGTCCTCTCTCTCCCAGGTCTGCCCACCTATTTTGTTTACCGCTATCGTTCAACAAATTCGCATGCTAAATTCCAGACTCTATGTTTTTCTTAAAGACGTTAAGGCGTCCAAATTGGCCAAATTACTGGGTCCTTCCCCGAATTCCTCCCAAAGCACTAGTTCCTCTAACGAAGTCACTCGTCTAGTTTTCACTATTCCCTCTGATTGGCCATTATCTACCCCGAGAGATCTGTTCTTGCGAAAGGTCTCAAGTTTGTTCCCAACTCCGGGCCCATCGATCTATTTTCAGTTAAAGAGGATACCGAATCTTTCTTCTGCCGCATGCGCCTCAAAGCCTTTTTTCATGATAAGCCCACTTTCAATAGCAATAAGGATATTTTCGAAGAACTCAACCCCAAGAAGTCGTCTTGGTCTCCATCCGAAGGTGATTTTTCTTCCCTTGATCTTTTCGTAAGACAATGCCGCCATGACATTGATAAATTGCAACCTCCGCGCAGAAAACAAGTTCATAACCTTAACAAAGAAGAGCTTCTAGCTTTGAATTCATTACGATGCCGAAATGACGTTGTAATAAATCCTGCGGACAAAGGTGGCGCTGTAGTTGTCTGGAGAGCGGACTTGTATCGACAAGAGGCTCTTCGTCAACTCAGCGACACCATTTTTTATACTAAGTTGAATTCCGATCCCACTCAATCTCACCAAAAATCCGTCAAAACTACCATCAAGAATTTCATCCAAGCCGGTGAATTGCCTGCCTCTGCATCTAACCTTATATTAACAACCCCCAGAACGCCTGTCATATATTTCCTACCTAAAATCCATAAACCTAACAATCCTGGCAGGCCGATTGTTTCCGCTTGTAGTTGCCCCACCGAGCTCGTTTCCAGTTTTCTAGACAACGTTATGTATCCTTTGGTTAAGAAGTTGCCTTCTTATATCAAAGATACTAAACATGCCTTGCAAATTTTCGACCAGTTACGTTTTCAGTAGTTCCGATAAATTTATTTTCACGATGGACGTCAAGTCCTTATACACCGTCATTCCCCATTGTGATGGACTTGAAGCTCTGAAGTTTTTCTTTGATCAGCGCACTAATTTAGAACCCTCCACAACCACGTTACTCCGCTTAGCAGAACTAGTGCTTACCCTTAACAATTTTTCGTTTGATGGTGAACATTATCAACAAATAAGTGGTGTTGCGATGGGCACCAAAATGGGTCCAAGCTATGCTAATTTATTTGTTGGTTATGTTGAAAAACAGATCTTTGAACAATACACGGGTCCCTTGCCTGATTTTTTCGGAAGATTTATCGATGACTGTTTAGGAACAGCGTCGTGTTCACGTGTCCTTTTAGAGCAGTTCATCAACTTTGTTGATGATTTTCATCCTGCTCTGAAGTTCACGTGGGAAATCAGCGAGACCTCTGTGTCGTTCCTTGATATTTTAATTTCGATTAATGGTGATTCGCTGAAAACGTCGGTCTCGTACAAGCCTACTGACTCCCATAGTTATCTTCTATTTTCATCCTCTCATCCCAACCACACTAAGCAATCCATCCCTTACTCTCAATTCTTGCGTCTTCGCCGCTTATGTAGCGACGACCAAGATTTTCAAGTCAAATCAATGGAAATGAGATCTTTTTTTGTCCAACGTGGTTACCCTATACCAACCTTTTAGACCTCGCCGTTCAGAAAGCTTTTCTCGTCCCCCGTTTAGACGCCCTTGAACCATCTTTGGAACGAGTTTCAAACAATAAAATTCCTTTAGTTCTAACATTTCATCCTTTCAATTTTAAAGTTAAAAATATTATTAATCGGAATTTTCACATTTTACAAAATGATCCTGAGACGTCAGCCATTTTCACCGACAACCCTTTGGTATCTTTTCGCCGCAATAAAAACATTCGTGACTCCTAGTACATAGTGCCCTTAAACAAAATACCTCGGCACCAGCGGGAACATTTTCTTGCGGCCGTTCCCGCTGTAACACATGCGCTTTTCTCAATCCCACTACAGTTATTACTGCCCCCAAATTCGACCACACAATCCATCATGCTTTTTCATGCACGTCCACCAACATAATTTATTGCATTTCATGCGATAAATGCCCTAAAATCTACATCGGTGAAACTGAGCGACGTCTTTCAGACAGGTTTGCTGAACATCTTCGTTCCGTGAGGATCAATGATGGTGACAAACCTGTAGCCCGCCATTTCAACAGCTCCAACCATTTGGTTTCAGACATGAAAGTCTGTGCCATCCTTCCCATCTCCGGTGGCAACGATAACCGCAAGCGGCAAGAAAAGCGTCTCATTTTTAAACTTGGCACCACACATCCTCTTGGACTGTTAAAAATAGCAAATGATCTAACGTTTCCCATCTCATTAATTATTAGTTTGTTTATCTCCCGTGCATTTGATTGGCTACTTTCTACTTGTGACACCCTTTTGGCATATATATATAAGCCCTATTTATTTCATTTCATCTCGTCTTACTCTGATGAAGGGCTCCGCTCGAAACGTCAGTATCTCGTCACTAAATTATTGGCAGTTTACCACCTTTTCACTTTGCTATATATTCAAAACACTGTCTACGCAGCACTCTACTTTTTTACTACTCTCGGATATTATATATATATATATATATATATATATATATATATATATATATATATATATATATAACTACAGACGGTACCGTTTCGGCCTTTTGGGCCTCATCAGAGTAGTGCTGATGAGCAGGATGAAGATAACTGCTATTTACAGTCACCCTTGATGCCGCACAAATGTGGGACATATATATATATATATATATATATATATATATATATATATATATATATATATATATATATATAATATATATATATATATATATATATATATATATATATATATATATATAAATATATATATATATATATATATAATATATATATATATATATGTATATATATATATATATATATATATATATATGCGTGGCATCGGAAAATTTGACCCTTGTAATTACTAGATATAGTTTTTGATGCGCGGCATAGTAAATTTGGCCCTGCATTTGAATTAATATTTAAATTGAAACCGTCACGTGATTGCGAATGCAAAAATTGAAACGTTATTCAAAGGGATTTTTTTTCCGAGAGACATAGTTTTTTGAAAAAGTGAATTTAAAAACAAATTTATTGCTATGGATAAACAACAAGCAATACAAAACAAGAGAAGCGGAAGAGAAAGGCGGCGAGAACAAAGTCGAGTTGAAACCGAGGAGGAGAAGGTCGAAAGACTACGGAAAAATAGAGAGCAACAGCGATAAAAGCTGGTAAATGAAACCGTGGAGGAGAAGGAAATTCGGTTGGCGAATAGGAGGGAAGCGTACAAAAAGAGGTCCGAAGAAAGTAAGGGAAAGAGAAGAGAATATATTAAGAAGAGGCAGCGAGAATGTAGAGAAGAGCGAGAAAGTAGACTGCAAGGCTTCAGACGAAGGTCCCAGGAACGGCTAGATTCAGAAACCTCACAAGAACGTACTGAAAGTTGCGACTATGAAAAGCTGAAAAGTACTGGACAACCGGTAACAAAGATTCAGGCAAAGCAATCCGACCATATTGCCTCGGCCGCAAAATCAGATGAAGCTGGAGGTTTAGATGAAGTCATTTTTCTTTCAAAGAATGCCGAGGTCATGCTAACATCCAACCTTTGGGCAGAGGTTGACCTATGTAATAGCTCATTCGGAGTGGTTGAACAGTTTTGGTATGCGGAGGCTGCAGGACCTCCAAGTTTACCAATTGCAGTGTTGGTACATTTCCCTGGCTACACAGGACCAGCATTTATTAATGCTTGTGAGAAATGCCTACCAGTGCCACCAAAAGTATTTGAATGGATGGTTACATGTCACGAGAGCAAATTCCTTTGAGATTAAGGTATGCAATTACCATCCACAAGTCGCAGGGACACAGATCTATTAATTATATTGTGTTTGAGCCAATGACATTTGATCGTTTGAGAGCAATTGTCAGAAACAAAAATATGCAAAAGCGAATTGAGGAAGATCAGAGGGTTGTCATGTGTTGCTATCAGAGCAAACCCTACACAAATATAGTCACAAGTAATATGTTTTGACATATTATTGGCTAAAGTTGCCAGTAGAGTCAGTGGAAACAGTATATTCCAGATGACGAGTGTGACAAGGTAAACTGGCCGGGTGCAGACATGTATAGTACATGTATATACTGCACGACATTGAATTCCCTAGCTACAGGTCACATTTTTTAAATGTGTTTTGGAGGGGTTCCGCAGGACACATTTTTACAAATGTGTTTATGACGGACTGATTTGCCTGGTACTGGACACTTTTGTGTTTTCGAGTTAGCGCACTGGGTGAATTCATTGCGTTTGCTTTGAATTTGCTTTCGAGTTATTTGCCTGTCGCTGGATGCAATCTAATTGTGTTTTCGAGTGAGGCGTCACTCGGTGAATTCACTACTGTTTGTTTTTAATTTGCTTTCGAGTCAATCTTGCTGTCGCTGCATACAATCTAATTGACTGTGTTTTCGAGCGAGCGTCCTCAAGTGCAGAGATTTTTTAGTCTACTTTAGAGGGATAAAAGGTATAGACATTTTAGTCACATGTGTGCTATGTCTACCTTAGAGAAGCACATTTCAGATGTGCTTGAGAGGTGATATGAAAAAGGCCGGCCAGTTGATAATAAAATTCATTTCATAGCTATCAAACTACAAAAAAGAAATTTACAACATTGAAATGTACAAGGTATTATTTTTCCTATGCATGCATTGCCTGCAGTAATATGAACTTCTGGTCATTGTTAAATATAATTTGTTTTGTTTTTTTCTATAGATAACAAATTTGTAGCAATTAGAATTCTATTCATAACTGTATACATGCAGATGAATGACAAAATTGGATTTTTATCACAAAAAAAATAGGTACGTACAGTACAACAATTAAGGACAAACCGTTAATACAATACTAAGAAATTGTTTAGTACCGGTATCTACTGTACAGTATCCCCATATGTAGGAAGTAACGCTGGTTCTTCGGGTAATGAGAGTTCGAATACACAACTTACTGTAATATGTATAATTTAAAGCAATAAATAGGATGCTGTAATTAGGAATTAAATTTCAAAACTATCCCTTTCAATTTCAGTTTCCAGAAAATAAAGTAGACAAGTTGAAGCAGTAACAGGTGGGCCTGATGAAATTCCTGCAAGGCTTCTTAAGGTGGTTGCCCATGAAATAACTCCATCGTTAACACGCCTCTTCAACCTTTCTCTAAAACTAGGAGAAGTTCCAACAATATGGAAACAGGCAAACGTCACTCCGGTTCCGAAGACTGGTGACGTACATTGCGTTGAGAATTACAGCAGCTAGTGTTTGGGAAAACTCGTACCCAGACACTCCGCCCTCTATTTGGATTTTCTACCATTGTTTAAATCTATGACAAGTTGCGACAAAATCTGTTTGAAATACACTGTAAACTATTAAAATGAAATAAAAATAACTTACATGAAGAGTAGTTGCTGTCTTTGTTGATTTTTGGTAACAATCTCATATAATTGTGATAAATTTATACGAATTTCAAAACTCGGTCCTACGGCACTACATAGGCATAAGAAGTGGAAAGGATGGAAGCTTCAATCACAAATTCGGGCCGGCTCACACTCGATTGTACCAAATTTCATTGATAAAATCACGTCCGATCACATTCAAACTCCGCAAGCGTACAGGTAAGTAAATTTGCTAACTTTTGCCATCGCCAAGAATAGAAAAAGATTGTTTACAAGTCTAGAAAGCCATCAATATCTATATGAGCTAAGGTTGCGCGACATTCTATCTATCACTAAAGCCTCGTTCACACGAGTGACATACAGTGTAAGCACAAGATAAATACGAAAACAAAGCAAGTTAGACTTTCCCTCTGGGATTTGCGAAGACAAAATAACGATAATTTTTCTTTGTTTCGTCTTTTGCTCTGCTCTTAAATTATGCTTAGATCATGATCGTATAGCTTACGCTTACATGATGATCCTTATGTCGCAAGGCTTGACTTCATTCCTTTCTTTCGCCTTTCGTTTTGTCCTTATGCTTATATGCTCACGTGTGAACCAGGCATAAATAAAGTGACTATTATATTTTCGGTACAACACTCCATATATTATAAAAAGAAACTATTGAATTTTAGTGGCGTCAATCTTGATAGCAATTTGCGCAGGGCGTATAGTTTACGGTTTATGGAACTGATCTACAAGATCATCTCAATGTCCGACATGCTTGCTTTCACTTCTGGCACGGAACATAGTCATCCAATTAAATAATAGAATACGTTTGCCCGGGTCTCTATAACGTGATCGAAACCCGAGTGAGGTAATAAAAACACCAGAGAAGTGTACGGAGAAACACGAGCAGCCGAGGTGAGTGCTTTCCCAACTTCTCGAGTGTTTTTATTACGGAAAACGTAATATTCTGTTATTTTTATATAATAATTCAAAAAAAATTGCTTATACTTTCAATAATTACGATATATAATGAAATTAAAATTGGTTACTGACGTCATTCCGTTATTCCGTCATCACAGCGTGCGTAGAGTAAAATTATGTATTATACGTAGCGCTCACTGTTAACACCTCATTTTATTTTAATATTCTCTGCATTGGTCTAATTTCAACATTTTTAGTCCGCTAATCTTTCCTTAATTTTGATAATATATGTAAAAGAAAAATTGAGCGATATGGCATTCGCAAACCGACCACAACATCTGTTCAACTAGCACTGGGACAACATTTTCTATTTAACAATTAGTCACTGAAGTCGAGGTGATTAACGATCAATAGTATAATTTCAGGCTTGAAGTGAATATCCAATTGAGAAGTTTTAAACAGACAGTTTGAACTGTGTTAAATATAATTCATGTAAATCCAATGCTCGATGTTTTCTTCACGCTTGACAGCTTTCAAAAACACACTAACAATCAAAACGGACGTAAAAATACAACTAGTTATACCATAAACAACATCCTCATCCGACAGTTCTATATTGAGAGAAATCTGATGTACACAGTGTCTTGATGCTGAGTTTTTGAGCCTTTTCGACGATTTATTAGTTATAATAGTATATATAGTTGCCATTTTTAAAATAATAAAATATGAATAGATATAAATGTATATCTTTCTAAACCATGATTACGAAAATTTAAGGAGAGATTATTGAATATCTTTCTAGTCGATTATTATGTTTTTTATAGTTGAAGTAACAGGCACAATGCTAACTGTCAACAGGGGTCATGGATAGACTCTAAAAACATTATGGAGCCAGGTAATTGTAGCCACCTGTTTATTGCCGAGACTTCGACGGACAATTTAGCCTGTAATACCCTAATAGATAATAAATTAGTTTTTTACTATTGGCAATTTTAGATGTATTTCCAACCGTTATGCCAATTAAGCCCATTACAGCGGAGCTTTAGCACCGTCCAAACTATAAAACCGGCACCTATAAGGAGAGACATAATTGTGTATATTTATGATTATGTTTTGTGTTTTCCGCCAACAGTGCTATTATTTTTTATGGTAATAATAAAGAAGGAAAGACTCTAAAGACATGCTAATATCAGGTAATTGTTACCATCTGTTTATTTTCAAGGTATAATGATATGCAGTCGACTCTGGAAAGCACTAGAACACAGATCTGACTGGCGACTGCGTCTCAAGATGGAAGAACCTGAAGTTATTTATAGTAATCTAAAGGTCACGAAAAAAGACGTTCAACGCTTACCACCACCACTTCCAAAGACAGAAAATATTCCAGCGTCAGTTATCGAGGTTAATCCTCCCAGAATAATACCTCCTCCTAAAATGCTAACTGTTATCCCCAACAGCTGCAAACGATGTAGCCGAAACTCCGCATCAAGAAAACAAGTGGTACTGGCTATAGCAGTCTTCATTTTGGCCATTTTGTCAACGGTGTTTGTGACTATATATTTGATGACCGAGGGTAAAGGCAATTCTCAGAATAGTCTTACAAATAAAGAAAATACAAGTTGCAACTGCAGTCGTGTGGGAAACTGCAGTAAATTCAACATCAGTGCGATTACTTGGAACAATACAGGTTAGTATATAGACTTTTTAAAAGTCCTTAACCCTTTTCTTTTTTATGCTCGCGCTTTGCAAGTGGACCACTTGTAGCAAGTCTAAGGTTAGCATACATGTGATTAAAGAGTCTTGATAATCATGTGCGAGGTCTGTATATATAGGAAAGTATTTCTCCTGAGGTTTTTACGGTTATTAAGGAACCCAATACGTGGCTTTTGACTCATTTCATTACATATTTTTGAAAATATGTAACGCTGTTTTCATCTTCAGATACTTCCGTTTACCTTACCTCTTCCTTGCTTCGTTCCTCTTCTAACCTTATCTACACGTTAAAATTTAAGTATTGGCTAATTTAACGTCTAAAGTTTACACCAACATTTTAATAAACACCGAACTTGTAATGACAACAGAACACTACAGGGCGTTTTAAAATTTCCATCATTAGGTATATTGACAAAAGTTATCTCTAGAAATTGTCATTTGGTGGATGGTATAGATTCCATGACTGATCTAATCGATCGCGGTAACTGAATAATTTGAAAATCGTTGTTGCATATATTACGAGGTTGGCAAACGGTAGGAGAGCCACTCGAAAGCAGAATTTTCATTTTAATATTTTCGCTCTATATGTAACTCATTGCATTTAAAATGTGACGCAATTTTCTGAGGATCATGTGCAAAAATACCTTTATTTGCCTGCCATATATGGCAGGCAAATAAAGGTATTTTTGCACATGATCCTCAGAAAATGGCGTCACATTTTAAATGCAATGAGTTACATGAGATGGATTGAA
>JAYKKM010000490.1:2210000-2282500 GCA_035772405.1 Chrysogorgia sp. JL179-B06
AAAGACCAAAGCGGTCATTGCGCCAGCCGAAAGTTTTGTTGAAGAACATTGTATTCCTTCTTCCACACAATGTAAAAATCCCGTGAAAGATTAATATGTGCGAGATTGAGGAGGTCCGTTCTAGATTACTTTTCTCACCTTTCAACCCGATATTTTCCATTTCTAAATCCAGAATTTTATAATTACTTGGGCTACCCCCTGTGGGGTAGCACCAAGTCTTAAAACGGGCTGCACTTCTGTATTATTTTTATTTTTATTATTTTTATTTTTCTGGTCAACAAAATGCAACTAATTCCCATCTATCAAACTGACGTGATCTTATTTCGTTTTCTTTATTCTCATGACGTCATGACTGTTTCAGTGTTTATTCTCATGACGTCTGACTGTTTCAGTGATGAAAACGAGCGCTGACCTTATATTCATCCACGCTTCTTTGGTCGCCATTGCCATTGATCAACTTCAAGACTCTAGCAAATTTGTGATAAGATTGATAAGGAATGTGGCTGGCAAGTATATTCATAATAAACATGCTCACACTACTTACAATCGCAGACACCGATAGCGGTAGACCTACACTAAAAGTAAAAGATGAGCGATTTCGAAACAGGTTGTTCCGACTCGATCAAATCTATGTTTACATGTTTTATTGAATCGATCAAACTGTTTAAATGTGCTGCTAAATTGTACTGAAATATGTTGCTCAATTGCTGTAAATGGAAGAATGAAGAACATTGACGAAGTGATAAATGAAGTGACAGGCACTATAAATATTATACCCGACGCGGCAATGTTATTTTTTCTAATATCTGTTCGATTGAACAACGGCAAGGTATACGAAACATATCTGTTACGAAATTACATCGGTTTAATGGACATAAGAGCATTAAATCATCGGGTAAACAACGAATAGATCTTGAAGCCATGTCCTTTGATTTTAGAGACGAGTCTCGCTTTAATCGCTAATACGCATTTTCTCATATAACATCTGATCTTCACATTTTAAGTAGACGAAACCTACAGCGTTCGATTCGCCAGATTCAAGTGATCATTTCGATATAGAATTGATTTAAATCGGACAAAAACACAATATTTCATGATTAATATTACAGAGTTTCACGGGATAAATGTCAACACAGTATAATAATAACAAGACGCCCGCTAGGCGTTAACTCGGGCTACTTGAGGTTGTGGCTTGTTGAAAGACATTGTAGGCAAATTCAGTGATTTGAATTCAATATACACAAATCTATAGTTGTAGGTACAATGGTACATGTAATGATACAGCTGTCAGTGCAGGGGTGGTTAAATTTTCCATCATTACAAACCCATAACATAGTGTTGGCCAATGGCTTTGATTATATGAAGGTGAGTTGGCTCAGTATCCAAGCTGGCTTACTGAGAAGTCTGCCCCACCAAATGAGCCATCCTGTTTGCTGACCTAATCCAGTTCTAGTCAACAGGGTCAGCCTGGCAAGCGAGCCGGCCTGTGCTCATGTAATAAGAATTCATATGGTCAGTCCGGCAAACAGGTTCAGTTTGAGCAAGCATTAAATCAGTTAATCTTTTTCTCAGTGTATAAGGCATGGCAGTAAATCAAACCATGCATTTAGCTGGCAGTAGCAAGGTCAAACAACAACAAACTCTTTACTCCTTGATCTTGATAGTTGGTATGGGTGTCAGAGATTTATATACTGTACGTTCATTTGTAAGCATTCGTATATAATATGAACAATCGATACAAACTTACTGATAACCCAGAACATTTTGGAGCCCCATTTAAGCTTACTGGTACAATATCAAGTGAAACAGGGTAATTAATTCGATATATAGCAACATTGCATACTTTAATAATAGTACTTCTACTTCGACTTTATTTTGTATAATTACATAACAATAAACAATACAGGCAACAAAGCTTATAAAAATATTACAGCTACCTCAGAACAGTTAACATATTTCCTAATTCCATACAGCATTCATATGCAAGCATTCATATGTTGAGTCTCGTATTAAATTATTAAACATTTAGTAGACAAAAAGCGTAATGGAAACATATAATTTGATCGAGTACAGGTTCTCGAAATCGTAGACCAACCCGTTTCAAAAGCGATCTGGATTGTGAGCGTATATAAGATCAAGATACTTGCCAGCCACATCAAAGATTTTCAGTGAAGAGCACTCGAAGAAAGGTGTCCAGATCAGATGAGTAAATAAATCAGAAATATACGCAGTGTTTTCAGTTTCGCAAAGGTGGAAAGCCTGGGTAAGAGGTTGATCGGGATGATGATTAAACGACTGCGGGGGGCAAAATTGTTTTGGGGATAACTTCACTGCGCATGTGTAGTAATCCCACATTCATAGTCTCACTCACTAGTCTACTAATTTAGTCAACAATGATGCAATAATTGCCATTTCGCGACATTGCCAAAATAAAAAAAATAAACAGAGCCCTTTCTAAGACTCGTGCTCTCCCCCCAAGGGGGGGAGGCCCGAGTAATAATATGTTTGTCCTTGGCTGTTCTTTCCGTCTTCATGATTGATCTGAAGATCTCTCATCTTGGAGAGAATCTTTGCAATGGTTTGCAGGTTTACAGGTCTCGGTAAACTTTTCCAACAGCGATTCATTGGCAATAAAACGAAAGTCCGAACTCGCTTCATATTCGCTTGCATGCCTTGCCCCCAAATCAGTAGCCCAAGTGAACGCCTGAGCAGGCGTCTTGTTCGTTATAATATATTGTCAAGCTATATATATATATATTATATGTCTTTCACGCATTTAACAGTCTGTTTCTCGGTTTTCCACCTTTTGCGGGCTTTGAAGAAGAGTAATATTATTTAAGTAGTATTAAAATGGCTAACCATGACTCGCAGCTTAGCTAAAATACCTAGCCTGCGTATAAAATACCAGTCTCGCTTGCTTATTTGGTGCTGCGGCCGGGCATAGATTGAGTTAAGGATGTTCGTTGAAAGTTCTACACGCAGCTCTCCTACGGCCACAACCAACTGAATTAATGAGCCGGTCAACATAAGAAAGCCCCAACTTCAACTTCACAGTTATTTTTCCCTTCCAGGCTTCCAGTTGACCAGTTACTAAATCTTCACATTTATGGCTACGTTTACCATCAAAATGCGCGCAATTGTTCGAAGATATATATAAAGTATAATTACTACAATGATCAACAAGCCATTTATACAACTAAAATCCAAAATTTAACAATACGATTTTCATACTTGTTTATGTGATCATGCATATACAAAGGATGGCTTTACCAAAAGATGCTGGTTCTGCTAGTTCTTCTTCAAGCCCCGTGATCGATGTAATTACGAAGGTAAACAAAAGGAAAAGCTCGACGAAAATCCAAAAATCGTATGAATTCCAAGCCATTTGTCCGTGACTAATTCCACATGAATATGGATGAACTTGGTATCAAAATACGCGCCATTTAATGTAGATGTCGAATATGGCGCTACCTTAATTGTGTACATGCTCAGTTGGAACTAGATCCAGTTTCTTTCCGCATTTGCGCAACGCGACGCTGATTCCGGACTGTTTTCCTTGTTAACTAGCCGCAAATAAATACAAATGTCCGTGACTAAATCACTATGTATTGGACTGAAAATTAGTGTAACATATGTCTCATGCCTTTATCTTTCGTAATCTGCAGCTACCTAAACAATATTCTTGACGTACTAAGAGCAAAATCGAAAAAACTACTAAATTTGGCTAAGTTTATATAGGGAAATATAAGGGGGCGTGGTCATGTGTAAGACGATAAGACTTTTTGTTAACCGAGAGTTTCATATGAATGCAACTTAGCGGCCTTCCGGTAGGAATTGAACCCGCGACCCTGCGATCGCTAGTGCAGTGCAGTTCCGTAGCTCACTGCACTAGCAATCTTCAATTCCTACCGGAAGGCCGCTAAATTGCATTTTTCGCAACTCATGGTCCCGGTTTGGTCTTATATATATATATATATATATATATCAAATCTCGTTCACATGATTGGCTAACACCAAGTAGTGGTAGAAAAGGCGATCGAAGGAATTATTGCGGATTCGTATTTCTAGTGTTAATACATTTTCATGTGTTCTCCCAGCACCTGGACCAGCACCTGGACCAGCTCCTGCGCCACCTCCTGTGCCACCTCCTGCACCTGGTGTAACTTTCCAAATCTGGGAGAACATTCCAACTGAAAAACTTCAAAGCCTGAAGGAAGACCCACACTACCCGCACGAACCTGACAAGACGGAGATATTGAAATCCTTTGATACCCCGTTGAATCGTGGGACGAATTACGGAGCACGAGCGATCGCTTATTATCAGGTAATTACTCTAACACTAATTATTAATATCATTTATCTACTAGCGATAATAAAGATGCTCTATCTATATTTCTCTATCTAAATTTGACTATAGCAGTATTATATAACTTCTAATTGACCCAGCTGACTTCTCATTAGTAAGAAACGAATAGTTTTCATTTACCTAACACAAATTGTCTCTCTTCAGGCTCCTGGGACAGGTAATTACACATTCTATATTGCTTCTGATGATCAATCTGAGTTGTGGATCAGTACGGATGAAACTAAAGCCAATGCGAGTGAAATCCTTTCACTATCACGCTGGACGCGTCATCACCAATGGAACAAGTATGTTTACTTTATCAAAATAACACATTATTACTTGGGCTAACCCCTGTGGGGTAGCACCAAGTCTTAAAACGGTATATACTTCATGGTAACACTAGACCGGATTTCCATCTGTTTTTTATACCCCTAACCCCAACCGTAACCCAAATCCTAACCCTAATCCTAACCCTAACTCTACCCCTAACCCCAACCGTAACTCTAATCCTAACCATAACCCTAACAATAACCGTAAAATACGGTGGGAGACTATATGTATTGTTACCATGAAGTATATCCCCTTAAAACGGGCTGCACTTCTGTATTATTTTTTTTTTTATTATTTTTATTTTTCTGGTCAACAAAATGCAACTAATTCCCATCTATCAAACTGACGTGATCTTATTTCGTTTTCTTTATTCTCATGACGTCATGACTGTTTCAGTGTTTATTCTCATGACGTCATGACTGTTTCAGTGATGAAAACGAGCGCTGACCTTATATTCATCCACGCTTCTTTGGTCGCCATTGCCATTGATCAACTTCAAGACTCTAGCAAATTTGTTATAAGATTGAAAAGGAATGTGGCTGCCAAGTATATTAATAATAAACATGCTCACACTACTTACAATCGCAGACACCGATAGCGGTAGACCTACACTAAAAGTAAAAGATGAGCGATTTCGAAACAGGTTGTTCCGACTCGATCAAATCTATGTTTACATGTTTTATTGAATCGATCAAACTGTTTAAATGTGCTGCTAAATTGTACTGAAATATGTTGCTCAATTGCTGTAAATGGAAGAATGAAGAACATTGATGAAGTGATAAATGAAGTGACAGGCACTATAAAACATGCTGATGCTGTTGTGATATATTATACCCGACGCGGCAATGTTATTTTTTCTAATATCTGTTCGATTGAAGGTCTTCGTGTGTCAAAATTTATATAAAAAACAACGGCAAGGTATACGAAACATATCTGTTACGAAATTACATCGGTTTAATGGACATAAGAGCATTAAATCATCGGGTAAACAACGAATAGATCTTGAAGCCATGTCCTTTGATTTTAGAGACGAGTCTCGCTTTAATCGCTAATACGCATTTTCTCATATAACATCTGATCTTCACATTTTAAGTAGACGAAACCTACAGCGTTCGATTCGCCAGATTCAAGTGATCATTTCGATATAGAATTGATTTAAATCGGACAAAAACACAATATTTCATGATTAATATTACAGAGTTTCACGGATAAATGTCAACACAGTATAATAATAACAAGACGCCCGCTAGGCGTTAACTCGGGCTACTTGAGGTTGTGGCTTGTTGAAAGACATTGTAGGCAAATTCAGTGATTTGAATTCAATATACACAAATCTATAGTTGTAGGTACAATGGTACATGTAATGATACAGCTGTCAGTGCAGGGGTGGTTAAATTTTCCATCATTACAAACCCATAACATAGTGTTGGCCAATGGCTTTGATTATATGAAGGTGAGTTGGCTCAGTATCCAAGCTGGCTTACTGAGAAGTCTGCCCCACCAAATGAGCCATCCTGTTTGCTGACCTAATCCAGTTCTAGTCAACAGGGTCAGCCTGGCAAGCGAGCCGGCCTGTGCTCATGTAATAAGAATTCATATGGTCAGTCCGGCAAACAGGTTCAGTTTGAGCAAGCATTAAATCAGTTAATCTTTTTCTCAGTGTATAAGGCATGGCAGTAAATCAAACCATGCATTTAGCTGGCAGTAGCAAGGTCAAACAACAACAAACTCTTTACTCCTTGATCTTGATAGTTGGTATGGGTGTCAGAGATTTATATACTGTGTGTTCATTTGTAAGCATTTGTGTATAATAATACATGTATGAACAATCGATACAAACTTACTGATAACCCAGAACATTTTGGAGCCCCATTTAAGCTTACAGGTAAAATATCGAGTGAAACAGGGTTACTCAAGTCAATGGCAACAATGAGTGTCAGAGATTTATATACTGTACGTTCATTTGTAAGCATTCGCATATAATATGAACAATCGATACAAACTTACTGATAACCCAGAACATTTTGGAGCCCCATTTAAGCTTACTGGTACAATATCAAGTGAAACAGGGTAATTAATTCGATATATAGCAACATTGCATACTTTAATAATAGTACTTCTACTTGGTATAATATGAAACAATAAACTGTAGCATCGACTTTATTTTGTATAATTACATAACAATAAACAATACAGGCAACAAAGCTTATAAAAATATTACAGCTACCTCAGAACAGTTAACATATTTCCATACAGCATTCATATGCAAGCATTCATATGTTGAGTCTCATATTAAATTATTAAACATTTAGTAGACAAAAAGCGTAATGGAAACATATAATTTGATTGAGTACAGGTTCTCGAAATCGTAGACCAACCCGTTTCAAAAGCGATCTGGATTGTGAGCGTATATAAGATCAAGATACTTGCCAGCCACATCAAAGATTTTCAGTGAAGAGCACTCGAAGAAAGGTGTCAGATCAGATGAGTAATAAATCAGAAATATACGCAGTGTTTTCAGTTTCACAAAGGTGGAAAGCCTGGGTAAGAGGTTGATCGGGATGATGAAAACGACTGCGGGGGGCAAAATTGTTTTGGGGATAACTTCACTGCGCATGTGTAGTAATCCCACATTCATAGTCTCGCTCACTAGTCTACTAATTTAATCAACAATGATGCAATAATTGCCATTTCGCGACATTGCCAAAATAAAAATAACAAGACGCCCGCTAGGCGTTAACTCGGGCTACTTGAGGTTGTGGCTTGTTGAAAGACATTGTAGGCAAATTCAGTGATTTGAATTCAATATACACAAATCTATAGTTGTAGGTACATGTAATGATACGGCTGTCAGTGCAGGGGTGGTTAAATTTTCCATCATTGCAAACCCATAACATAGTGTTGGCCAACGGCTTTGATTATACGAAGGTGAGTTGGCTCAGTATCCAAGCTGGCTTACTGAGAATTCTGCCCCACCAAATGAGCCACCCTGTTTGCTGACCTAATCCAGTTCTAGCCAACAGGGTCAGCCTGGCAAGTGAGCCGGCCTGTGCTCATGTAATAACAATTCATATGGTCAGTCCGGCAAACAGGTTTAGTTTGAGCAAGTATTAAATCAGTTAATCTTTTTCTCAGTGTATAAGGCATAGCAGTAAATCAAACCATTTAGCTGGCAGTAGCAAGGTGTCATAAGCTATTATAAACAGTTTAAAGAAATGTAATTCAAAATCATTATTTCTTTGAAGTTATATAACATTTTGAGCCAGTAAACATATTCATAATTTTAGCATATTTATTATTTGAGAGGCTTTATACATACTAGTGACTAGTCCAGTGGGCCAGCCAGCTAGCTAATTGTAATATAAAGACAGATTACTGCATAGTTAACTATGTTACTGTCTCGGTTAGCGAGCCAAACTCGCTTTCCGTGTAGTCAAGGCCAAAATTCAGACCCGTCACTGGTAAACCAGCAAACAACAACAAACTCTTTACTCCTTGATCTTGATAGTTGGTATGGGTGTCAGAGATTTATATACTGTGTGTTCATTTGTAAAGCATTTGTGTATAATAATACATGTATGAAACAATCGATACAAACTTACTGATAACCCAGAACATTTTGGAGCCCCATTTAATCTTACAGGTAAAATATCGAGTGAAACAGGGTTACTCAATGCATGGCAACAATGAGTGTCAGAGATTTATATACTCTAGTCTGTACGTTCATTTGTAAGCATTCGCATATAATAATATGAACAATCGATACAAACTTACTGATAACCCAGAACATTTTGGAGCCCCATTTAAGCTTACAGGTAAAATATCAATATCAATATAAGTGAAACAGGGTAAAATTCGATAGCAACATTGCATACTTTTATAATAGTACTTGGTATATGTGAAACAATAAACTATAGCATCGAATTTATTTTGTATAACATATTATAACATGATAACAATAAACAATACAGGCAACAAAGTTTATAAAAATATTACAGTTACCTCAGAACAGTTAACATATTTTCAAAAAGCATTCATACGTTGAGTTTCATATTAAATTGTTAAACATAGGTTTAATCGAGTACACATCAGCGTACAGGTACGGCATTATCGAGATCTCAGATCGCAGACAGAGACCACCAAGGCACCAACTGTGTCTAAATCGCTCGTTATCTTTTAGTGTAGCCGTAGGTCTTCGGCGATCGGCGTGTGCGATTGTAAGCATCGTGAGATCAAGATACTGCCAGCCACATCAAATATTTTCAGTGAAGAACACTCGAGGAAAGGTAACCAGATGAATATTAAAAATATGACAATGGCGCATAAATATATGCAGTGGTTCAGATCGATCTCGTACCCAGTCCCAAGTGGGATGATGCAAGAATTGCCATTTCGCGACATTGCCAAATAAACAGAGCCCTTTTTAAGACTCGTGCTCTCCCCCCACAGGGGGAGGCCCGAGTAATAAACAGAGCCCTTTCTAAGACTCGTGCTCTCCCCCCAAGGGGGGGAGGCCCGAGTAATAATATGTTTGTCCTTGGCTGTTCTTTCCGTCTTCATGATTGATCTGAAGATCTCTCATCTGTGTTTCTCTCATCTTGGAGAGAATCTTTGCAATGGTTTGCAGGTTTACAGGTCTCGGTAAACTTTTCCAACAGCGATTCATTGGCAATAAAACGAAAGTCCGAACTCGCTTCATATTCGCTTGCATGCCTTGCCCCCAAATCAGTAGCCCAAGTGAACGCCTGAGCAGGCGTCTTGTTTTATTTAGATTGTGTTTTTATGTATTCGATCATGCAGATAGACCCAATACATTAAAAATTAAATGATTATCTAATCACCGAGCAACTTTACAAAACCCACCGTTGACCAATTCTTACTAACAAGAAATGTAATTGACTAACCAGCGGAAAATTAACAACAAAATGACGTGGAAGTTACCATCCAAACAATTACCAACCATTGTCTCGATTACCAGTTCACAAGTCAAGACAACCCGATTCATTCACCCCGGTCAGTCCATCTTCTTTCCATGTATTTATGTATTTATAGCTAACTTAATTACTGTCATTAACTTGTTTTAGATATCCTGCAGATCAGACATCGAAGCCAGTTAGTTTGGTACAAGACAAGGTTTACTATATGGAAGCTCTCCTAAAAGAGGCAGATGGTGATGACCACTTAAGCGTTGGGGTTAAACTTCCGAACGGAAATGAAGAAAAACCTTTAGTCAACAATCTATACATTTACTCCTCCGGTTGATAAGTGATTCTGCACTGTTATTTGAAAGTAGTTAATTTAACTACAAAAACGTTGTTAAAAAATAGCTCAGAACAACTACAATTTTTGTAGTAATTTTAACTACATTTATTTAACCACACTTTTGTAGTAATTTTAACTACATTTATTTAACCACACTTTTGTAGTAATTTTAACTGCATTTATTTAACCACACTTTTGTAGTAATTTTAACTACATTTATTTAACCACACTTTTGTAGTAATTTTAACTACATTTATTTAACCACACTTTTGTAGTAATTTTAACTATATTTATTTAACCACATTTTTGTAGTAATTTTAACTACATTTATTTAACCACACTTTTGTAGTAATTTTAACTGCATTTATTTAGCCACACTTTTGTAGTAATTTTAACTACATTTATTTAACCACACTTTTGTAGTAATTTTAACTGCATTTATTTAACCACACTTTTGTAGTAATTTTAACTACATTTATTTAACCACACTTTTGTAGTAATTTTAACTACATTTATTTAACCACACTTTTGTAGTAATTTTAACTACATTTATTTAACCACACTTTTGTAGTAATTTTAACTACATTTATTTAACCAAACTTTTGTAGTAATATTAACTACATTTATTTAACCACACTTTTGTAGCAATTTTAACCCATTTATTTAACCACATATTGCACACAAAAAATATGTTGGTTATATCTTGAATTTATTGTCCACTCACGAAGTATATTGGGTGCCTCACTCATATTGGGTAACTCACGAAGTATATTGGACAACTAGTTGTCTAGCAACGAAATACGTCCGAACACCTTTAAACAATCCAGGCAGGTCTGCGACGACAAATGGCCATCTTCCTGAAAACAATATATACTTCTTGCGTTGTTATAACATAGTTTGTTATAATGTTCTAACAAACGTGGTTGGTCTGGCTTCTTTTATGCTCACGCTAAACGTCATTGACAAAGACACGTAAGAAAAAACTAACGCGATTGTCAGTAAATGTAATGACCTTTACAACCTTTGGGGGCGAATTAAAATTTTGGTACCAAAACCTTGGACGTCTCGCGTCTAAACATTTTTTCTAGAAATCTCTAGAAATTTCTAGAAATTTTCTAGAAATTAAATAAAAAGTACTAACGACTTTCCAGCCTCGACCTACGGTCATTAAATGTGATAATCACTTGCATGCTATTTTTAAAATATTATATATTTCTATATATGGAAAACTTGCAGCATCTAAAAATTACACAAACGCGAAGCAGTAATCAAATTACACACACCAAGATTTAGCAATTACTTTAAATGAGAAAGTTCAAAAAAAGAAGCCTGATTTATTGACTAAACACGATCCCCATGTAGAAATCTTGTGTAAGATCTTGTAAGATCTTATAAGATTCTTGTAAGATCTTATATAAGATCTTACAAGAATCTTGCAAGTACTTGCAAGATCATGCAAGTTTTCCTATGTATCTTGCAAGATCTTATTTAAAATCTTGCAAGATCTTACACAATCTTACAAGATCTTACATGATCTAACAAGATCTTAAACAATCTTTATAAGCTATTATAATACCAGATAAGATCTTGCGCGATCCTATTAGATCATACAAGATCTTATAAGATCATACAAGATCTTAAAAGATTTTACAAGATCTTACAAGATTTTACAAGATCGTACAAGATCTTAAAAGATTTTACAAGATCTTATAAGATCATACAAGATTTTACAAGATCATACAAGATCTTATAAGATCATACAAGATCTTATAAGATCATACAAGATCTTAAAAGAACATACATGATCTTACAAGATCATACAAGATCTTACAAGATCTTATAAAATCATACAAGATCTTATAAGATCATACATAATCTTAAAAGATCATACAAGATCTTACAAGATTTTACAAGATCATACAAGATCATACAAGATCTTATAAGATTATACAAGAGTAATACTGTATACAAAATCATACAAGATCTTACAAAATTATACAAGAACTTATAAGAACTTACAAGATCATACAAGATTATATAAGAAATCTCACAAGATCATGTAGGAAATTACCAGATCATACAAGATCTTATGAGATCATGCAATATTTTTGCAAGATTTTAGATCTTACAAAAAGGTTACATAAGAAATTCTAAGGTTTTTATGATTGGTATATACAGTATACACTATATTATCTGACACCATCCATGCATTAGATCCATATTTAAAACAAAACAAAAATAAATGCAAGATATAGTATCATTGAAAAAAATCCCATTTATTGTAGGTGCAATTGTTAATTAAATTACAGAATATATATACGAAAGACAAATATTACTTCTACATGTATAGTTTGATAAGTAATGTTATAAAATCAACTTAAAACTGAATTATAAAATGTATCAAATGATGAAATCAATTAATCAGTTGCAATTTTCTTGGAACACTTATTTTCCATTCTTCTCTTAGCATCCCTGCATTTTTTATTGCAGGCAATGACTTGTTGGAGATTTTTGTGAACGTACGTTCGCCGTATTTTATTCGGAGTACGTCTATAAAATAATCAGATAAGAAAGCAGTTACTTGTCAATTTTATTGCTTCAATTAACTGTTCTGAAAGTCTAATCGAATTTGCATTTGCAGGTTATCCCGTCAATGAAGCCATAATTCTTATTTTGTATGTTGTTTGGTATTTTTTATTTGATAATATGTTTTGTTGCACAATATACAGTAGTTTACAGTGAGATTTATAAGGTGACAAGGGAGCCTGAACAAGCACTGGGAATGTTTTATTCATTGTACTGTACATACCAAACAACTTATTGTTTTTTTCTTTGTCCAAGAGGGTCCTCTTAGACTTCTTGGACAATTCAAGAGTTCCGTCAGCTACCTCCACTTCACTAAATAGTCGTGGCAAAATATTTAATGCACACTTCACAGGGTCTTTTTCGCATGTAATATCGTTCCCAGAGCCTGTGTTCCTTGTGGACTGTGCAACGGAGCATCACTCAGGGGTAAATGGGTAGGTACATCATGTTTATAGGGACATATAGAATAGACTATAGTAGTTTATTATTATATATGCAACTACAACCAGGTCCCATCAACCTAAACCAGGTTCTAACCATAATCCTAACGCCTAATAATAATAACCCCCTATAATAAACCCACTAAACCCCCAATAATAATAATAATAATAATAATAATAATAATAATAATAAACAATAATAATAAACAATAATAAACAATAATAATAAACCCCCATAATAAACCTGTAGCCCTACAGTCTACTGTACATGTACCTATGTGTATACCCGTGGCGCTGTCCACAAGGAAGGCTTATATCTATTTTAATTTTAATATCGCCTGCAGCACAGCTGTAGAGTAAAAACATGTTGACAGCAAAAGGAAATGCCGCGATTTACACTAGCGTTACATGGATCAAGTCGAAAGCCGAAACTCAGAAGTCGAGAATAATTTTCGAATTTAAAACCATTAGTGATAACAAAAGTCCAAAAGTAACATGAGTATAAAATACTATATATTATGGAGTAATTCCGTGCATCTGTGAAATGTCAATGTCTGATAGAATTCCAGCCGCACTTCATAATGGCCAGCTGCTACTAGTATCTTTTATCTGGTGTTTTTAAAAATATATCTTGGGCTAGGATTGGAATAAAGCAACATGTCTAAATGGTATTTAACGGATTTATTAATTCGAAGTTTATTCTCGACTTTTTAGTTTCGACTCTCGACTTGATACATATAAGAACGCCGCATTCATTTTGCTGTCAACTTTTAATAATTTCGTTGGTAAAATTCCATAGGGGCCATATATTTTCACTCTAAGCCAAACGCTATGTTACTAAAGGCGATATTCTGAAAGATTTTACGAAAATAGAAGATATACTAACTTTATAAGTTGTAAACCGAACGTTTTTTAAACCCTCGAATTCCTCAAGCGTAAGAGACACAACACAACACCATGAATGTCAGCACATGTAACTGATCCGCGCGCTTCGTAGTTAAAACTTTAAGCAGAAACACGGCTGTCCTGCTTTCGCTACACATGTGATGTTTAAAACTATAAAAGAAACTTATGATTTTCACTAAGCATTAGGCCCATGAGTTAGACACGTATTTTAATTTGTGGAAAAGCAAAAATTGTTCGACCATTCAGACGACCATTTTGCGCGGAGTTTCGGTCAGCATCCTTGTTTTATTACAGAACGTGGATGTTCCCAATAAATGTCGCCTATAAAATCTCCAACGTTTAGTATAATACGAAATGTAAATCGGGGCCGCAAACTATACGCAGTTCACGCGAGGGTGATTTTTTATTTGTTGTTCCGTGCAACCACAGACTCACAGTTCAGGCTGCCGCGTGCTTTCTTGGATAGTCACTGAAATAGACCGCATGAAGAGAAGGCACCTACCTTGGTTCACAAGTTTACCCGTGTGTATCTTCTTTCCATGTTTTACCCACCAACCGCCAACTGTTCATCGTCTCCCCGCTTCACAAAGTCCTGCGATATGATACTATAGTCTATGTTCATCTTCAAAAAATACAAAGAACCACTCTTTTGCAATTTCCGCTTCTATATGAAGGAAAACACAAGGATATACGCTGCTCATATCTTTACCCTTTTCTTGCGGGGATTTGATAATGTGACTAAAGTCTAAAGCGACTAAATGGAATAAATACCGATTATTTTTCACAGCTTTTAAAACTGCCGCCAAAGTGGTAAACTGATATAGGATTTTTACTTACCCATCCGTGTATGTTTTCCATTTTGGATTTAAAACGGTCGCGCCCTCGGAAGACGTTCAAACTTCAAACAAGCACTGACTGAATCAACTTAGACGCTATATGAATATGAATATGATACCTGGCAATGTGGCATGACACAAGGTGTGTTTTGGTGGGACGCTGTGCGGAAACGATTGGATCTTTTGTTTCTATCGGTTTACAAATCAACTGAAACTGTCAAAAATGACATTTACCATTATAAAAACCTAACTTCAAAATCATTCGGAAGTTCAAAACACTACAGAACTTTCGCACAGTTCCTTGCATCTTCGTTATTACACCACAATGTGTGGCGCAAAATTATATCACTATAAACGCGTGTTTCCGATGATGATCAATGACTATATTTTTGGAAACCTGACATGAAAATATGTTCGGATTTTACCATACTAGTTGACGGCGATAACTCTGATGCTATTCGCACATTGAACTCGCGAAAAGCCCGGCAAAACTGACCTCGTGCAAACATGGCCAGCATTCAGCCAAGACAAGAAGAATCAAGAGGAGATCTTACAAGATATCACCCGAAATCTTATAAGATCTTACAAGATTTTTCAGTCTTATACGATTTTTCTTAGAATCTTATAAGATTTCACAAGATCCTACAAGATACCTTCGGAGATCTTATAAGATCTTACAAGATTTTTCTTATAAGATTTTTCTTAGAATCTTATAAGATTTCACAATATCTTACAAGATATCTTCCGAGATCTTATAAGATCTTACAAGATTTTTCTTATAAGATTTTTCTTGGGATCTTATAAGATTTCACAATATCTTACAAGATATCTTCCGAGATCTTATAAGATCTTACAATATTTTTCTTATAAGATTTTTCTTGGGATCTTATAAGATTTCACAATATCTTACAAGATCTTACGAGATATCTTATAAGATCTTACAAGATTTTTCTTATAAGATTTTCTTGGGATCTTATAAGATTTCACAAGATCTTACAAGATCTTACGAGATATCTTGTAAGATCTTGTGAGATCTTACAAGATTTTTCTTATAAGATTTTTCTTGGAATCTCATAAGATTTCACAAGATCTTATGAGATCTTACAGGATCTTACAAGATCTTGCAAGATCTTGGCAAGATTCTGACATGGGGAGATGTCCATGTAAAAAGTATCTACGCCTATCTATCACACGAACGGTCCCACGTGCACTTGCCATCTTTTTGGATGAAAGCAATTGTATTGTATTGTATTATATTGTGTTTTATTATATTATATGTATACATGCTACTAATTAGGTAATGCAATGCAATGCAATGCAATGGAAGGGAAGGGAATATAAGGGAATATAAGGGAATGGAAGGGAATAGAAGGGAATGGAATGGAGTGAATAATTGTATCCTTTAATTCTCATTCCATATGGATAAAGGCCATTTTAGGACCTTTATTTTACTTTATTAGTGATTATAAATATAAGAGATTATAAGAGCATGGGATGATAAATACATAACTGGGAACTTGTTTCCTCGAGATTCGTCACTAGAACGTGCATGGCTTTGATGAATACTTCCGCAAATTACGTCACTTGAAGGGGAACTTATAGAACGTGCTGGTGGTGGAACACAGCACCAACCTTCTTGTTTCCTGCTCTGCTGATTGCGCAATTACGAACAGAAATTATACATAGTCTATACATAGTCCTATACATAGTCCGCGCGTAGGTCCGGGCACAACTAAAACACAGCACCCCAAGATTGTCAATATTAGTGTGGAGAGTAGCCTCCTCCACAGGCAACTCTGTGGCTTCTTTTTCCCAAGTCAAATAGCTTATCCATTCACATCCCTATACTTCCCTGCAATCCCAGAAAAATCATTGCTCGCACAGCCTTGGAAACGATTTGACTCTGAAAAAAGAAGCTACAGAGTTGATTGTGGATGAGGCTATGTGGAGGAGAGGTAGAAATAAATTACAAATAATGTTTTTGATTCACATAAACTTAAATTTTCGTGAGTGCTCCGGTAAATCACAAGCAAAAAAACTTAAAATAGTTCAGATGAGCAGAACTCTTCACTATAAGTTTCAAAAATTGACAGTATGTTTGATAATGTTAGTCGTGATATAAATGACTAGCAATATTGTCTTGGTGAAAGAAAGCATTTGATGTGTGATGTTGATATTGAATTAAAACTACTATATATGCTGAAAGTAATACAGAGTATTCCCGAGTACAATATCTTAACAGACTATGTCGAATCAATGGACATGGTATGATGGTATTTATGTTAAATGAACATTTTTCTGACTTCAGTATAATCAGGCAAGGCGGAACATTATATCTAAAATGGCTAAAAACCCTTCTAAATTTTATAAATCACTCAGAAAACAAGGACTGTAATTGTATTAACATAAAACCTTTTCACCTTTTGTGTAATTATTAAATACAGTTATAATTAAAACTTTATTATAATCTAAAATACTATAAGAGCGCGTCCAAACTAAATATGTTTTTGTTCATCATTATAAAGAACAAAACAAGGACTCACTGTAATTTTATTAACATAAAGCCTTTTCACCTTTTGTGTAATTATTAAATACAGTTATAATTAAAACTTTATTACAATCTAAAATGCTATCAGAGCGTTGAACTAAATATGTTGTTGTTCATCATTATAACGAACTTCTCTGTTCGAAATTATCATTTTTAGCGTACAGTTGGCGCAGTTTATGCGGTGAATACTTTATGTAATTGCTTTTTAATGATTCTTACAACCCATAACTCCCTATAATAAAGCCGCAAAGCACAAACCTTACGATGGTAGTGCATTTACTTTGAGAAAAGTGGGATGGCTGAAGCCGCCAAGCCCCCCGGTCGGCCGTCCTGATAATAGCGGGCATCTGTAAAGAGGTTTTCATATAGACAGATGCCCGCTATGACATCAATTCCGTCAACTTTAACAGCAAAAAAGTCTATGAAGATGAAATTTTCAGCATTTAAGATATATTACAATTTATCTCAGGAGAATCCATAGATTACAAATATGTTAAATCCCCCATGGACGTTATAGGCACTTTAAAGGTGCTATGTCACGATCTGCCTGGTTACTCAGCTAAGCATACTTTTTGATTTTTGATTCGGAATCCAAAATCAAAGCGAAGCGAAAGCTAAACGATTTATTCGATTAGTATTTGTTATTTTCATGTTGGTGGGTTATTTTTGGACGAGTTATAAGTAAAGCGTAATGACAATTTAATGTCTCATCGTGGTGGGGAACGAGAATGAGCTGGAAGGCCACGATTGCCGTATATTATCTTGAACAGAAAATAAAAAAGTACGCTTAGCTGAGTAACCAGGCAAATCGTGACAGAGCCCCTTTAACATATACCAAAACAGTGGATAGTTATTTTCGCGCAATCTGATTGGTCTCGGTTTCACCAAACAAGATGGTGTCCTTCTCTTGAACAATATTCAATCTTTTTACATAATGGAAGAAATTGGTAAAAGGAGGCTGATAGAAAACAATTACTATATGTAGGACAATTATTTTAGGTAATAAAAAAGTTATGAAAAATAAGTTGCAAAGAGAGAATAGAAAGTGCTCAAAAACCGCAGAACAACGAATTGTGTGCTCCAAAAACAAACTAGATTGTGTTGTCATTTTTCGTTCAAATATTTTGAAAGAAAAGTGTACTCCGTAGTTCATATATCGATATTCGCCTTTATAAAATTTATGAGACAATTTGAATTGCCTTTCATATAGAATTTAATAATATTTACAAACATTAAAAATCATTTCAGTTACAACAAGCAAATAGTACGGTTTCGGCCGTAACGATTACCGCGATACACTACCCGAGAAACTGGCGAGCAATGAAATGACTACAAATGTTACTTGAAGTTTGATGTGAAGACTATAAAAGAATATAAATGGCAAAAGTAACAAAATAAGGTTTGAAAATCTCAGGAAGATAATTTTTTAAGATTTAGTCTATATTTATAAGTAATAGCATAAAAAGAGGTTCATTAGCTATTAAACGTCCCGCTCGATGAGGGTCATTTAGTAAAATTCCCGAGGTCCGAAGGCCCGAGGGAATTTTACTAAATAACCCGAATCGAGCGGGACGTTTAATGGTTAATGCACCTCTTTTTATGCTATTCCTTTGTATGTTTGTGGGTATTTCTTTTGTTTTCACAGGGCCATTAACAACTAATCTACCATATCACAATTAATTTTGGCGAATTAATTCATTCTGACGAGGTTCCCCGACCTCGTGTTGAGCGGTCTTTGAATGATGATTTGATTAAAATTCATTTTTCGTAATCGTACCTCCGTTGGCGTCAAACCGGGTATGATTAGTTCTAATCAGACCTGGTTTGTCGTCAACGGAGGTAAGATTAGCAAAAATGGTATAATGAGGTATAATTAGTTGTTAATGGCCCTGTGAGAACAAAAGAAATACCCGCAAACATTATATTACTTGGGATAAATAATAAATAATAATAACCCATGTAAAAAAATACCCGGGATCCCACCTGGGATCCCACCCGGGATCCCGGGTGGGATCCCAGGTGGGATCCCACACGGGAATTTGGAACGGGATTCCACCCGGGATCCCGGGTAAATCCCAGCCGGGATCCCAGGTAAATCCCACATAGGATCCCGGGTAAATCCTGCCCAGAATCCCGGGTATATCCTGCCATCCTGCCTGGGATTTTAATACAAAAAATTGTATGGGAGATTTTATCAGGTATTAAATTAATGTCATCCCTTGTGGAATATGGGAATTCCACTTGGGACTCTTAGAAAGGTAGATCATGGAAACAAGGTTTGCTAAACTGCATACATATATATTGTATTAATTGCGACAAAATATAACTTTTAAGGTGGCTCCCTACTGTTTCTTGAAAGGTGGCAAAAATGCAAATTTCAATCTCGAAAAGTGCCCATGGATATTTGAGAAAAGATTGAAACTAAAGCTATGCTTAGAATAACTTTCAGGGCATCAAATACTATTAATGGCTAAAGTGTTTCATCTGTTGCTATGACAACAGTGACGTTTCAAAATGGCCGAAAATGAACATTTCATCTAATTTATTTGGCAAACGAGTCGGTGAACCCCGATTTTTTTTGCATTTAAACATTTCTTTTAGTTTAATTAATAAATAGGCAGATTAAAAGAAAATTCTGTGGAGCCAATTTTTTAAAAAACTAAAAAAACATGATTTTTTTTGTGTAAAATAATTGGCTCCACAGAATTATTTTTTAATCTGCCTATTTCTTAATTAAACTAAAAGAAATGTTTAAATGCAAAAAAATTCGGGGGTCACCGACTCGTTTGCGAAATAAATTAGATGAAATGTTCATTTTCGGCCATTTTGAAACGTCACTGTTGTCATAGCAACAGATGAAACACTTTAGCCATTAATAGTATTTGATGCCCTGAAAGTTATTCTAAGCATAGCTTTAGTTTCAATCTTTTCCCAAATATCCTTGGGCACTTTTCGAAATTGAAATTTGCATTTTTGCCACCTTTCAAGAAACAGTAGGGAGCCACCTTAAGTTTCAACTCTAATTCTTTAAAATAAATAGTTTAATTAGTTCATAATGAAACTATAACTACTTTTTTAAAATAATTGGGAAACTAGTTCAAAATATATGATACATTCAAATAAATATTTAACTAACTTGCTACGGTATTGGAAATAAACACTTTAAAATATATACATTAATAGTTAAAATTTAGTATGTTAAACATGTTAATATATGATATACATGTATACCTAATAATTACAGTTTATTAAGTAACAATCATACATTATATTAATATCTCTAGTTTTTAGTTTTTAAATAATAGCTATATTTTTTCTTGTTCAAATTCCTACACTTATCTGCTACAGTATGTGTTGTTGGATATTCATTGGTTCTCTTTGCCATTTGTCTTCTGTCTGTTCTATGTCCCCCAATTAAAATAAGTGCACTAATGAGCTGATAAAATAAAGGTAGCTTTGTTATTAAAAATATCTAATAATTTTCTTGACAAAAAATCTGTTTAACCTGTTTAACTCTACAGTATTAGCATACACCATAACCAATGTTTGCAATGGAAAATTAATTATTATATTACCTATAAATATTACCTATAATATACCCAGAATCTTATCCCGGCATTACCACCATATATATACAGAACTCGTGACTAGGCTCTCAGCAACGGCTTCCGTTATAATATACCCAGAATCTTATCCCGGCATTACCAACATATATATATATAGAACTCGTGACTAGGCTCTCAGCAACGGCTCAGTGGTCAGAGCACTGCACTAGCATCGCGCGTTCAATTCTAGCCGGTTTGGTCTTAAAATGTATGTATTCCAACACTCGAAATTTTCCTTCACCATAAATCCTTTCTATATATATATATATATATATATATATATATATATATATATATATATATATATATATATATATATATATATATATATATATATATATATATATATATATATATTATATATATATATATATATATATATATATATATATATATATATATATATATATATATATATATATATCTTCAGCGGTAAGTCTGTACTGATATAAACTAATTTAAGGCATAGTATACCAGTGACACAGAAATGTTTTGAGTACCAATAGTTAAACCATTTTTACCAGAATTTTTCTGCATCAAGAGGACTGAAAAATGTCTATAGTAACCATAACCTACATAATCTCTAATTAAATATTTAATTATTTACTTGTAATTTGTCCAAACAAATTCAACATGCCACAGGAATCTTGTTAAAGGTGGGTTACAGTCCCTTCTGCGCATGTGCGGGGTTTGTTTACGTTTTGCTTGTTTTGTTTATGTTGGAGACTCCACACCGGAAATGGCTGCTATATAAGTGCATTGTTTTTATCGCAAGCGTGTAGAACAATATGGTGATTTAAATCCTTTGATTTCGAATTCCAATCTATTTTGCTACGCTGGTAGAGATGTCTCTAAACTGTATTTATTTCACACGCACGACATGGAAGAAATTCAAAGAAGAAAATAATTGATTAAATATGAACAATGAAGTGGCGAGACAACCAAGACTACGATGCCGTGAAATACGAGTGAAATTCTCGGGGGTACCAAAGAATCAATTTATTCTGGTAAGCATTTTATAAAATACAACAAATCTTTGACCCTTTAAAGGCCTTCCATGTTCTTTAGTACATGCATGCTCTGATGTCGATTTTTTAGCCGTGTGTAAACGGAAAACTCTATTAACACCGGAGGCAATGTCAAGCATATTTGATAAAATGCAAACAAGCGCTCTCTTTCAGTAGTAAAAGTCTCAAGCAAGAAAAAAGAACTTCAGTATATATATATATATATATATATATATATATATATATATATATATATATAAATATATATATATATATATATATATATATATATATATATATATATATATATATATATATATATATTACTTTATATATTATGTACCTTATTATAGTGTGGTGTATTTATAGTATATTTAAAGTTATAATCGAAGTCGGTCGTCGGATTATATGTATTGTCATGTCAGTAAAAAAATGATCGAAAGCCGTGCGAGTTTACTGTATCTTAAAGAACATGGAAGGCCTTTATAAATGGTCAAAGGTTTGTTGTATTTTATGAAATGCATATCAAAATGAACTGATTCTTCGATTCGGCGGCGATTCCCCACAGGTTTTCGAAGCATAGTATACGTAGAAATTGACCAGGATTTTCGTCATGTCTTGCGCGTGTGAAATAAATAAATACAGTTTAGTCCAGGGCTGGTTTAGTCTTTAAAGGCATCTCTACCAGTCTAGTATTGTATCTTAACTTAGCTGGATCCAATAACTAAGTAGATTAGGATTCGATATCGAAGGACTTGAATCCAGTAGCGCTTGCGATAAAACAACGTGCTTAATAATATAGCAGCCATTTCCGGTGTGGAGTCTCCTACATAAACAAAACAAGCAAAACGTAAACAAACCCCGAACATGCGCAGAAGGGACTGTAACCCACCTTTAAGAACCCGCTATGGAGGGGAATAATAATATAGTGTATTCCCCGGAATTCGTCTCGAGTATCACGCGCGAACCATATGCCACGCGCGAAATACGAGCACATCAACAATGGAGGAACAACAAGACGTTTCGCATTCGGCATTCAATATTGTTTCGGTATAATATATCATTTATAGACCCTCCGCTCGGGGAATTCGTCGACTTTCACAAACGTTCGAACGCTTAGCCGTTCGAACGCTAGTAGCCTGCCGTTCGAACGCTGGTAGCAAGCCGTTCGAACGCTAGTAGAAAGCCGTTCGAACAAGCTGTTCGAACGTCATTCGAACGAATGATATATATTTCGTCGAATTCCCCTCGCTTCGGGTCTATAAATGATAAATATATACTAATGTATAATCTTCATTATTACAAACTGTATAGACACATGAAAGTGTTTGGCTCACCGGTTTTATTAGACCTTTCCATGGTTCTGACTCGCCAATATCCACGTGCTTCCAGGTATTTTCCTTCAAATCAAACCACTTAGTTGTTGAGTAGTTCCTAAAACCTTGTTTCTTGAAACTGTAACGGCGTAGTTATCTTTCGGGAAGAAAATCAATAAATCCTTTGGCTCTACAAAGCAACGCAAATTACAAATAGATCAGAATTAATATGCTATATTAACTCACTCTAATTATCTATTTATCCTTTCAAAGGACTAGCAAAACACACTATTGCCTTGACGGATTTTAAAATCACTTTCTTTTGAACCTTACCTTTGAGTTTTCTAATAGTTCTCCCTTTGTTAGAAGGTTCCATTATCACAAATAATCTTCTTTCGTTCGGTAAAGATATACGTTCAGATCGCAGTTTTCAGTTTTGAATATAGCGCGATGCTTGAAAGCATGGTCACACGTATCAAGTGTCGAGTGTTAACCAATCACAGAACACTAAATACCACACCTGACTCAGAACTCTGTTCTGATTGGTTGCGCCATAATCTATTCCCTGCCAGTCCGGAATGAGGCTATATCAGCTTTCGTTCGAGCCAGCAACTTCACGAAAGAGAGGGAGATACAAAATGTGGATGCGCGATTTTCGCATACCGGTTCCTCGAACCACCAAGTGGCGGTATCATGTTGAAAGTAATATTGTTAATTAAATATGTATATATAGTACCGTAAACTCGCATAAATTTATCAAAATTATTTGAAATTGGTACCAAAAAGCAACAAAGACAACAGCTACTCTTCATGTAAGTTATTTTTTATTTCATTTTAATAGTTTGCAGTGTATTTAAAACAGATTTTGTCGCAACTTGTCACCAAACAGAGGGTGGAGTCTGGGTACGAATACTAATAATATAATATAATAATATAATATAATAATATAATATAATATAATATAATATAATATAATATAATATAATATAATATAATATAATATAATATAATATAATATAATATAATATAATATAATATAATATAATAATATCATTAGATGTGTGAAGTTGATCATCCAAGTTGTTGTAGTCTTGAGAAAGACTATTGTTGGTGACTAACGTATCGACGATGACCGCTGCTGAGGCCGTCGAAACGTCAATCACCAACAATAGTCTTTCTCATACTCCTAGGTTCAAACCATTTACTTTAATATAATATAATATAATACAATAACACTAATAGTTATAGTTTGATTTGGCTTCCTGTGATTTATTGGACCCAGAATTCCATCTTGAATTAGTTTGGACCCAGGATCTTGCTTATGTTGCTTTTCGGTGTTTTTCCTGGGATCCCACCTGGGATCCTGGGTCTCTCACCCGGGATCGCGGGTCTCCCACCCGGGATCCCTGGTCTCCCACCCGGGATCCCGGGTATCCCGCCCGGGATCCCGGGTATTTCGCCCGGGATCCCGGGTATTTTTTTACATGGGAAATAATACAGTCGGCGGCAGTTTTCCAGTTCAAAGTCAACGTATTTCTGCTTATTATCAATAACGTCATTGCTGAGATTGACCGAAGGTTTCAAAGAATAAACGTCAACAACAAATGTAGCTTTCTATGCCAGTACCCAAACCTTTCAGAAATGGAGCTGTTCAAACAAGCTGCATGCAGCCTTTGCTGAGGTATATAACTAGACGACATTTCATCAGTGTTCATGGAAGAGATCCTATTCCTTAAAATCATTCATAATGCTAACCTGGCAGAGAAAACAAAACCTGGTGAAATAGCGAAACCACTTGGCCCTGCACTCGCAATATTGAATAAGCTCAATACCTTAAACCTATACAGATCTTATTTCCCAATGTGTAGGTTGCACTGCGCGTCGGAGTCGCAACAGCAGAAAGATCCTTCAGCAAGCTAAAACTGATAAATGGTGAAGTAAAATTTCGAGTGTACATTTTAAGGCCAAACCGGGACCAGTTGCGAAAAATGCAACTTCAAGGCCTTCCGGCTGGAATTGAACCCGCGACCATACAATGCTAGTGCAGTGCTCAGACCACTGAGCTACGGAAGCCGTTGCCCAGAGCCTATAGTGACGAGTTCTGTATATATGGTGGTGGTAATGCCGGGATAAGATTCTGGGTATATTATAGGTAATATTTGGCATTTCACTCGATCAAACTACATGTTGAAAGGATTTATGGAAAATTTCGAGGGTTGGAATACATGTTGAGTGTGTTGAGAATGTCGAGTGTTGGAATAAAGACCTACTTGAGATCCACCATTGGACAAAAAAAGACTATGTTCTTTGGCATCGCTTTCAATCGAGTCTGACATTGCTGAGATGTTAAATTACGAGAGTGTCATTGGTTCTTTTGCCGAAGCAAAGGCTAGAAAAGCATTTTTAAAGTAACTGTAATTCTGAAAATATTTGAATTTTAAAACGAATATTTATATTAGTTCTACGCACTCTACTGTTGTGTTCTAAATTAGGCATGCTTGCATATTGCATATGGATTATCAGTTTATGATAAATATTTTTCTTTTCAATTTTACTGTACAAAGATAAAGCACGTAAACATTCGACAATTAATTATTTGTGTCAAATTGTGTGTCAACGACGGAAACCTGTGTTATTATGAGCAATAGCCCTATATTCGCAATGAAAGTTCCCCTGTACATTCATGATAGAGAATTAAAGGATCCCGATGTGGCGATGGAAATGACAAAATACCAGTGGTAAAAAGCTTTTATGGCAGTAAAAAAAGCCGGTGATAAAGCCGTTAAAGGTCGCCCATATCATAGTCCATCGTAGTGGTAAAGCCATAAAGGGGCCCCGTCGCAGATATAGCCGTAAAGGGCCCCATAGCAGTGATAAAGCCATAAAGTGTCACATCGTAGTGATAAAGCCATAAAGGGCCCCATAGCAGTGATAAAGCCATAAAGGGCCCCATCATAGTGGTAAAGCCATAAAGGGCCCATAGCAGTGATAAAGCCATAAAGGGCCCATCATAGTGGTAAAGCCATAAAGGGCCCCATAGCAGTGATCAAGCCATAAAGGGCCCCATAGCAGTGATAAAGCCATAAAGGGCCCCATAGCAGTGATAAGGCCATAACGGGTCCCAAATCAGTGATAAAGCCATAAAGGGCCACACCATAATAGGGCCCCGTGGTAAAGCCAAAATGGGGCCCCGTCGCAGTAACAAATTGCCATAAAGGCCCCCATCGCAGTGATAAAACCATAAAGGGCCCTATGCCAGTGCCATTAGCGAGTTTACAGTCACTGCAATGTAACGATTAATGATAAAACTGCAGTTCTTGATTATTATAAAAACGATTTTATCGCTTCACAGTTAAGATAATGTATAACATATTATTTGTATTTTTTTAATTACAAATGGCCTCCTTTGGCCATGGGCCCCTGGTCAACGACGACCCCCCCCCCCCCCCCCCCCCCCCCCCTCTCGTCAGGCCTGAAAATACATATCAAGACATTGACAATTTTGAAATTATATTATAAATCTTAATGTTTTATTAGTACTACTTTATAATACCAGTTAGGATTGTTACCTTCTAATTTAATTATCTTACGCAATGTTATTAGTTTTTTTGAATATGGAGGTCCACAGATTTGTCAGCTTTGTAGCTGTTATGTATAGCCTATTTTAAATAAAGTTATTATTATCCAAGTAATACAATTTGTGTTGGTTTGAGTCCATTGACTAAATACAACTAGATTTGGATCAAATACATGTAAACAATGTGTAGCCTATGCAAGCTGTGTTAAGTTGTCAATACTCAGAAAAACTCTGAGCACCAGAGCTAATGCGTAGCCTGTTGACTGAAATAATACATCATCAGATAACCATGGCCAATATTACCATAAGGGGATACACCATTTTAAAAACAATATTGTATGCTGGAAATAACATTAATTTATACAGTAGTTATATTACTAATTTTATAAAGACTTTTTACTATTGACCGATGTTCCAGAAATGATTTCTGTGCATGATAAATTCTATCGTTTACAATATAGTGACTCTTTTACTGGTGATATATTTGTGACTATAGACAATCAAGTTTTCTATTCACTGACAAGTGTGTTTAATAATTTTCTTTAATTGACTCTCAACATACCTATCAACATAGTTTGTTGACCATTGCAGGCTGTAATTACACAGCGGCAATATTCAACATTTCTGTTGAAAATTTTAAAATCTTCAACTCGCATGCAACAGATCCATATGGTGTTCCACACCCATCTGGCCAATGTGTGTTAATTACAATTGAATATTTAGAAAATCTGGTACTTTATTTCCAAAACATCATTTCATCAATATATTGTTATACCCTTTGAGATTTAGGGAGTGAAATTATTAAATTTACCCAAAATGACAAGCTGACTAATTTAATGCATGGGAATTCATGTACATCTATCAATCAGAATTGACTTGAAAAATTGTTCCACAAATTAGCCAAAAATCAAAACAACTATAAACGAAGTGAAAATACAATAAGCAAAAATTACTGTAATGACGACACTTAGCTAAAAGTTCAGATCTTTGGTCTGAATTTAAAATGCAAATCTTTTCAGCTAAGCACAAGTGCAGTGTATTGCTACAGCTCTACAGGGTGTATAAAAAAAGCGCAACCTCGGAATTTCCCAAGAAATCCACTTTGTTTTTATTAGCACAAAATATTTTGGGCCTCTGGGAATTTAACTGTTGTAGATGCTTGTAAACTAAACAACTTTACATATACTAGACGAGATACTGACGTTTCGAGCGGAGCCCTTCATCAAAGTAAGACGAGATGAAATAAAATAAATAGGGCTTATATATATGCCAAAAGGGTGGGAGATAAACAAAGTAATAATTAATGAGATGCGAAAAGTTAAATCATTTTCTATTTTTACAGTCGATCAGAGGGGGAGGGAGAAATGACAGGTCCAATATTAAGGGAATTAGGCGATATTAAAGCAGTAAGAAACAAAACTTGAAATGCATAAGCTATACTAATAATAAAAAAGTTCCAAGCAAACTAAAATAACAAAAAACTTGTAGGAAATTAAATAAAAGAAAAACGTCCGTTAAGACCAAGAGGATGTGTGGTGCCAAGTTTAAAAATGAGACGGGCTCCGCTCGAAACTTCAGTATCTCGTCACTAAATTCTTGGCAGTTTACCACCTTTTCACTTTGTAAAATATATATATATAATAATAGGTAATATTTGGCATTTACTTGATCAAACTACATGTTGAAAGGATTTATGGTGAAGGAAAATTTCGAGTGTTGGAATACATACATTTTAAGACCAAACCGGGACCAGTTGCGAAAACAGAATCCTATCCCGGCATTAGCACCATATATACAGAACTCGTGACTAGGCTCTCGGCAACGGCTTCCGTAGCTCAGTGGTCAGAGCACTGCACTAGCAATCGCAGGGTCGCGGGTTCAATTCCATCCGGAAGGCCGCTAAGTTGCATTTTTCGCAACTGGTCCCGGTTTGGTCTTAAAATGTATGTATTCCAACAATCGAAATTTTCCTTCGCCATAAATCCTTTCAACATGTAGTTTGATCGAGTGCAATGCCAAATATTACTTATAATATACCCAGAATCTTATCCCGGCATTACCACCATATAATATACAGAACTCGTGACTAGGCTCTCGGCAACGGCTTCCGTAGCTCAGTGGTCAGAGCACTGCACTAGCAATCGCAGGGTCGCGGGTTCAATTCCTACCGGAAGGCCGCTAAGTTGCATTTTTCGCAACTGGTCCCGGTTTGGTCTTAAAATGTATGTATTCCAACACTCGAAATTTTCCTTCGCCATAAATCCTTTCAACATGTAGTTTGATCGAGTGCAATGCCAAATATTACTTATAATATACCCAGAATCTTATCCCGGCATTACCACCATATAATATACAGAACTCGTGACTAGGCTCTCGGCAACGGCTTCCGTAGCTCAGTGGTCAGAGCACTGCACTAGCAATCGCAGGGTCGCGGGTTCAATTCCAGCCGGAAGGCCGCTAAGTTGCATTTTTCGCAACTGGTCCCGGTTTGGTCTTAAAATGTATGTATTCCAACACTCGAAATTTTCCTTCACCATAAATCCTTTCAACATGTAGTTTGATCGAGTGAAATGCCAAATATTACTTATAATATACCCAGAATCTTATCGCGGCATTACCACCATATAATATACAGAACTCGTGACTAGGCTCTCGGCAACGGCTTCCGCAGCTCAGTGGTCAGAGCACTGCACTAGCAATCGCAGGGTCGCGGTTCAATTCCAGCCGGAAGGCCGCTAAGTTGCATTTTTCGCAACTGGTCCCGGTTTGGTCTTAAAATGTATGTATTCCAACACTCGAAATTTTCCTTCACCATAAATCCTTTCTATATATATATATATATATATATATTATATATATATATATATATATATTTAGTATAAATTGACAAGTTTATATCACAAATCCTCAATTTTGATTGGCTATCGCAGGAGTTACTATCCGCTGATATAAACCTCTGGGGAAAAAGTCGCCTGATTTCGAAAGAATATTTACTTTTTTTCCATGAAAAATGCGAAATAAAAGTTATTTCTTGGGTTAGAAAGTTGTAAATTTATACTAAACTCGCCCTTGTTTTCTATGAGCGATAGTCAACTCGGCTCCGCCTCGTTGACTATCTGCTCATAGAAAACGCGGGCTCATTGTCTAATTGTTAAATATAACATGGATGGATTACGCCATCGCGATACGCCATCAATTAGCCATTCTACGCCATCAATTAGACATCATAACGCCATCAATTAGCCATCACGGCGCCATCATATGCAGTAAGGAGAATTTACTTGTTGATAAAAAAGATATTTGTACATTTTATTGGCTTTCTACGGGTTATTTTATAAGAAATAGAAAACATTTTTATCCGTTTTCCCATACGTTATATAAACACTCCTGGAAGTTTGGGAGAACTCGAAATCGCGTGGAAACACTCTCGCCCTACGGGCTCGTGTTCCCACTATGATTTCTCGTTCTCCCAAACTTCCACTCGTGTTTATATAACTGAATGTAAACACGGAAAATGTTTTCTATTTCTTAATTATATATATATATATATATATATATATATATATATATATATATATATATATATATATATATATATATATATATATATATATATATATATATATATATATATATATATATATATATATATATATATATATATATATATATATATATACAAAGCTTTTGCGAGAAATGGGTCCATGCCGCGAGGAGATTATCGCCATTAAACCGGTTCACCTTTTGACGCCATGCAAAATTTAAGAACCTGACATCTTCTGACGACGATATAATTATTTTGAACACTGCATTTATGAACTTTTTGAACGCAAATCTTCATTCACCGCGCGTATATATAACCCTACAAAACATACGTACTTTTTGTGTTTATTTTTGCCTCCAGCTCTTGTAAAATTGTGTGTGTAGGTAGTCTTCACTCTACGGAAAAGGTACAACTGTACTGTACCTGCTCGCAGGCTACGGAAAAGGCGGTTCTCGCGCTGGTGTCAATTTAAATTTAAAGGCCAAATTTAACCAACCAAAAACCGTTGCAAATTCAGGATGTCTTAAACACAAATTTTTATAAATCCCTTGTACTAAACTACGTAACCCGAGTGTAACTCTTTAACATCATAATTTCTTCTGGTTTCCATGGCAACAAAAAAGGCGTGAATGAGAACGGCCGTTGATGCATGAAAATAAACTAATAAACTACATGAATGAATGAATGAATGAATAACTTTATTTAACCACGCTAATATCGTCAGCAAATGCTGATTTCCACGTTAGGCGTGTAAAATTATAGTACAAATACAAGAAATATTATATAGTAATACAGTTAATAACAAATAGTAGTATAATACAGTTATATAAAATTACAAAAATATAGTTTCTATATATTACAAAATGTAGTTAAAAAACATGAGTCGCGATTTTTCTTTCAAAATAGGACCGTGTTTTACTTTTTCTCAAGTCAGCTGGTAGGTAGTTCCATAACGCAGCTCCGTCAAACATAAAACTATTTTTCATGCAGTTTGTGCGTGGATTCGGCAAACAAACTGAGTTGTGACTTTCACGAAGATTATAGTAAAACAGTTCGTCTTTATATGTAAATAACTCATGGAGGAAATTTGGCCCCATATTGTTCAGAACTTTGAACATCATTTTTGCTTTGGCTTTTAGACGCTGTGTTTGTAAGGGTTCCCATTCCAAAGCGTTTAAGGCAGTTTGTTGATCAGTTTGATTAGGCATATTTGCTATAATACGTCCTGCTCTGTTTTGAAGTTTTTGTAAACGTTTGGATTGGGTCTCACCGAAAACATTCCAAACTTCGCAACAATTATTGAAATAAGGTTGAATTAATGAATTGTATAAACACTTTAGAGTCTTTAATTTTGATCAGCAAATTATTTTACTTGTTTCAAAGCATATAGGCCTGATGATATTTTCTTACATATACTGTCTGTGTAAGCTTTCCAAGATAAATTTTCATCAACAATAACACCCAGAGCTTTGTATTGGGAAACTTGTTTTATCGGTTTGTCTTCAATAGTAATTTTTAATTGATAATCACCAATTTTATTAAGCATAGGTTTAGTTCCAATAAGAATATATTCTGTTTTAGCCACATTTAGGCTGTTTGTTTGCTATTAGCCATTTTCGTAAGTTTACCAAATCAGAATTCACTGCAATTTCAATATCATGAATTGATTCACCAGCCGCTGTAATGTTTGTGTCATCAGCAAACAACCTGGGTTTTGTTTGATTTAAACATGATGATAAATCGTTTATGTATATTAAAAATAGTAATGGTCCTAAAATAGAGCCTTGGGGTACTGCATATTTTACGCCACGTTCTTCTGAAATAAAACCATTTATATCACATTTTTGTGTTCGTTCATTGAGATATGATTTGATTAATGATAATGCCTGGCCTTTTATTCCATACAGTAATAATTTTTCTAATAACATTTCATGGTTAACGGTGTCAAATGCCTTCTTTAGGTCTATAAAAACTACTAGATTGAACAATTTTCTGTCCATGTTTACATACCAATTATTGGTACAGTCTAGTAGTGCTGTAGCTGTGGAGTGGAACTTACGAAAACCAAATTGGTGCTCAGAGAGCAGGTCGCTTGCTAACAAATATTCGTATAATTGATTGTAAATGATACGTTCCATACTTAACTGCTAATAGCAGGCAGCAACGAAATAGGACGATAATTTCCAGGCAAATTTCGCTTGCCAAATTTAAATAGTGGGATTACTCTTGCCATTTTCCAATCACTTGGAAAAGTGCATAAAGTAATTGCTTGATTAAAAATATATGTTAGTGAGCTAGAAATTATTGCTGCTGCAATTTTAATAATTCTACTTGAAATTTTATCAATGCATGTGGCCTTGCAGCTTGAAAGTTTCGATAGTAAATGACAAACATGGTTTACAGTGAATTTTATCAGCTAGGTTTGGTCCAAACATTGAAAAATATTCGTTAAAACTCTCAGCAATGTCTTTGGGATTAGTCAACTTTTCCTCATTGATGTTTAGTTCATTTACTTTTGTTGGCCTATTTTGTTTGCCCATTAAACTATTTATAGACCTCCAAGCAGCTTTTGGATCATGTTTTAAAACTGAAATTTTGTTGGAATAGTATTCTTTCTTGGCTTGTCTTAAATGTGTGCTTGTAAAATTTCTTGCTTTTTTATTGTTTTCCCAATCACTTTCAAGTTTAGTAATTGTTGCTTTTCTTTTTAATTTATCTCTTTCGTTTATTAATTTTTTGATATTACTATTAATCCATGGGACTCTTTTTGATTTTACTTACATGTGGATGGATTTGAAAGAATTTGCCGTTATAAGGGACTAAACGCCGGTCGATATAAGCACGGCCGTCCGCGCCGGACTAGGGGATTATAGTTGAAGTGACAGGCACATTGCTATAGTAACTATCAACAGGGGTCAGGTAATTGTAGCCACCTGTTTATTGCCGAGACTTCGACCGACCATTTGATATCAGTTTTATTCGGTTTAATTTAATTCGGCTTGTAATACCATTATTGATAATACATTAGTTGTTAGGTTTGGCAGTTTTAGATGTATTTCCAACCATTATGCCCATTACAGTGGAGCTTTATCACCGTCCAAACTATAAAACCGGCACCTATAAGGAGAGACATAATATTTGTGAATATTTATGATTATATTTTGTGTTTTCCGCCAACAGTGCTATTATTTTTATTGTAATAATGAAGAAGGAAAGACTCTACAAAGACATGCTATAGCCAGGTAATTGTTACCATCTGCAGTTTATTTCCAATTAGGCATAATAATATACAGTCGACTCTGGAAAGCAGTAGAACACAGATCTGACTGGCGACTTCGACTAAAGATGGAGGAACATGAAGTTATTTATAGTAATATAAAGTTCACGGAAAAAGACGTTCAACATTTACCACCACGACTTCCAAAGACAGAAAATATTCCAGCGTCAGTTATCGACGTAAATCCTCCCAAAAGAATACCTCCTCCGGAAACGCTCACTGTTATCCCCAACAGCTGCAAACGATTTAGTCGAAACTCCATATCAAGAAAACAAGTGGTACTGGCTATAGCAGTCGTCATCTTGGCCATTTTGTCAACGGTGTTTGTGACTATGTATTTGATAACCGAGGGCAAAGGCAAACCTTGTGATTCTCAGAATAGTCTTGCAAATAAAGAAAATACAAGTTGCAACTGCAGCCGTGTGGGAAACTGCAGTAAATTCAACATCAGTGCAATTACTTGGAACAATACAGGTTAGCATATAGCCTTTTGAAAGACTCAACCCTTTTCTTTTTTATTCTCGCGCTTTGAGAAAAACTCAAGTGGACGACTTGTAGGAAGTCTAAGGTTAGCATACACGTGATTAAAGAGTCTTGATAATCATGCGAGAGTTCTGTATAGGAAAGTATTTCTCCTGAGGTTTTTAAGGTTATTAAGAAACCCAATACGTGGCTTTTGACTCATTTCATTACATATTTTTACAAATATGTAACGCTGTTTTTATCTTCATATACTTCCGTTTACCTTACCTCTTCCTTGCTATACGTTTCTCTTCTAACCTTTTTCAATTCTGAAAACAGATTTTGAATTAGCGAGTCAAAATACATAACATATATGTCCACTATATTAATAGAACGTGAATACCCTTCGTAAAAATGGTTTATGTACTTAGAAATTTATAGTCGGCTTGGTCGGCTATAAGCCTGTCACTTCGTCGTATATTATTTTGAATATCTCGATCAATATATAACCGTTTTCAATTCTGAAAACAGATTTGGAATCAGCGAGTAAAAATACATAACATATGTGTCTACCATATTACGAGAACGTGAATACCCTTCGTAAAAATGGTTTATGTACTTAGAAATTAGTCGGCTGTATTAAAGCCCGGTCACTTCGTCGTATATTATTTTGAATATCTCGATCGATCAATATATAACCGTTTTCAATTCTGAAAACAGATTTGGAATCAGCGAGTCAAAATACATGACATATGTGTCTACTATATTACGAGAACGTGAATACCCTTCGTAAAAATGGTTTATGTACTTAGAAATTAGTCGGCTGTATTAAAGCCCGGTCACTTCGTCGTATTTTATTTTGAATATCTCGATCGATCAATATATAACCGTTTTCAATTCTGAAAACAGATTTGGAATCAGCGAGTCAAAATACATGACATATGTGTCTACTATATTACGAGAACGTGAATACCCTTCGTAAAAATGGTTTATGTACTTAGAAATTAGTCGGCTATATTAAAGCCCGGTCACTTCGTCGTATTTTATTTTGAATATCTCGATCAAAATATAACCGTTTTCAATTCTGAAAACAGATTTGGAATTAGTGAGTCAAAATACATACTCTGACTCGGATTTCTATTTCCTCAAAAAACTATGTCTCTTTTTGAAAAACCCTTTGAATCATGTGACGGTTTAATTTAAATATTAATTTCTAGTTACCAGGACCAAATTTTCCGATGTCGCACGGACGGCCGTTGATGCATATATACAAATAAACTCGATCCGAGATCAGGACCCGCTAGCATTTCGTGATAAGGGACCAAACGCCTGTCGATATTAGCACCCTCGCCCTCAGGCCTTCGGTCGGCGCATCGCGGCGGGCGAGGGGATAATAAAAAAATTGTAGGAAATTAAATAAAAGAAAAACGTTCGTTAAGACCAAGAGGATGTGTGGTGCCAAGTTTAAAAATGAGACGTTTCTCTTGCCGTTTGCGGTTATCGTTACCATCTGAGATGGGAAGGATAGCACAGACTTTCATGTCTGAAACCAAATGCTTAGAGCTGTTGAAATGGCGGGCTACAGGTTTGTCAACATCATTGTTCCTCACGGAACGAAGATGTTCAGCAAACCTGTCAGAAAGGCGTCGCCCAGTTTCACCGATATAGATTTTAGGGCATTTATCGCAAGAAATGCAATAAATGATGTTGGTGGACGTGCATCAAAAAGTATGACCGATTGTGTGGTCGAATTTGAGGGAAGTATAATAACTGTAGTTGGATTGAGAAAACGGCATGTGTTGCAGCGGGAACGGCCGCAAGAAAATGTTCCCGCTGGTGCCGAGGTATTCTGTTTAATGGCACTATGTACTAAGGAGTCACGAATATTTTTATTACGGCAAAAAGATACCAAAGGGTTATCGGTGAATATGGCTGACGTCTCATGATCATTTTGTAAAATATGAAAATTCCGATTAATAATATTTTTAACTTTAAAATTGAAAGGATGAAATGTTAGAACAAAAGGAATTTTGTTGTTTGAAACTTGTTTCAAAGGTGGTTGGAGGGCATCTAAACGGGGGACGAGAAAAGCTTTGTGATTTCCCACGTGAACTTCAGAGCAGGATGAAAATCATCAACTTTGTTGATGAACTGCTCTAAAAGGACACGTGAGAATGACGCTGTTCCTAAACAGTCATCGACAAATCTGCCGAAGAAATCAGGCAAGCGACCCGTGTATTGTATAGCGAGACCTGTGTGTCGTTCCTTGATATTTTAATTTCGATTGATGGTGATTCGCTGAGAACGTCGGTCCCGTACAAGTCTACTGACTCCCATAGTTATCTTCTATTTTCATCCTCTCATCCAAACCACACTAAGAAATCCATCCCTTATTCTCAATTATTGCGTCTTCGCCGCTTATGTAGCGACGACCAAGATTTTCAAGCCAAAGCATTGAAAATGAGATTTTTTTTAATCAACGTGGTTACCCTACCAACCTTCTAGACCTCGCCGTTCAGAAAGCTTTTCTCGACCCCCGCTTAGAAGCCCTTGAACCACCTTTGGAACAAGTTTAAAACAAGAAAATTCCTTTAGTTCTAACATTTCATCCTTTCAATTTTAAAGTAAAAAATATTATTAATCGGAATTTTCACATTTTACAAAATGATCCTGAAACGTCAGCTATTTTCACCGATAACCCTTAATTTGGTATCTTTTCGCCGTAGTAAAAACATTCGTGACTCCTTAGTACCAGCGGGAACATTTTCTTGCGGCCGTTCCCGCTGCAATACATGCCCTTTTCTCAATCCCACTACAGTTATTACTGCCCCCAAATTCAACCACACAATCCGTCATACTTTTTCATGCACTTCCACCAACATAATTTATTGCATTTCTTGCGATAAATGCCCTAAAGTCTACATCGGTGAAACTGGGCGACGCCTTTCAGACAGGTTTGCTGAACATCTTCGTTCCGTGAGGATCAATGATGTTGACAAACCTGTAGCCCGCCATTTCAACAGCTCTAACCATTTGGTTTCAGACATGAAAGTCTGTGCGATCCTTCCCATCTCAGGTAACGATAACCGCAAACGGCAAGACAAGCGTCTCATTTTTAAACTTGGCACCACACATCCTCTTGGTCTTAACGAACGTTTTTCTTTTATTTAATTTCCCACAAGTTTTTTGTTATTTTAGTTTACTTGGAACTTTTTTATTATTAGCTTATGCATTTCAAGTTTTGTTTCTTACTGCTTTAATATCGCCTAATCCCCTTAATATTGGACCTGTTATTTCTCCCTCCTCCTCTGATCGACTGTAAAAATATCAAATGATTTAACTTTTCACATCTCATTAATTATTACTGTGTTTATCTCCAGTGCATTTTATTGGCTACTTTCTACTTGTGACACCATTTTGGCATATATATATATAAGCCCTATTTATTTTATTTCATCTCGTCTTACGCTGATGAAGGGCTCCGCTCGAAACGTCAGTATCTCGTCACTAAATTCTTGGCAGTTCAGCACCTTTTCACTTTGCCATATATATTTATAATATAGCCATCCAACGTATATGAGCTATTCTGCAATCTGATTGGTTCTTATACTAGCAAGCTATAAGCTCATATATCACTAGTAATGAAAAAAACAAAATGGCGGCGTGATTTTCTTAACTACTGCAGATAAAACTGGCTATTTCTTTCACGCACAGTAGCGAAAAACCTGAACTGAGAGGAATAAGTCTAATATCCAACAGAAAATACATTAACCAAATGCAAAATTTACTAAGTTATGATGCAAAATCCACTTTAAAAATCGTCTTAAGGCTTTGAAAAACCCGACTGAATTGTCAACAACTGATAATAATGTTTTGTCAGACAAAATAAATAGGATAAAAGTTAGCTTGCAACATATATTTATTACAAATATTATGATTATTATTCAGTAAAGATAATTTTTGAAGTAATAAAGCATTATGAATGAAAACTTTGATAATTTTGGGTGATTAACATCGAAAAACAACAAAGCGAGATTTTCGCCAATATTTTTTAGCTTTTTGTTCTCTTAAAAGCCCAAACATTCATTCCAAAAATTACTAAAAACTGACCCACCTTTTGGCTTTTCAAAGGAACTTTTTTTCTTTATTGAACCTTCTCAACGAATTTTTGGCTCAGACAAAATTTTGAAGCTGTTTTCAACTCAGCGAGAAACCTTTCTTACGTGACAACAATACGCATGACAGAAGTATATGTGGCGGAAGTTCGTTGCTTTCAATTAAATAATTTATTTACTGCGACATATTAGCCGATTATTATCTTGAATGTTTTGCTATATTATAAAACAATTATACCATTCGCTCTCGCCGCATATGAACTAATAGCCAACTCGGTGCTACGCACCTCGGAGATATTGGAGATATTGAAATATTGAAAGAGCCTAGTCACGAGTTCTGTATATATGGTGGTAATGCCGGGATAAGATACTGGGTATATTATAGGTAATATTTGGCATTTCACTCGATCAAACTACACGTACGTTGAAAGGATTTATGGTGAAGGAAAATTTTGAGTGTTGGAATACATACATTTTAAGACCAAACCGGGACCAGTTGCGAAAAATGCAACTTCAAGGCCTTCCGGCTGGAATTGAACCCGCGACCCTGCGATGCTAGTGCAGTGCTCTGACCACTGAGCTACGGAAGCCGTTGCCGAGAGCCTAGTTTGATCGAGTGAAATGCCAAATATTACCTATAATATACCCAGTATCTTATCCCGGCATTACCACCATATATACAGAACTCGTGACTAGGCTCTCGGCAACGGCTTCAGTAGCTCAGTGGTCAGAGCACTGCACTAGCATCGCAGGGTCGCGGGTTCAATTCCAGCCGGAAGGCCCTGAAGTTGCATTTTTCGCAACTGGTCCCGGTTTGGTCTTAAAATGTATGTATTCCAACACTCGAAATTTTCCTTCACCATAAATCCTTTCAACGTGTAGTTTGATCGAGTGAAATGCCAAATATTACCTATAATATACCCAGTATCTTATCCCGGCATTACCACCATATATACAGAACTCGTGACTAGGCTCTCGGCAACGGCTTCCGTAGCTCAGTGGTCAGAGCACTGCACTAGCATCGCAGGGTCGCGGGTTCAATTCCAGCCGGAAGGCCTTGAAGTTGCATTTTTCGCAACTGGTCCCGGTTTGGTCTTAAAATGTATGTATTCCAACACTCGAAATTTTCCTGCACCATAAATCCTTTCAACGTGTAATTTGATCGAGTGAAATGCCAAATATTACCTATATATATATATATATATATATATATATACATGAAAGTATACAATGTGCCCTACCGGCTATCACCATAATGGCTTTAGGGTAACTGTGGACTATATATATATATATATATATATATATATATATATATATATATATATATATATATATATATATATATATATATATATATATATATATATATATATAAGCCGTACATGGTAGGAGCAAATCTCGTTCACATGAATGGCTAAGACCAAGTAGTGGTAGAAAAGGCGATTGAGGGGATTATTGCGGATTCGTATTAATAGTGTTAATACATTTTCATGTGTTCTCCAAGCACCTGGACCAGCACCTGGACCAGCACCTGGACCAGCACCTGGACCAGCACCTGGACCAGCACCTGGACCAGCACCTAGACCAGCACCTGGACTAGGACCTGGACCAGCACCTGGACCAGCACCTGGACCACCTCCTGCGCCTGGTGTCACTTTCCAAATATGGGAGAACATTTACACTAAAAAACTTCAAATCCTGAAGGAAGACTCTCGCTACCCGCACGAACCTGACAAGACGGAGATATTGAAATCCTTTGATACCCCGTTGAATCGTGGGAGGAATTACGGAGCACGAGCGATCGCTTATTATCAGGTAATTACTCTAACACTAATTATTAATATAATTTATCTACAAGCAATAATATAGATGCTCTATCTATATTTCTATATCTAAATTTGACTATAGCAGTATCATATAACTTCTAATTAACCCAGCTGACTTCTCATTGTAAGAAACGAATAGTTTTCATTTACCTAACACAAATTCTCTCTCTTCAGGCTCCTGAGACAGGTAATTACACATTCTATATTGCTTCTGATGATCGATCTGAGTTGTGGATCAGTACGGATGAAACTAAAGCTAATGCGAGTGAAATCCTTTCACTGTCACACTGGACGGGTCATCACCAATGGAACAAGTATGTTTACTTTATCAAAGAAAACATATTCTTTTATTTAGGTTGTGTTTTTATGTATTCGATCATGATAGACCCAATACATTAAAAATTGAATGATTATTTAACTTATCTAACCGAGCAACTTTACAAAACCCACCGTTAACCAATTCTAACTGACAAGAAATGTAATCGACTATCCACCGGAAAATCAAGAACAAAATGACGTGGAAGTTACCATCCAACCAACCAACCATTGTCTCGATTACCAGTTCACAAGTCAAGTCAACCCTATTCATTCACCCCGGTCTGTCCATCTTATTTCCATGTATTTATGTATTTATAGCTAACTTAATTACTGTCATTAACTTGTTTTAGATATCCTGCGGATCAAACATCGAAGCCAGTTAGTTTGGTACAAGACAAGGTTTACTATATGGAAGCTCTCCTAAAAGAGGCAGGTGGTGATGACCACTTAAGCGTTGGGGTTAAACTTCCGAACGGAACTGAAGAAAAACCTTTAGTCAACAATCTATACATTTACTCCTAGCTCCGGTTGATAAGTGATTCTGCACTGTTATTTGAAAGTAGTTAATTTAACTACAAAAACGCAGTTAAAAAATAGCTCAGAACAACAACAATTTTTGTAGTAATTTTAACTACATTCATTTAACCACATTTTTGTAGTAATTTTAACTACATTTATTTAACCACACTTTTGTAGTAATTTTAACTACATTCATTTAACCACATTTTTGTGGTAATTTTAACTACATTTATTTAACCACATTTTTGTAGTAATTTTAACTACATTTATTTAACCACACTTTTGTAGTAATTTTAACTACATTTATTTAACCACACTTTTGAAGTAATTTTAACTACATTTATTTAACCCCACTTTTGTAGTAATTTTAACTACATTTATTTAACCACACTTTTGTAGTAATTTTAACTACGTTTATTTAACCACACTTTTGTAGTAATTTTAACTACATTTATTTAACCACACTTTTGTAGTAATTTTAACTACATTTATTTAACCACACTTTTGTAGTAATTTTAACTACATTTATTTAACCACACTTTTGTAGTAATTTTAACTACGTATATTTAACCACACTTCTGTTGCAATTTTAACTACATTTATTTAACAATACTTTTCAGTAAATAAATAGTTCAGTTTCACCAGCTGGAAGTTCAAGTGAAGATAGTTTGTTTGCCATTCCCATGTTGCACAGTTATCATACAACCATTCCCTCGGTCGCAATATAGACTGGCCTCAAATTTGACAGGTTTTAATTCCTGAAGCGACTATTATGGAATACAGTCTTCTTGATAAATATGTCAATTGATTTATCATTCTTGCAAAATAAATACCTGCATAGAACACTTACATTTGGGCCACTTATATGGGGTATAAGCCTCGGCTAATATAAGCTCTCATTGGTATAAACATTTCCCTCCCGGGGGCTCTCCTTTGATGAGTAAAATCGTCTGGCGTTAGACAGAGTAAATAACCTGGCGTAATAGTCAGAGTAAAATAACAAAGTGCATGCCGGTTTTGGAGAGAAAGAGTTAAACGAGATGTGCACATAAACAGACAATGAGACGTGGTGTATAAGCAAACAAAATAAGCCACATCCTATTTTAATTGTGACCAAATGATCTGTTTATACGCCTGCTCACGTCTTATTTAAAGTACAACTTACTAGAAATACGTGTGCGAAACAACCCGTCGCCCGCTTACTGCTCGAGGCTTTAATATTGCCAATCTGAACAGATTTTCAAACTGCTTATTTTTTCGGTGCAATTTTTCGGTGCACTCGATTAGCGAGTATTGTTTTGAGCATTGTTTTGAAGTTTAACATAGTCTTAGAAAAAATCACTTATTTTACTGGTAGATTATTTCAAATTGCGCACATAATTGCAGCCATAGATTGCAAAAAAAATACACTTATCAAAGTATCTACAACGCCATGATAATAATACGGACGTCGGGCCTCATTGTCTTGCGGCTAGTCTACACAGTAGATCCAATAGGCAGAATATATGTCATGTGCATTGCTACAACGAGTCGCAACGAAACCGCTTTGCATATCTATAGTGGTCAGCGTGATATTTTAGTTCTATAATCACAACTAATTTACTCAAAATGCGCATCATCATTGAAAGGAATGCTTCATGAAATATTTTCAATCCATTCTATATGTAAATTGCGAGAAAATGATAATTGAGTATATTTGATGTGTATCGCGATCACCAAGCAACATTAATAGCAAATGCAAGTTAATGTATATCAAAAGCATATGTATAAAATCAAACAGAAACCTCAGGCTCATGAATCATACTTGCAACCTATAATTACTTTATTTCGCATTTTAATACGTTTTTACGCTGCCCTCGCAACAAATGTAAGCCTCCTGAATGATTTTCTTACCAATGACTGTAGGAAGAATAGGTGATAAAAATTCCGAACTGGCTTCACTGCATGCCATTGGCGCTAATTAGTAAACTGTCTCAGTTGGTGAAACTGCTCTTTATCAAGGTTGTTGCTTCGAGTAATTGGGGAATTTAGCATCGGACTCGTTAGGACTCCCAGATGGCATGGCTGCTACTACAACAAATCGACAAAAGGCTACGTCCCCCTAAGCCGTTAACTTTATAAAGTGTTATCATCAGGTTACTGATGAGATGACATGTATCATGGGTGAGTTAATCCAGACATGCACCGACAATATATATATATACAGTACTGCCTAGAATTAACCTAACAGAAACCGCGGTTAACCGGGGTTCATCCGCGGATCATCCGCGGATCATCCGCGGTTCAACCTGGGTTCATCTCCGGTTCAACCGAAGTCGATCCTCGGTCGATCCGCGGTCGAACCTCGGTCGGTCCGCGGTTCAACCTCGCGTAACCTAACCGCAATATTAACCGCAATCGCATTTCGGAATATGTCGTTTATTTCCGAAGTTTGGCGTCGTTTGACACATGGTTTAAGTTCTGTTGCAGTTCGAAGAAATGGGAAAGTTGTCAAAATAATAAAATATGCTAAGTTACGGCAGCGATGTAGAATATTACTTATTTCAGAATATAATATCGTTTGCTATGAATTTGATAATATCGTTTGGGAGAGAACTTGTGGCAACTTAAAATAAATACTTGTGCATTATCACAGGGAGCCGTAACGTGAAGCGAGTTTATAAACAGCGAACTAGCGAGTTTATTAGTGAAGCGAGTTTAACAGTAAAGCGGGTTTGTTTGGTATTTTTACACAAGAATTGTATTAAATCGCTATTAAAATGTTCTTACTTGTTAATTTTGTCGACAATCGGGACAAATTACAGACAACCAGACCAGAAAGGCAATGAGTCAGTGTTTACATCAATTCGGAAGGCCGTTGACTGTGCGTCTCGCGGTAGTGATTTCGGTAGTGATTTGTTTTTGACGTCTAATGTAGTTGTTAGGTAAAATCTTAGCTTGAAAATCGGGCTACATGGATAGATTAAAGGTTAATGTTCACAGTCGTTCTAAAAATTTTGTAATTGAAAGCTGTGGTAACTTATATATTGGAAACATTTTTAGTGGAGACCTTTCGTATCATTGAGTCGACCACCGGAAGTTAATTAGTCAAACATATCATCTGTCAATCTTTTACACAAAATATATAATCTAGAGGCCGTTTACACGAGGCCAACCCGGGTCGACCCGTCTAATAATAATAAACTAATAATAATAAACTCCTGTTAGCGTTTACACGACAGCCGGGTCGACCGGGTTAATATATTCATGTCAACACGGGTTGACTTGACCTCGTGTAAAGTGTGGGCAATACGATACCCGGGTAAGTTTCCATTTTTCCGCGCCAAGCCGCAAGCATGGCAAGTTCGAGCGCTCGTAAAGAAAAAACTCCTCAATGGCAATGGCAGTGACCAGTGGTCATAGACTGCACCAGCGCTCGGATATATATTAATAACAAATAAACCCGCTTTATTGTTAAACTCGCTTTCACTAATAGACGTTACGGCTCCCTGTGGCATCACGTTACCTGCCCGGTTCATCACTCAATCGCTATTCAATCCAATAAAAACAGTCCGACGGTAGTATTAACTTGTTGCTCGCACTCGTAGACTTGCAATCTGCAATTTAGCGAAAAAACTGCCTTGCTATAGTACACTTCCCAATCTTTAAACGCTTGATGATTTTATCGTCTTATATGACATGTTGGCATATTGAATCAATATGATTTGTCGATTTATGCCCACAGGCAGTGAAAGGTAGCGAGACTCATATACATACTCCAATTTAAAAGCTCTTGTTATATGACTGTGTTTCTGGAGCATTCTAACTCGCACAATTAATTCAACAAACAAGTAATTTACGCCGGAAATACGCGCGCCGATGTACGTTGCTAAAAATATTAACAGTTCACCACCTGACCCGTTTTTACAGTCGTATTACTTTAAATTTTAAAGGTCATACTCTGATGGACTCCTAGGCTCGAAACGTTGATATTTCGTGACTAAAAATCTTGGCAGTTTGCCACCTTTTCACTTTGCAATTTGTCATTTACACTCGTTCTTAATAACGACGCACAGTCATACATGTGGTTGAAGTAAGAATCAATATCATACAATAAAGAATGTAGTTTGACCAACTCAGACAAAACACTCTTACAATAATGTATAAATCACCGTTTGCCGACACAATAGCGTCCAGAATACTCATTGAATAGATCTAATTTCATTTGCTTTCGTGTTCTTACGATCGGGCGAGATCGGAATCCGAAGTGTACGGTCGCCAATACTCTTGCGGTTGCGGTCGAATGTGTCGACCGCAACATCACCGCAACCGAACCGCAACCAAACCGCAACCGAACCGCAAACGAACCGCAACCGAACCGCAATCTAACTGCAACCGAACCGCAAACGAACCGCAACCGAACCGCAACCGCAGTGTTAGGTTAATTCTAGGCAGTACTGTAGTATAGTATAGTATAGTTTATTGAAAAACTTCACTTAGCAGTTACAATTAACTGAATTGCGTGAGTTGAACAGTAATTAACAGAGTAAAAACTAAGAATTAAAGAATATAAAAGTCGATATGTACAATTTAAAAAGGATAAATACAATCATTAAGATCATTGATTGCACTATTTTTTGTTAACCTCATTCACTGATGACGGCATAATAAATGTAGCTACTTAAAAATCGCTTGGTCCTGGTAACAGACGGTGCAAATTTGCGTTGACTCCTCAAATTGTACGATCGTAAGTTCCTAGGCGGTAACAAAGTTGCAAGCTTGTGATCTGGATTACTTGTGTAAGACCGGTTCTGGAATATAGCAGCCAAGTTTTTCATTACGCATTACCAATTACTATTTAAGTGATGCCATTGAGCGAGTGCAAAAAAGGGCACTTTCTATTATTTATCCTGGAAGTAGATCGCCAAGTGTTAAACAATCGGTATAGCTGCCTACTCTAAGTGAAAGACGGAAGGAAGCTACAATAAAAAAGCAAAATATCCGAAGCAGGGGAATTTAGCCCGTTTGAGTTGAACTATGAAATACATACGCTTATTAGCTTTCTTTATGATGTTGATTACATGTGTATTCCATTTTAAATCTGCGCTAATAGTTAGTCCGAGAATCTTAGCATGTTCTACAACGTCCAATTCATCGCGATTGACACGGAGTCTAGGAAGCACTACATTCGTTTTCCCAAAGTATATTCTAAGTTCATTGCACTTGATGTAGTTTAACTGTAGCCGGTTGGCTTCAGACCATAGTTGGACGTTGTCAACAGCATCTTGGATGGTACTACTACTAGGGGTTTTTAATGTTGCATGGTGGATTTCCTATTACAATGCAGTTCAAGAAACACTTAAATAAAAAAAAATATGCTGGTAATAAGATTCAAAATTATACTTATCGAGGAGAAAATCTTACTTCTGCTAATAGAATGCAATTTCGCCAAACATTGTCTCAATAATTCTGCTGTTTTTGGGTTTTTTTTCATACCAAGCATATACATATCGGAAGTGGATTAAAAATTCTAACATATTACTTACGACACAGTGATTCTTACGTCAATGCCGCTGGTTTGTGATTGGTGCGCTTCTTTCTCTGACACCTCTGAACCGGCAACTGTGACGGATTTATTGAGCGCATAGTGTTTAGAAGTGGTAATACTAGAAATTACTATCGCAAGGAAAGTGCTGCCTCAAAGGCCATTGCATGCATGGCAGTGTAGTCAGTTTTGATGAAATTTCAAAGGTGAACCCTGGGATTGATTCAGATTGTATAAATTGTAACGGATATGTTAATAACGTAGGTCTCATGTTGTACATGTAGTCGTGAACAGATTGGAAAGGGTGAATGGAGATGTGATTGTGAACTTCTATGACAGCGATATTAGGCTCGTAACTTATTCCGGTGTCCCAGCGGATAGTGTCCCCCCGGACAGTAAATGTTAAAAAACACTATATTCATGTTTAACTATCCGAGTTTAAAAATGCAAGAGGTCATAGTGCGATGTGAAATGCTTTTATTGTTTTGTGCAATTGTATAAATTATTTGGAAACTTGATTTGAGACTTCACAGTACAGAAGGTTGTAATTGTATACTGGAACGGGAACGGTAAAATAGTGTAAAATTGAAATAGTAGTATTGTGGTACTTAATTACTATTATAAGTGTTAATGTTGACTATTGAAATTGTTTATGAAGTGGTAATAATCTGTTGCTTTATAGATGTGTTTGGAGCGAATGTAACTTTAATTTGCTTGTTGGCTGGCTTGCAAGATTGCTCGTGTGATATCCCTTTCACTAGCTTTATTTAGATCGAGATGTTGCAATCAACAGTCAACAAGCAATCTTGATAATTTAACTGAGAATAGATTACTGAAAATAGATTATTGAGTGCATTTTCCAAAGAATGATAAGGTAGATTGTTAGTTGCCATAAACAAATCACAGGAAAATGGGTCACTATATTGTAAATTAAAGAATATATTTTATCGGAAACTGAAACCATTTATGGCACATCAGTTAAAAGCAAGGTTTTATTAACATAATTGCTTATACAAGTATATTAAAGGCTAATATTTCCATTTTCCAGCACACAATATGACATTTAGGAATGATGAATCCCATGCATTAATATTTGTTATTTGATGATGTATTATCCCAGTCAAAGACATGGCTACACATTGTTTACCAGCATTTTGTTTAAATTGTTTTGTATTGCCTTGGCTAAAATCAGCACATATTGTTGTACTTGGATCAACAACATCATATATTGTGGTCCAGGATTTTCTTCGACATCATTTGCCATTCTTGACATTTGAGCGAACAACACTATTACTTGACTTTGACATATTTGTTCTGTCAATCTCTTTGTTGGCAAATGTAAAAAATACACTGAGGTAAAAATATTCGTACCAATAGTAATGCCATAATCGTTATTACCAGCTGAAAATAACATCAACATTTTTTCACAAACGCAGATAATGTCTGATCGGAATACTGTCGATCAGCGCACACACAATATTCCTGTGAAAAATAATAAAGTCACAACAATATACACCTAAAATAGAAGGAAAACTGTATTCATAAACAAAACAATTTGATATCATGATTGTGATGGCATAGATATACCTCGCAGTCACTGACTACAGAGCCATATTTCCGTCTGGTGAGCGTTACGTGAAACTATCTTAGTCGTCTTACCTTGACAACAGAATACTTCCTCACTGAAGGCAGAACAGATCGTTCAAACTTCCCAGTTCCGAACGGCGAAAGGTAGAAGTTTTACACGTCGTGTATTAAAGTTCTACGTCACAAAACGTCATAAAATGGAACAAATATCCCGACATCTCGACAGAGGGCAATTTACACAAATCGAGATTGCGTTGACTATAATAGGTCCGCGAAGAGATCTGGGTACGAGTACACAGCAACCCAAGTCAAGATTAGTGTGCTGCCTTACGGCAGCAATTACTGATACGCCTATAGTTCCAAATAAAAGACATTTTTGGATAACTTGCTTTACCGGTGAAGTATGCCGTCAACTAATAAATGGTCTATACAAATTGAAGAAAATCGCGCTTACGTTTTTCTCACTGACAAGCCACTGAGGAGCAGAAACCAAAGGTTGGAAGCTCTTGATCACGCAGAAGAAAGCGACTATAACGGAAAACCTTGCGCGAAGGTATGTTATTCTTGAATCTTATACTAGGCATATCATTTAGTATGATTTTTCGGAGCAAGCATCATAGAAGGGTCAGAAATTCTAACCCTCTTTGTTAAACAATTACATTTTTAGTTAAATTTTTCCGAGCCAGCATCATAGAAGGTTCAGAAATTCTGACCCCTCTATGTTAAACAATTACATTTTTAGTTAGATTTTTCCGAGACAGCATCATAGAAGGTTCAGAAATTCTGACCCTTCTAAAGTTCGCATATTTCGCTATTTATTTCGCTATCATTTTATAGAAGGGTCAGAAATTATCAACCCTCTATGTTAAATAATTACATTTTTTAGTTAGATTTTTCGGAGCCAGCATCATAGAAGGTTCAGAAATTCTGACACCTCTATAAGGATTGTAAATGTTCGCATATTTCGCTATTAATTATTTCGCTATCATTTTATAGAAGGGTCAGAAATTCTGAACCGTACATGTTAAATAATTACATTTTTAGTACGTTTTAGTAAAAAATTGTGAATTCTGTGAAACGATTATGTATTCGTCGATATTGTTTTATGTTGACTTACTGCAATGTCTATTAAAAGCTTACATTCGTATTATATTTTTGCGGAGTTAAGATAATAAAAGTTATGATGTAATTGCGAACGGCTTATTTGTTAAACCTTTAATAAATATCAAGTAAAATTTCATTGATCTTGTAGGATATTCTATTGATTATGTTTATATTTTGCGGAAAATTCTTAGCTTACTATGTTTTTCCGCAAACTCATTCATTACTGGTCAAAAATGCCATAAATTGAGTGCACCTCTCCCTCGGCTTGTTTCTCAACAAGTGTCCACAAGTACAAAACAAGCTATACCTCGTTTTTAAGCTTATTTAATAAGCTTTCAAAATTGTAATTTATTTTTTAAAAAAACCAGTACATTTTGACATAAATTTGCATAATTTAGCATAAATTATAAAAATGTGGCTTCAAAATTTAGGCATGAACTTATCTGTGTTCCACATATTGCAGTGTATAGTAAATATTCAACGCGACAAAGTTACATTTATCTATTAGCAACATGTCCAGCAAGTATGGCTGAAAAGGAATAAAAGGAACAGAAGTTACGGCTGTTTATATAACCCTTCTCGAAACCGTCAAAATGTAGCAAAAACGATAGTACACATAAATGTGTCTTTTTTTGAAATGTATGCAGGAAAATAATAGTATACATAGAATATTGTGTCCATGATACTTTATATATGTTCCTGCACTTTGATTTTTGTGCTTCTGGATCTCCACACACCACCCACTTATATATAACCCATTTTTTTTAAAAAAAAAAATTTTTTAATATTTTTTTAAATTAAAAAAAAAAATTTTTTATTGTATGTTATCATTATTTATATTATATCATGTATATGGTAATTATTCATGATATGCGCATAACTATAATATATAAGTTTCATAACTACATCATACCCCAGGCCCTTATCACTAACAGTTTCCGCAGCATGCCTACCAATATACACGTCGAAGTCAACGGTATATCCATTACTGCTATCGGCCAAAACCCAAAGTTTTATCCCCCACTTAGTGGGCTTATCCCTGATGTACTGTCTAATGCCAGACCTATGTCTAGATTTAACCATACGTTCATCAATGGCAACACTCTGTTTGGGCTGATACAAACTGACGCACCGGGATTTGAAATAGGTGATGAACGCATTTACTTTCCGCAACTTATCCCCGGGGGCTTCGGCATTTGGGTCTACAACATGCAAAAAGGCCATGAGAGCACTAAACCTATCCCTTGACATTATGGCCCGGGCCCACAATCCATGGTATAGTGACTTAGTACTCCAATAATTAAACTGTGCATTTACCCGCACTAAACCAAAATAAAGAAGAAGAGCAATTAGTCTATCTATCTCTTCAGGGGTAGTTTCTTGCCAACTACCATCAGACTTTGTGTAGGTGCTGTGTGTACCTGATGCAATGTGCGTGTAAGCATATGTGTTTGTATGAGCTACTATACTAGCTAACATTTCTACACTAAAAGAAAGATGAAAAACTCACTAGCAGTGGTCATGGTACCTCTAACTGTGGGCTGATCAAAGTGTACTCCGGGTGGGCGGGTTGGCTGAAATGCTGGAATGTCATTTCCAACATCAGGGTCCCCATAGCTCATCCAAGCTGGGGCCGTAACCTGGCCCCTTCCCCTTCCCCTAGCCCGACCCCTACCACTTGCCGTACCACTGGGAACTCCAGCCTCCCCACAAAGCGAAGACCCTTTGGAATTGCAGACACCCTTGTACAGGAACCGCAGCTTGGGCCCTACCCCGGCCCCTACCACGGCCCCTACCACGGCCCCTACCACTTGCCCTACCACGGGGAACCCTGGCCTGCCTACCATTACCACAGACCCGACTGCTGGTTCCAACCTAACCACCAGCATCAGGAATGATATAAGTATCTCATGCAGTAAACAATGGTATCAAATAATTAGCTAACAAGTATTTTCTTCACAACATCTTATTCAGCATAATAGCTCCATCTCTCAGTCGTGAAATAGTACTTTTAGTACTCCAAATATGTTCTCAGTTATATATAGAAGACATTTCCTGGGAATACACAACTACACAAGGCTTCAAATGTAAAAATACCATTGGGGTATTTAAATTTTGTCGCTAACAAATAGGCCATGCGTCACAGAATTAGCACGCTTGATAATCCGTCTCTGCAGCGCTCGCACGATTTTGTGTTTCTTGCTCATAACACAACCGTTTTTTACCAAAGAAAGTTCTCGATACATCTCCGAACAATTTCTTGATATGATAAGCAATGTTTCAAACACAATATATGAAGATATCGACTAAAATTACATCGCTTCCCAAACATGCAAAAAATATTTCCGACATGGCCGCGTGGCATATTTTAGACTCACCTCGTTAGTTCGTCGAAATCCATCAGTTGGTGGTCGATGTCCGATTCTTCTCCGCTTGACATTTCCTCCACGATCACTATCACATTCATTCATATCTACTAAAACCTCCAAAACCTCTTCAGCAGTGAAACGAACCCTCTTAGGACGACTCGCCATTGTGAAGAAGTGAAGGTCAGGTTGCGCGACACGCTGTGTTTGGCAACCGCCACCTAACAAGGCAGCCAATCAGTGCGTTTGTTATTTCAAACTGACCAATCACAGTTCTTTAGATAGCCCAGACTCTCAGCTTCAAATCAAGCCTATTTTTATATTTTTCCGATGAATTCCGACGGTAAAACGACCGATTTAATCTATGGGTCAGTGGTGACCCCATGATTACCCAGCCAGTAATGAATGAGATGGGATTTTTATGGATGATTGGATTTTTATGGATTGAGATGGGATTTTTATCACACAATGATGCCTTGTCGTATTTTTATCGTTTTTTTCTGTATTTTGTGGTAAAATTGCAGATTGGAAAATTCCAATATAGTTTGGAACGCGTTTATTATTGTAATACTAGAAATACGTTATACGCAACACCCCTCGCCCGCTTATACTGTTTGAAACTTTTATAGCGTAGTTGCTAATTTACTACTGTAATACAGTACTGTAGTTCTTTTACTTGAATTAGATATTAGCCAATTTATTTGCAAAACTGAATAAATTTGCAGTGGACAATATCTCTGAGAGCTTTGTGTTGTTTGAATTTAATTCTTCCATAGGACATCAAACTAAATAGCGTAAACTTTTTAAATTTTTGGGTGCAGTACCTGGCACCTGCACTGAACAGAATAGTAGGGAAGTTTACTGCTGTTTCTACCATAAATCACTAAGAAAGAAATTACAGCACTTGTCTCACACGAGAGCAAAACTCGAGCCCCAGGACTGACATGTGTACCCCTCCCATAAATTTCCATGAGATGTATGAATATTGATCCCTTAATTGCAAGTATATATTTTTAGACACCTCATACCTTTATAATGTTATTGTATGGTAGTAACAGTACAGCATAATATACAATTATTGGATGAGGTTGAGCATCATGATATCAAGAATTATCCAGACCGAGGTCAATGTTACCTGCCAAAGCAGATAACTTTGACCGAGGTCTGGATAACTCTTAAATATCATGCATAAGCCGAATCCAATAATTGTTTTATTGTACATTGTTCAAGATAGCCTTACTATAAAAATATACAAACAAATCTACTACAGGCGTTTTTTAATTTGTAATTTTTGCACGTTTGGTCCTAGTGACGTCATCAGTGTTAAATAATTTTTGTTTTGGACACCTCCGTGCAATAATTCACAGTATTCAACAGAAATGAGGTCGCACCTGCCAGAGATTAAGAATTCACTGGAATTGACCAATAGGAAACGAGAATGAATGTTGAATGTATAATAAATGCTTTTAGCCAGTGGAATTGGGGAAAGTGTTGAGATGAACGGGTACTTCGTGTTACTGGTAGGTACGCAATACGCATAATGGTTGCAACATTTCATTGGTCTGCAGAATACACCAATCACAAGTGATTGACGTGGCGGGGCCTCTTGCAAGACCCGGGCATTTTGGCATTTTTAAATGTTTGAGTGCAGCAACAGAATAGTGGGGGGGGGGGGGTCTACTGCTGTTTCTACCATCAATCACTAAGAAAGAAATTACTTTTATCACAATATTGATGACTCACGAAATAATCAATGCAGTATTTTGTATATAGACACCAAAGGCTGTTGAAGGAAGAAAGTGCATCTCTATCATACAATGAGTGTCCTTTAAAAAAATCAAATTCGTTCAAATGTCTACGGATGGCATGCATATATAGTGCAAATGTATAGGGGTCCATTCAAATTTGATTTACTAAGACGTACCTATTAGGGATAATACTCCAATTGTTGGTGTGGATGGATTATATACCGTAAGTTGATAATTCTACCCACATTGGACTACTGTGATGTGGAGCTGGCAGCAATATGGATAACTAAATATTGATGGTCATAATCAGAGGTCTCTAGGCATAATGCATGTCAGGGAAACTGATTGGTTAATAGAAATCCCAAGTTTTGTACCTCTTGTATTAGAAGCAAGTTACATTGTGCAATGCTAGTTAGGAAATTCAATGGCATTTTAACATCATATCTACCAGTAAAGAGCTATTTTCCATGTTTCAATTAATCTGTTCATACATGTTATAGCACCATTATCTATTGCCTTAATTGACAATATGTTAAGGATATACAACTTTTGAGTTAAAATTAGTTTTTGTAACATTGTACTGTACATTTGTAACAACTGTAATTTGTTAGAAAACAAGACTCCATATATTGATACCAGTGTTAGCATTGAAGGGGCTATCCTGTATAAATATTATTGTATTATTATTATTATTATTATTATTATTATTATTAATACTAATAATAATAATGCATTAACAATAATACTAATAATAATAATACCTAATGCAGATTGCAGATACCATATTTGCCATGTAACAAAGCATATAATATATGGCATTGTGTACTATAGTATCTAAATTATATCACCGTGCACATATATATTATAACCTATATTCAGAATGCCATGCCTAGTCTGCTTGTTGACAATGATCTAGCTAACACACATAGTATTAGTAGCTGTCAACATACCCAATGTGAACTTATAATAATAAGCTGTATTTTACATTGACAGAATAAGTTGTGACCCACTAGGCCAGCTAAGTGTACTGTAGGTCTAACATGTTCCATAATGGATGGAGTACTGTAAACACAGATTATATATGGAATACATACCAGTATACAAAACATGGACGTCAAGATGATATCGTCAGAAACATACTGTAATATTCCTGGTTGAAAAAATTATAACCTTCTTATTGCCAGTGAAACTCTAACCATTGAGGCATCGAGATTCAGATGGAGAGAGGTTACAATGATGCACTGGTTCTAATGATATATGTACTGCCTATACAGCAGTTACTATATATTTCAGTAATGACTAATGATTGGGTGTGTTAATATATACACTGCTGTTATATCAATAGAATCAGTACATCAATGTAACGTTCACTCACCATCTGAGTCTTGGTAGTTCAATGGTCAGAGCATCTCACTGGAAATCAGAAAGTTATCCCTGTCCGGGACACAGAATAATTTTTCTGAGGATATGAGCTTGCTTGGCAATCATCCATGTACTGTATCGTCTGTTTCCCCCCGAGCTCTCCCTTATTCACTACAGCAGTGTATATATTAAGTATTAACACTGACAAGTATACATATAGCAATGCTTGTTTATTGCTAGAAAATTGTAGGCCAGGCCCAGGTCATATAAACACAGCAATAGTATGCATGTTTTTTCACCCTAAACTACTGTATATATAGGCTAATTATCAAGCAGATAGTATTTATAATTTTAATCAAATAATAAACATACATAAAACATACATAAACATAAACAGTTGGCAACTGTCAGTATATTATACATATATGTTTTGAAAATTCAAAACATTACACACCTTCAAATTTTCCCAAATCTCTCTGTTAAGTATTTCAAAATGTGTCTATTAGATTTCGGAGCTTGCATTCAAACACTCATTAATAATTCATGAGGAAAAGACAAAAGAAAATCACGACCGTATCGTGGTTTTAAATGTGATAAAGTTCATCCTGATTTACATAAACTTTATCTTTGATTTTCTCGGCTTAGACAACATCGATTTTCAAAATTACTACGCCAATGAACTTATCAAATGGGTCGTGTTTGCCTTATCAAATGGGTCGTGTTTTCCTTATCAAATGGGTCGTGTTTGCCTTATCAAATGGGTCGTGTTTGCCTTTATATCAAATGGGTCGTGTTTGAAGCCGTTTAATAAACTCGCAGCACGTGTTTCTTAGCGAGTCAAGCCAAAAAGTTTAATAAACGATAAAGTGAAGCACTGAACTGAAGGTAATGGCTATTCGTACGGTACCCGTACGACGCTATAGTCTCTTAGAATTCAACGAAATGCAAGTAAATATTACCAAAATCCTAAACCTAACCCTAATCCTAACCAAATTGCTAACCCTAACCAAAAAGAACTATGCAGAAAAGGCAAATTAATTGCTCAACACAGTGAGTCGCTGACAATCACAATATACATAATTATAATAGTCCTTTTACCTTTTACTTGTGTCTGTCTTTGATTATCTTGTCCTTCAACACTACGGTTTCGGCTTGAAATCAGCTGATAATCCAGGGCCAAATTTCCGATACGGTTGATCATATATATATATATATATATATATATATATATATATATATATATATATATATATATATATATATATATATATATATATATATATATATATATATATATATATATATATATATATATATATATATATATATATATATATATATATATATATATATATATATATATATATATATATATATATATATATATATATATATATATATATATATATATATATATATATATATATATATATATATATATATATATATATATATATATATATAATATAAATCCGAACCGAGATTAGGATCCGCTTGGATCTCGCGTGATAAGGGACTAACGCCGGTCGATATTATCACCCTCAATTTTTATTTTTTATTAATAATAATAATAATAATAATAATAATACAATGCCTAATTCAGATACCATTTTTCAATGGTTATTCAACCTTCCACCTAGTTAATGTAGACATACATTGGTAACGTGTATTAATGTGTGATGTCTACATTAACTCAACTCGCGCTAAAATAACGATAGTTAGCGCATGCGCTTAACAGTCAATTTCTAATCCCACATGCTTAGTCTCTCGCACTAGTCTACTAGAAATACGAATTCGCAATAATCCCTTCGCTGGCCTTTTCTACGGCTGACCCCCCAACCCCCCACCCCACCGCTAGAGTTTCTTTTCCCCATACACGGTCCCCAGTGCCCAGGCCGCGTCTGTCGATAAGAAATCCTTAAAGGTCAACTATACCTTTTGAGGTTATTCTATTTTTCGTTAGAATTCGAAAAGTTCAATTCAAAACCGAAGAAATAATTGAAATTGGTTACTCGGTTCTGCTTTTATGATTTGTTAAAGATCGAGTTTTCAGTCCTTTTTCTAAACTTAGTTGAAGAACGATCGCGTCGGAAGAAAGCCTGGTACTACCGGTAAGTTATGTCATAATGATATCATACGGCGAGAAAATACTGTATATTTTTGTTTTATTTTATGAAGTTTGGAATACTGTTTACTCTTGGGTGACTGGAATATTATTTTGTTCAATAAACCTATTACCAGTATGACAATATGACGTCATACCGGTATAGATGCCATTCTTCTCACAACGCGGTCGTGCAACAAGAGATTCCGAAGAAATACTCCTCAATAAATCCTGCGCTATACTCACGTAATTCATTTTTTTTCTTCACTTTTATAAATTTAGATGATATCTCTTTCGGAGAAAAAATAGAACATCAAAAGGTATAAACCTTTAAAAGCCGGTTCGTCGTATGTAGAATTTGAACGCTATTCTCGGCCAATATTAACTCGATTTCAATTCTGATTAACATTTTTGGTATTACGGAGTCTAAATCACTTAAAATAAGTGTATCTTATTACGAAAGTGCATATCTCTTTCGAGAGAAAAATAGAACCCATCAAAAGGTATAGTTCGGGCAATCCGCCAACCGGTTCGTCGTATCCGTAGTCTGCGTCAAATGATCTCGGCCAATATTAAACTAATTTCAATACTTATGAAATTTTTGGAATAAGGCAGTCTAAATACATAACATTTTAAGTGTTTATTGATTACGAGAACGTATATACCATTCGTTTAACAACGGTTTATGTAGCTTTCAGAAATTTTCGGGCAATCGCCAGTGGCGTCCGCGTCCGGCCCCCCCCCCCCCCCCCCGTCCGTGACTGGTCATTCATATGTAAGATTAAAGAAGAGCGTTAAGATAAGGTCATATATTATTTATTCAAAAGGTCAGCGATTAACATCAATTTTCAAATAGTTTAGCATGGACCAGACGTATATACCCCACACGGTAACAAGCGTTAACTCGAGCTTTCCCAGTATTCGTGGCGAGAAAGTATGATAACTAACTGGTATTTTAAATCAAATTTATCGTATTTATATGAATTAAATATTAATAAAATATTTTTTAAAATACGAGTTATATACAGTAATTATAAAATTCGTCACCTACTTAAATCTGTGAATCTAATTTATTAATAACTTTTAGTTAAACTAAGTAATTAATTTTAAAGAACGAAGCAATTCTATTATGACAATTTAATTTGACACGGTTTAATGACCATTTGATTATGTTACTGGTATTATGTTCTACGACATAGCGGCTCTTTAGAAATTTAGCACTGTATATGCTTCGTTCTTTAAAAAATCAAATTTATTTTTGTCCTGGAGTTCTCCAATTTATTAAACCTATTATAGATAAAATAAACGGATTTTAAAGAACGAGCCAGTTCTATACAGTGCTAAAATTTACTCATACAATTTCTGTGTCCACGTAGTAAGATCTACCCTTACTTGATTGAAGACTTAATAATATCGAATACTTCTAGCTCACTTTTTAATTTCTGGCTTTCCCTCTCCCTTCTTTCCATACTGGTGTGTCTTAGAATGGTTTCTATTCTTATATAGGTTTCGGACACAATTGCTCCCTGATTCTGTTTTACTTCATTGTTTACGTTTCTAAATATAAATCTTCGCTTGACTTGACAACTTTGCGTTTCGATCAACATTTCTAAAATCACCCACTGTTCCAGTTTTCCACTGTGCGAATATTTTCGCGCGAAGCGAATTTCTATATTCATAATATTTCTGATTAGTTCCAGCTGAGAACTCATAAGAGAAATGTATAGGACGTAATTGGAAAACCATACTGTAGTTGGGACAAAGAGTGTTCATTTGACTATTCTAAGACAATAAGCCAGTGCGTCGGATAAATCTTATTTCAATTCATAATATCAGCCTGGGAATTCAGTATTACGAATTCGCAAGTGTAAATAGAAATTCAAATGTCTATTGTGGTTTTAGCCTGATGTTATGAATTAAAATAAGTTCACGAACTGAAGGTCAGAAACAGCAGATAGTTAAAATATTTGGTCCCTCATATCAGCAAAAGTTGCATCTACCTTCCTATACAACCGATAATGGATCACTTCTGGTTACAAGTGGAATATATGAATCATATTTTTCAGACCACAAACCGGTGTGGCATGTGCCTTAAAATAGACGAGACATGCATATACATATAATACATACATCATAATGTTCGCTTCATAATATACACAGGTTAAAAGTTTAAAAGTTCAAAAACTACCAAACGTAATTTTCGACTACAATGTCATCATCAGGGTTCAAATTAACCATTAACTAACCTTCGCAACAGCTGCAAAGCTGAGTGAATAATCAAACTAAACCTTAATTGGTTAAAAACCTGTTAACAAACATCTTTTGTATACTATAATAAAATTATCGTATATTATGTAATAAAAGATTGCTGGTAGCATATAGGAATAACGAGACCATTGGCTGCGTTATAAAACAACCCATGGTCATAAGCAAGCTTTATAAGCAAGATTATGTAAGCGACCTTTAGCCGTTGGGGCTTTGTCACGCATCCCTCGTTTTGAACGTTATCTCGATCAATATTTAACCGTTTTCAATAATGACGTCACAATGGGGAGCTACGATGGAGCCGAAGTCTGTGAATTAGTAGGTATCTACATCGTGAGCATACCAACAGCCAAGCATCCGACAAGATCCGAAAAGAAATTACAAATATTTTCAAGGTCCTCGGGCTAATGATGACGATTCAAGTCAACCTGAAAGAAGCTAATTTCCCCGACGTCATCTTCAACCTTCCAACCGACACCTACAAGCTTTACAAAACACCAAACGACAACCCCGTTTATATCCACACCAATTCTAACCACCCGCCAAGAATAATTAAACAACTACCAAAGAGCATCAGCAGGCGAATCAACGACATATCGTCCAACAAAGAAATGTTCGATAAAGCAGCACCATATTACAACGAAGCGTTAAATGCCAGTGAATACGGAGAAACCATTCAATTAGAGCAAACTGGCAACGAGGAACCCTCCACAACAACTAAGAAGAGAAAAAGAAACATTATTTGGTTTAATCCACCGTACAGCATGAACGTACAGACGAATGTAGGCAAGAAATGTTTACAACTTATTGACAAGCACTTCCCCAGCAACCATAAATTTCATAAGATTTTCAATAGGAACAATATCAACGTCAGCTACAACTGTATGCCAAATATGTCGAGCGTCATAACATCGCATAACCGAAAAATACTTAACAACCAGGAAGAAACCCAAAGTAAGATATGCAACTGTAAGGTCAAGAAGGATTGCCCCCTAACACCGAGCCCACATCACAACCGACACAGACACCAACGGCACAAATTACATTGGATTAACAGAACATACCTTCAAGGACCGACTCTACAAACATAGAAATTCATTCCGCTACCAAAACAAAATCAACTCAACAGAACTCTCAAAACATGTTTGGAACTTACGAGAAAAAAACGATTCAAACCCTGATAAAGTGGTCAATTTTAGACAGCGCGCCTGCCTTCCGAAACGGATCAACACGATGTACCTAGCCGAAAAGTATCATATCATTTTCCAAAAATACAGACTTCTAAACAAACGAAACGAACTTCTTTCAAGCTGCCGCCACATAAACAACTACAAACTGCGTAACTTCAAAGAAACACCGCCCGACAATTAGCGCTTTTGATCAATGCCGCGCGAATTGTATATAATTCAGTGAATACGTTAATGTTAGTTAGTCGTCTGATGATTGCCTCAGGCATGAACACAGTTACGGCATCTGTAAAAGTTTAGATTTTACATATACTTTATAACTAGCTCTACAAATTTTGTATCGAACACTCTTACTTATTGGGATATTGTCCATGCATGTTTTGGTCTATTCACCTAATATATATATATATATATATATATATATATATATATATATATATATATATATATATATATATATATATATATATATATATATATATATATATATATAATATATATATATATATATATATATATGCTATTTGTGCGAATTCGAGATGGGCAGAACATAAACCGGGAGTCAGAAAAAGAAACGAGTCTGCAATTAAGGATCATGCAGAGAGTACAGGACATGATGTAGTGTCAACAGATGTTGAAATTTTGGAAAGAGGCGTCAGCAATTACCATAAGCGAATGTTCCTTGAAGCATTTCATTCCACACGAGAAAACAATTCAGTTAATGAACACATTGAATTACCGCGTGTGTTCTTGCCGCTGTTTAGGTCCTTTGGGACACGCGAAAGTCACATAAGTATAGGATATCCGAACTTGCCTGAACAACAGAACTCTGAAGAAGGTCGCACTTAGCGACCGAAAATTTATATATATATATATATATATATATGTATATATATATATATATATATATATATATATATATATATATATATATATATATATATATATACAAAGCTTTTGTGAGAAATGGGTCCCCGCCGAGAGGAGATTATCGCCCTTAAAGGCACTCCGCAGCGCTTTTGAAGCATGCGCAGAACAGCCACATTTTGAAAAAAATTGGGAATTTTTTCAAAATCACCGAAATGGCGTCGCAAGTTCGGATTGAATAAATGTTGTGGTTGAATAGCTTAATTCTCGTGTTCGAATGGTAATGAGTGCAGTCTAAAATATGGAAAGTGACCAGATGAACCAATACTCGGATCAGGTGGGAAAAGAGAAGGCTCAAATTTCCCGATGCCGCGCATGGGCCGTTGATCTTGAATATATATAAATATCTAAACTGGATGCAACTTCAGATTCGCTTGGATTTCCCGTGATAAGGGACTAAACGCCGGTCGATGTTAGCACCCTCAGGCCTTCGACCTTCGGCCGGCGCTTCGCGCCGGGCGAGGGGATTAGCACGGCCGTCCGCGCCACATTGCTATAGTAACTATCAACAGGGGTCAGGTAATTGTAGCCACCTGTTTATTGCCGAGACTTCGACGGACCATTTGATATCAGTTTTATTCGGTTTCATTTAATTTAGCTTGTAATACCATTATTGATAATACATTAGTTGTTAGGTTTGGTAGTTTTAGATGTATTTCCAACCATTATGCCCATTACAGCGGAGCTTTATCACCGTGCAAACTATAAAACCGGCACCTATATGGAGAGACATAATATTTGTGATTATTTATGATTATATTTTGTGTTTTCCGCCAACAGTGCTATTTTTTTATGGTAATAATAAAGAAGCAAACCCTCTATAAAGACATGCTATAGCCAGGTAATTGTTAACATCTGTTTATTTCCAATTAGGCATAATAATATACAGTCGACTCTGGAAAGCAGTAGAACACAGATCTGACTGGCGACTGCGACTAAAGATGGAGGATCCTGAACTTATTTATTGTGAAGTAAAGGACACGGAAAAAGAAATTCAACCCTTACCACCACCACTTCCGAAGAGAGATAATATTCCAGCTTGATTTATCGAGGTTAATCCTCCCAGAAAAATACCTCCTCCTAAAACACTCATTGTTATCCCCAACAGCTGCAAACGATGTAGTCGAAACTCCGCATCAAGAAAACAAGTGGTACTGGCTATAGCAGTCGTCATTTTGGCCATTTTGTCAACGGTGTTTGTGATTATGTATTTGACGACCGAAGGTAAAGGCAAACCTTGTGATTGTCAGAATAGTCTTACAAACTAGAAATACGAATACGCAATAATCCCCTCGCTCGCATTTTCTAACACTTCTCCCACCGCCACCCCACCCCACCGCTAGAGTTTCTTTTCCCATCCATGGTCCCCAGTGCCCAGATCGCGTATTTGTATTTGTGGTCTCTGTTGATAAGATTTTGGACGTTATCTTGGCCAATATATATTTACTCGATTTCAATTCTGAAATCAGAATTGGAATTAGCGAGTCCAAATACATAACGCACGTGCCCATAATATTACGCAAACGTGTATAACCTTCGTAAAAACCCATTCATGTAGTTCGTAAGAGTAGGTAACCCCCCCCCCCCCCCATATAGCGAGCAAAGGATGCTGACAGGAAGTGACTTAATAGGATTAAGTGTGAATAATAATGAGCGTACGTACATAATAATAATGAGCGTACGTACAGAATAATAACGAGACGTTGCGTTCGTGAGTTGGTCTGCACGCAATATGTAAAGTGAACTAAAAAATGTCTGTTGACATCCCGTACAAGATTACTCGCAATACCAAAACAAAGGACATTGAAACGAAACGCACGAAGAAGGATTATCGATTAATCGTGTATAATAAACATATTATTGTTGATGAATACAAAGCACTACCTTATGCCGGTTATGGGTACTGATTTTTATGTATATATTCGTATGTTTGCAAAATAATTTGATCTCATCGAACGTTTCGCCATTATTCTTTTAGTAATTGGCTATGAGCGTACGTACGGGATTAAGATTGGAATAATAATGAGCGTACGTACAGAGCGTTTTACTATGCAAATGCTTTGTTTTCTTCTGATTATTGCTTTACATGTATATCAAAGGCCAAAAAGGCCAAAAAGGCCAAACGTCAGGCCAGTAAGGCCAAAAAGGCCTATCGGGCATCAGGTGTCTAATAATTGACTTGGTCGTGTGGTTTGTTATGAATTCGACGCAACTTGAGTATCCCATTTCGCTGCTGTTCATGTCTAGAGAGCGACTGACTGTCGAAAGAGACGAAATCGAACGAGTGATCCAGTCGAACGATTCACCTTATATTGACACGATTACAGTAAATATTATTTATGTCGAGATACCGAACGGTGGGACGGGAAGAAAACCAACGCGGAGGCGTCAAAACGTATTTACATACACCAGAACCATTGCGATGTGATCTGAGGCGTGCATATTTGTAAGAAAGACTACGATAAAATCGAAGATCATCTTTGCGGAGATATGACTGTAAGCGGTGTTATACACAGAAGTGCCATGGTATCGAGTGTAATCGATTCTTCAAAAGCGGGTGAAAACGGCCAATTTTCGCATGAATCGTGAAATGTCAACACTATAGCCAGGTGATGGCACATAGTAACTTTATTTGCTAGTAATCCTGATGGCCTTTCAGAAGACACGGCCAGTGGCAACTTATGTTGCGAACAGAGTTATAATAACTTTATTTACCAGTGACGAACGGAAGTCACTTACACCCGTGAAATATAAACTCGAAATATAAACTATATATACTCGACATCTATTCCATCAGTATTAGTGTATTATATTGCTGTTATTATGGATAACATCGTAAGGATTCTCGACATGGATGATTTCCAAATAAACAGGCAATTCTACTGCAAAGAGCTTGGGGTGCTTAGTGTTGGAGAAGACGAAGCTTCTTCGTTCTTTTTTGATATTGGGATAAAATGGAGTGAACTCAGCGAAAAAGACGTCAGAAATTGTCGCTACGTTCAAAAGAACATTCATAAACTCCCTTGGTGTATACGAAGGGCTACCATCGTGAGCGATTTTTACCATCGAGTCAAAATAGATCGGACATTTCGAAAAAATGGCGGATATTTCGAGAGAGACTTTAACGTATAACCTAAGGGATTCTCTGGACGAAGAGAAGCCGTACGAAGAACGAATTTTGAATCGTATTGACTTGTCAAACGAAGCGAAGGCTGAGTGCTCACTTGGACAATAGCCCGTGGGTCGTTAAGAGGCATTAGTGGTGCAACTCACAAATATTTGCATGTCTTGGGAATATTTAATTGCTTTGAGGGTACACACTAGGATATTTATGGGTAAACCGGCCCGTGTAGACTCCTAACCCTATTCCACGTTCATAACCCTAAATTTAATTATATTTGGAATATCACCGATTCCAATTCCTACTCCTTGACTCTCATCGTTTTTGTGCGATTGCTTAAGTCTTCGACTGCACCTACGTTCTACTGAACCTAGTGTGTTTTCGCCACATCTATACAAAGAGATGAACCTTAATAATTTTTTGCCGTATTATGACTTATCTCGCTTTAGTGTACACAATTCCTATGATGAAGAAACACTTCGGGAAACAGTGCGAAGAACTGTTCAAGATCTCACACATATTGACTTGGAAAAAATATAAACTTTTTCCACGAAGACACTTCATTGCGGTGATGTTACGTTGAAGAGAATTAGTACTCGAATGGAACGACGCTGTATTTACTCTACGGTTACAGAACTGTTAATCGCCCATATGCCCCCCAAACACACACCAAATGGCCCGGAGGGCCTTTTTCGCGGCCCTGTGGCCCGTTTGAGAAATATACCTACTATCCCGGCTCACCTCCATGAATACCTCTCCCTCACAATTCACCCATCCACCCCTCAAAAGTTAAAAGTTAAACATAAAGTTAAAGTAAAGTTAAAGTAAAGTTAAAAGTTAAAGTTAAAAGTTAAAGTAAAGTTAAAAGTTAAAGTTAAAGTTAAAAGTCAACGCAAAGTTAAAGTTAAAAGTTAAAGCAAAGTTAAAGTAAAGTTAAAAGTTAAAAGGAATGCTGCGAAGCAATTTAGCATTCGTATCTCCGACGATCTGTGGTTGAACTATATCGCTGTAAACATACATCGTTGTCGATCCATGCAAATCAGCAACGTAAGGACTTTCGGTCGTTTTTGTGATTTTTTGTTCCTTTCCTCCAAAACCCAGAATGACGGACATTCTTCCAGCTATAGCTAACTGATGTTTATTTTTCAAACGCACTGTCACTTTTCCTGTTTGAGCATTAAACGTCAGTGTGATGTTGCTCTTAGTGTCTTTCGCTAATGCCTTATTTACGGATTTTAACAAAATCACCCAATGTTTCCTAGTAACCGTAATCAACAAATGATGTTAGAAAAATGTAGCCATCGTCACTGAAGTATAGGTGAGAATCGTCCTGTTGTAGGGTATACCACGTGTTAGGGACCCATGAATTAAATTTGTTCGGGTACCCTAGGCATTTTACAAAATATTGTACATTGTTGCCTCTTCCACGTTTCTTAATAATTTTCTCAACTTCGTAAACGTTATCTCGTTTAATGACTTTTAATGCAATTCTTTATCGTAAAATGTTCCTTTCAGTTCTTCGCCGTCGTAGTCTTTCAGTTTATACACAGGTGGATTGCGAGGTATTTGCTTACTTACTGCGAATATTTCTTTTGAGAAATTAGGTAAATACCCTTTTTCAAATTTACGTTTGATTTTACTAATTCTTACTTGGTCACCAATCTTAAACTTATACTTTACATCGCTTATTGCACTATGATGATACAATGTATGCCAAACTTTCTTTTCGTTTTCGACAGTAACATTTGCTGGCTTTGTTTTAATACTACGATATAAACTATGGTTGTAAGAGTACACTAATTCAGGCAGCATGTCAATGTATCTCATTGTTTTCTTGGCTGTGAAGTATCGCCACATCCTTGTCTTTAGAGTACGAATCAAACGTTCTACTATAGAGGCTTTCTTTTCGTTATACGTGTTGTATAAATCTATGTCCTCTTCTTTCATAAGCGTTCGAAAATGTTTGTTTAAAAACTCAGTTCCTTGATCAGTCATAATTTTTTCAGGCTTGCGTCCAGAAGACAAAATGACTTTGAAAGCTTCAACCAGAGAAGGACCTGTTTTATTTTTCAACGGAACTATACCCAAGCATACTTTGAAAAGACATCAATGCATACTAGAAGATATCTATAACCTTCGTTAAACTTCTGCATGGATTGCATATCCGCTAAATCCATTTGCCATTGTTGGTCGATGCCACCCACGATCACACGGTTTATTTTAAAATTTCGACGAACAGGTTTATGTAATGTGTATGCATCTTGTTTCATAAACCATTCTTTGATTTGCTTACGACTTAACTTATACTTCCGTTCTTTTTTAACATCATCATACAAACGATTCACTCCACCAAATCCTCCCGACCGTTTTGGATCGTAATAAACACTAGACAGGTAATCATCCATGTTCAACTATCGCATATAGAATGAAAGAATATGCTAAATTATGAACTCTTTTATTCTTGGACTTCAACATTTTGAATACTGTTTCTTTCGTCTTGAATACTAATATAGTCTCGTTTGTCGGTTGTGCACTTTCAATTGGCTTGTAGTTTTTGATGGTTTTACTATTATAGCCAATCTGTAAATGTCCCTCGAGATTGAGATCATTGCGACCAAAACGTATACCTATTCTAAACATTTTCTGTCCGTTATGGTTTTTGTTTATCTTTGGATTTTTGCTAGTAGAGTGACCCATATTTACGCGCTGTCTTGTATTGCACTATGAATATGGCGTACGTCGTGTCGTTGGTTTTTAATAAATGTTATAGTCATCAAACAAATATTACCAATCACGTGTCAAACTTGTATCGGGCATTATAAGAAATCTTCCACTTACAGAAACTGTTAAACATTCTCTGATACTCTTCAGCTAAGGACCTATCCAATCGAGCTGTTGTATTTTCGAAATGTCTTGTTCATCACAAAACAATCCTGATTCTTTCGACATTGACAATAAATAATATTTCTTCATTATCGTCAGAAACGTATCGAAGACAAACTTCTGAAGAGTTACGCTGAAGAAATAGCTTCGATAATATCTCACCTTGTTATTGAGAACTGCAATGGGTGTATTATCGCCCATCCTTCTCAAAGACAACATGACTGTCTCACGATGGAAAGGGATGAACAGTTATGCATGTACTTCGACGAAGCATATTCAAAGATTTCTGAAGCAAAGGTCATGGATGCTTTTACATAACGTTTAAACGATATTAAACCTAGTGTCAACGGCCTTGAACTGCTCAAGTATGCATGTTATGACTGGAGATCTGTCTTTTGTACAGATCAGAGACAGATGCTAAAACAAGACATGTTTAAGCTGCTGTAACTTATTGATAGCCCGATAGGCCTTTTTGGCCTGACTGGCCTGACTTTTGGCCTTTTTGGCCTTTGATATAAAGCAATAATCAGAAGAAAACAAAGCATTTGCATCTGTTCTTCGAATCGTAAACATGACTAAGCGAGTTTGTCGCGACTGTCCTGTTCCCGATTGCGGTGCAAAATACCGCAAGATTGGCGAATCATCTCACAGCTGTGCATTTGCTAGATATTAACCAAAGAAGAAAGTACCTACAAGAAGCCAAACTTCAGCCGAAAGTAAAATTTGTTGTAAACAAAACGTGTGAAAACAATGACAATTTATCACAGCAGCAAGACAGGTTGTATGAATTATCAGAGCCAAGATCTAAAAGAACGACCAAGATCCGTGAGAAAAAGAGCAAAATAAACCCTATAGCCAAAACTGTAAAAAGTAAAAAAAAAAACGACTACGGAGAAGCAAAAAAGTTGGCTTTCTTATTAGAAGAAACATTTAAGTTGCTGTAACTTATTGAACGGCGACCTGATCACAACATGTTCTAGTGTAATCCTCGTACGTTCGCTCTAAAAAATACGAACCTCATTGTTATTCTGTACGTACGCTATTGCGTAACCTTAATGTTATTTACTTTAATGACAATGCTAAGGTTAGATTTCTACTGTAGTTATATTACACGCAGTCCTTGCGTGAGAAAATAAAGTCAACATCTTAATATACCGTGTCAATACTGTCTATTACCTTGAACAAATATGAAACACGAACCTAATACATAATAATAAGAGACAACCACGCCGCAGTCCTTGCGTGAGAAAATAAAGTCGTCATTAGATTGCAATATTGCGTGATGGTATTTTTAGACGTTGCTTCTCATTAATCCGAATTTATCTAGTTAATATAAATTGGCGCTATTTGTCTAGGTTTGCAATCACGTTGGTTTTCTTCCCGTCCCACCGTTCGGTATCTCGACATAAATAATATTTACTGTAATCGTGTCAATATAAGGTGAATCGTTCGACTGGATCACTCGTTCGATTTCGTCTCTTTCGACAGTCAGTGGCTTTCTAGACATGAACGGCAGCGAAATGGGATACTCAAGTTGCGTCGAATTCATAATACACCACACGACCAATTCAATTATTAAACACCTGATGCCCGATAGGCCTTTTTGGCCTTACTGGCCTGACTTTAGGCCTTTTTGGCCTTACTGGCCTGACTTTTGGCCTTTTTGGCCTTTGATATAAAGCAATAATCAGAAGAAAACAAAACATTTGCATAGTAAAACGCTCTGTACGTACGCTCATTATTATTCTGTACGTACGACAGCGTCAATAGCAAAGTGGAAATTTACTTTAATCTGTCCGTGCACCTCAGCCATGACTATCGACATACTGTTTATGGCGAAGAATCGACTTAACTTTACATATTGCGTGCAGATCGATGCACCAACTCACGACTAACATCAAAGTTCACCTTTTGCAACGCTGTACAGTTCAGTGTGACCTCGATGTTATTTACTTTAATGACATTGATAAGGTTAGATTTATACTGTAGTTATATTACACACAGTCCTTGCGTGAGAAAATAAAGTCAACATCTTAATATACCGTGTCAATACTGTCTATTACCTTGAACCATTATGAAACACGAACCTATTACATAATGAGAGACAACCGCGCGTAGCTAGCAGTCTTAACAGTGATGGATAAGCGAAAGCGAGAGGTCGTTAGAGCCAGAAAAAACAGAGAAAAGATGACATGGCAAAGTACAAGGAGTTTTACTCCTTTGTACTTGGCGAAGACATCCAATTAATTCTGAAGTTTGAAGCAGAACGCCAACAAACGACTCAAGAGCCAACATATTTACGAAAGAGAATAAATGAAACTTGCTCTCCATATTTTTATTTAGCGATCACACGAGTTAATACATAGTAAAACGCTCTGCACGTACGCTCATTATTATTATTCTGGATTCGATAATCCTTCTTCGTGCGTTTCGTTTCAATGTCCTTTATTTTGGTATTGCGAGTATTCTTGTACGGGATCTCAACAGACACTTTTTCGTTCACTTTACATGTTGCGTGCAGGCCCACTCACAAATGATTCACCCAAAACGACTTTTTACTTCCTTATAAGGAGCTGGTGCTACCATGCTCCGCTCAAATATATATATATATATATATATATATATATATATATATATATATATATATATATATATATATATAATATATATATATATATATATATATATATATATATATATATATATATATATATATATATATATATATATATATATATATATATATATATATATATATATATATATATATATATATATATATATATATATATATATATATATATACCAAGAAGTATATGTAACAAAGTCACACAGTTGGCAAATGGATTGAGAGCGCTCAATACCATTATAGGTAGAGCGAATATATATTTAAAAAGTGAAAAGGCTGTCGCTACTCGAGTTTCACGCTTACACGCGATCGTCAGGCAACTGACAGACTCGAATAAAAAAATATATATATATTATAAAAATAATATTATTAATATATTATTATTATTATTATTATTATTAATATATTTTATAAAAATATATATTTTTAACCGACGAAGACCGTAGTTGTTCGGTCGAAACGTCTTAATAAAGTTTTATAAAAACGTTGTATGTACGTTTTTTTTAACTAGTCAGTGACAAACTATTCTCAACTATTTTAAATTATGACAAATCCTGGCTGCAATTTTAGCATTTTTCATATATATATATATATATATATATAACTACAGGCGGAACCTTTCGGCCTTTTGGGCCTCATCAGTGTAGTGCTGATGAGCAGGATGAAGATGACTGCTATTTACAGTCTCCCTTGATGCCACACAAATGTGGTACATCAAAAACCATGCCACAGCGCTCAAACTGCAAGCAGTGCAGAGCGTGCGCACAATGCGTAAGCGACAATGGTTCATCCTGTAGAGCACTCAATATCACCTAAAGGTCATAGAGCGATATCTATCTACAGACGGTACAGTTTCGGCCTTTTGGGCCTCATCAGTGTAGTGTAGTATATATATATATATATATATATATATATATATATATATATATATATATATATATATATATATATATATATATATATATATATATATATATATATATATATATATATATATATATATATATATATATATACCGCTGTTTATCGTATTTCTATATATATATATATATATATATATATATATATATATATATATATATATATATATATATATATATATATATATATATATATATATATATATATATATATATATATATATATATATATATATATATATATATATATATATATACCGCTGTTTATCGTTTAGCGAAATTAAAGTGACCGCTGTTTATCCCGCAAGCGGGAAACACGTGTCTGTAGATATTGTACTATATATATATATATATATATATATATATATATATATATATATATATTATATATATATATATATATATATATATATATATATATATATATATATATATATATATATATATATATATATATATTATATATATATATATATATATATATATATATATATATATATATATATATATATATATATATATATATATATATTCAGTGAGAAATAGATCCCTGCCGCGGCGAAATTATCCCCCTCGGATAATATATCGCACTATATCTCCAGAATTAATAAAGAAAAATAATCTCTAGGTAAAATTTCAATAAAATAAAATGAGTAGTGGCAGCGGTGGGATTCGACCTAGCACCCCATCGAAATGACTGCTACCTTAATCTAGCGCCTTAGCCCACTCGGCCACGCTACCAATTTGTAATACTTTATCCACTATAGTTCTCGTGACATTGCTATGCTTAAGTGTTCTTTCTGCGTTTACCTAAAATTTTAATCCGTATTCCCATCATGTCATTGGTACATGGTGAGTTATTTCTATACGCTTATATTATAAAATTTAAACCCGTATTCGCATCATGTAACCATTTCATTCCATCTCTAGAATTAATTAAGAAAAATAATTTACGGTAATGTGCAATAAAATAAAATGAGCAATGGCAGTGGTGAGATTTGAACCCACGCCATCGAAACGACTGGTGTCTTAAACCAGCGCCTTAGACCACTCGGCCACGCTGCCAATGCATACAAAACAACAAGAATAGCACTCACGTCAATGGATAACGTAAGGTGAGCTCTTTTCTACAAAGTAAAAAATATCCATCCAAATTATCATCGTCAAAAATATTTCATTCAATGGATATATATACTAATTTCCTCGATAAATTATAATAATAATGAGTGGCAGCGATGGGATTCTAACCCAGCGCCTTAGACGACTCGGCCGCGCTACCAATTTGTAAAAGCTTATCAATTATAGTTATGCTATATATAGTTTAGTGTGAGTTCTTATATCTACGTAATTCACCCAACATTTAAATCCATATTCCCATCATGTAACTGGTACACGGTGAATTATTTATACGTTTGTATAAAATTTAAACCCGTATTCGCATCATATAATACATTTCATTCCACATCTAGGATAATTAAGAAAGTGAAAATGTACGGTAATCGCGCAATAAAATAAAATGAGTAGTGAACGCCATCGAAATGTATGTTGCCTTAAACCAGCGCCTTAGACCAGTCGTCCACGCTACCAATTTGAAAAAAAATTATCATCTACAGTGTATACTTCTCGTGACAATGCTATGGTTTAGTGTTAGTTATTTCTGCGTTTACACTTGATATTTCATTTCATTCGATCTCTAATATTAACAAGACGCCAGCTAGGCGTTGACTCGGGATACTTGGGCTAGTGGGCAAATTCAGCTATTTGAAGGCAATACAGCCAATTCAACTAAGGTTGTCCTTTAAATTCAAAACTCAAAACCACAAAACGTCCAACTCTAAGCGCAAAAAGCATGATGGGCGCTTGTGTGTGCAGGTTAGTTTGAATTATTGCGGGTTGTGCATGTGATACAAAATTCCACCAACATACAGCGACCCGCAATAATTCAAACTAACCT